>OY735278.1:8402225-8784493 GCA_963457715.1 Argyresthia albistria | reverse complement strand
CGGACTCGCCCATGAAGGGTTCCGTAGTAGCAAGTCATTATAAGACTGGTTGTAAATTTGATTTTCATAGTGTTTGTATGAACGACAAAGTTATCTTTGCGGTTTTTAATAAATGTTTTTTCATCACATCTATTCAAAAAGATCTACTTTAGTCCCGGCAAACAGGGACTAAAGTAGGTCATTTAGTCCCTAGGGACTAAAAGTAACTTTTTAATTTTGTTGCCAGTACAAAGGAAAAAAATGCTGTCACTAATCAGTTTCACTACCACTCAGGCTGACAGACCCAATAGAGATCGATTCTAAACGCAGCCAATAAAAAAAAAGTTTGTACTAAAATGCGTACTCGACACAGATTAGATAATTCGATCGACCGAATCGATTGACACCGATTGGTGACAACAGAGAAAGAACCTTAAGGAATTGATATCGAAACACGGTACAAATAATTAAAAAGTTGAGGAAAATTTGTTAACAAAGCGCGCCAAATCTGAATGCTGTAATTATTTCAATTTCGTTTGCGGATATGAGTAATGAATATGAGTGAAAGTGAGTGTCTAACTCCAGATGATAACAACAAACGCGAATAACAAATACAAGATCTTTTACCAATAAAATCACGAGGAATATAGGTATGTAAAAACTGTAGGTAATCCTGTAGAAAAATTCAAGAAGAACGAAAGTGTTTATCTGTAAATGCTTTTTGAACAAATTTTCAAGATTTAGCCAATACTAAACCAGCTTTAACTATGTGGAGGACATATTCGTAATTCGTAATTTCTTTATTGTACTAACACAAGAATGACATAGGTACAGAAAACTTATAATAGATAACAAGAGATTTCTTCTAACAAACCATTACACACACAACATATCACGACAATTGTGTAAATAAATATAGGGTGTAACAGAAAGGGGTGTACAAGCCAAAAGAAGGTTGTCGGAAAGAGGGACATCATTCTGGACAACTTTCACTATAGGACCGACTTGATCAGAGCAATATTATTTTTCACTCCACCATACAGATCAGCTGAGCGCTAGGCCCGAAATTTACTGAGTTAATAAAAATAAAGTTGTTCTGATCAAGTCGGTGCCATAGTGAAAGTTGTCCAGAATGATGTCCCTCTTTCCGCTTGTACACCCCTTTCTGTTACACCCTGTATAGGTACATGTATCTTATTTTATTGATTACGTACTACTTTTCTCATAGAGGGTGATGAAAAGTAGAGTGTCCACCTCAGGAGTAAAAACTATTTTTGGCTCGAGTGATGTACTTTGAATCCCTCGCTCCCTCAGGATTCTACTTTTGAGTCCCTCGTTGCACTCGGGACTCAACTCTAGAATCCCTCGGTTGCTCAGGATTCAAAAAACACTCTCGCCCTAAAAATAGCTCTTTACTCCCTTGGTAAACAATCTACTATTTTATCCCACTTGTAACTACTGTTTGATAAAAGGAACACCTGACAAATAAAATTCTAAATCAAAATGAGGGTACTTTTAAAATGTTATTCGAAGTGCTACAGTTTATTAGTCTCATTATGAAACTATCAGAAGTGGTTTGAGTTGATTACTGTGTAACGTATTTTTTCAAAGCGAGTTGCTAATTTGTGATTTTACAAAATGGATTTGTCAAGGTATGTAATGTAGTTGAAATATGTATGTTATCATTTTGTTTATAAATATATCGTAGTATTTGGCTTGCTTTACCGATAGGTAAAACAAAATGTAGTAATATAATTAGTTTTGTCAAGTTATTTTTGTACATAAAGTGCCGTTCCTTTTATCAAACAGTAGTAATATCCATTTTATTCTAGGCGTCAGGCTCAAGGATTGTCTTTGAACCAGATTATTGAGGAGCTGGAACGTAATGAAGATGAAGCTGTTCCTGATTCCATCACTACCTTCCTCCCTGAAAATTATAATGCAGAAATTACCGATGAAGACTCCGGAGATGAAAATGTAGTGTCTCTTCACTACTTACCTGGTGCGCAATTGGTATAGCTCCAGCTGAAATAATGTACCCGGAATCATCACCAGGCTTGATGCAAGTGAGGATTATGTAGTTTCACTTGCTGAATTAGCCAAATGAAGACAACTTACTGCTCCCAATAAAAGTTCAGAACCTCAAAGTGTTCCTTCTTCACCAGAACCATCGACTTCTCAAGGACCAGTGGTTAGAGAAACGGTACCTAAGTCAAAACTGTACAATTGGCAATCCCGTGATAACCAGCCCGCATTCAGCACTTGGAATCCACATGTATTAGCTCCACACAATGAAAGCCCAATATACTTCTTTGAATGCATGTTCGATGAGTGTATTATAAACATGCTGGTGCAATATACCAATACTTATGCTTCTCAAAGAAACAAAGTTGGAAATGTTACTGCTCATGAGATGAGGAGCTTTATCGGAATATTGTTGTTTAGTGGCTATGTAGTGGTACCAAGAAGGTACATGTACTGGGAAAATAGCACTGATAGTGGGATGCCATTCGTTTATAACGGCCTATCTACGGGTTTTTTTGCAAGAAATTTTGTGTTACCCTTTACTACCCAAAAACGTGTTTCGAAGCTTATCACGTTACGAGTGCTGAATAACGTCTTTGTTGTCATAAATAAATATTATAAATAAAGTATAACTTCTTTTTTATCATTTATAGTGTCCCTCATTAGTGCCTGCTTCAAAGTAGTACATTTTACTAGCGTTCCTTTTATCAAACACCATTTTCCGGGTTTTCCCTACTTCAACACTTTTTTTTAATATTTTTTTATTTATTATTCAGGTCATAACTACCCCCTATACAAAAAATCGTAATGATTTGACACTAAAAGGTATATCCGTAATAACTGAGTTAAAACTGCTTATTATATTTTGTTCAAACCAATTTTCTTTGAAGGTTTGTATTGAGATACACAATATATTTTTTTAGAAGTTTCACTCTCTTACTTTAAAAGTTAGAGATGGGGGACACAATTTTTTCCACTTTGGAAGGGTCTGTCTCTTTAACGATTGACTTTGAGGAAAAATGGTTTTAGGAACCTCAACGTCATTTTCAAAGATCTATCTATAAACACCCCACACAAATAGGTTTGATAAAAAAATATTTTTTTGGTGTCGGTTCCATGCATGGGCACAGAAGAGATGGGGAGCCCCCCCCCCCCTTAATGTAAATGTAAATGTAGCCCATTAATGTCCCCACCGAGGGGCACAGGCCTTTACCCGGATCCGAGTAAGATTGAGCCATACTCCACTAATTATTATTATTACTACCCCCCTTAATAATAATAACTAATTATTACCCCCCTTAATATTTTATTTCATTTGTAATTTCTTTATTGTACTCCACAAAACAGATATACAGAAAATACATAAAAGAATAACAATGTACAAAGAGCTTATCTCCAACAAGAGTTTTTTTTTTTCAAATTTTGCATAAAAATCGTAAAGCGGTTCACAGAATAAATCAACGTACCAAGTTTCAACTATGTAGTCCTAATAGTTTTGGAATAAAGTTGCTGTAATACGGACGGACAGTCAGACAGACAGACAGACTTGACGAAACTATAAGGGTTCCTTGTTTATCTAACGGAACGCTAAAAAGGGTGTTTAGAATTAAAGTAGATAGGCGAGTGAATGTCCTAAGCGCTACATCTGCGCCTAGTCAAATGGCGAATCTTTTGTTCTCGTAAACGCGGACATTCAACACAATTACCCAATGTCCTTTTCAGATTCATTCATGACATGGTTTCTGCCTCCCAAAGCGTAATGTATCCTTCCTTGTGTGCTAAGAGCCACATGCAATGTTAATGTATATTCATAGTTCTGTGATCCAAGGTGCGCTGAGGTCAAAATATACACCCTGTCTGTACATTAAACCATATTGTAGAAATAAGGTGTTTGTAAATGAGTCTGCACATTCTCGTTAGTAAAGTTTATGTTATGTCGAGATAAATAAGATAACATTAGTACCTAGGTCATTAAAGTATTTATTTCATAAATCCCTCAGTTTACTCAACCTACCTTTACCTAAAGAAAAAGACTGTAAGATCGACCCCAGATTTGTCATCTTCAATGGAACAATTCGCACATGCAAAGAAGACTTTCCTAGAAATTATTAATGTAGATAGAGTTTGACTCAAACTTAAATAATTTCTTGTGTCATTGTTTATACTTATAAAGTTTTCCTGGAATCCTAACTCGGCATGGTAGGTATGCTGAAACATTGTTATCAATTAACATGCATTGTTCTGCCGAATCTTAGGAAACTAAATCAATAGCAGTTATCTTAATATATTCGTATCTACCGCAAGCGACACTGTTGTTATCACTTGAGTGAGAGGCAGGTGACGCGAGGGCGGGCATTGATATGTCCTACGAACACGGGGCGTTCAATCACATGCCTTTCAGGCAGTCTCATATGGTTAGCAACAAAGCAATAAAAAAAACTGAGAACCGAGCTCTGTTCGGTGGATTTGGTCGCGCCGAAGACTTTATGACATAGATTCGCGAGTCTCTCTCTCGACACGAATACAGAGAATCGCGCATTTTCTCTCGCTCTGGCTCTGCTGTTCGTCTCTGTTTTCGTGGCGCGGCTCTGTCTTGGGGATTGCGCCATAACCAACATTTATTATAGTTGGGTAAATCATTAACCGTAATCATGCAGAATGATTCAATAAAAAACATGCGCTTGCAAACAAGATTTCGACACACAACGACATTTCGACCTTACTAAATATTTTATGGTGAACACTGCGGTAGCTTAGGTGAAGACTAAAGGGGGCGAGCGCAGGGAAGCCTCCGAACAGTCTTCGTGTTAGATTGACATGTATAAATAACACAAAAGTTGTGTTTTCAATAAAAACCGCCATTTCATGATTTAGCCAATTCTACGATATGGCGCCGACAGATACTTACAATAAGTAGTATGCTTTATCGTCAAGATTGCGACAACACTTGATAAAACCAGCATCTATAAAAAGAGATTACTGAAAAATCATTATCTAGTACACATTTATATTTAACATGCTTCGTTGGGGAGCGATACTGTTCTTCAGGTATGTATCTTAACTTATCTATCAAATACCATGTACTACAGTCATCATTATAAGTAAATCAGATTATCATTGCTAGGCACTGGCCTCTTCTCTGTCGGTCTCGACATCATCATCAATTTGATTTGAATTTCTTTAGTCATTATCATAACTCAATAATCTAAGTAGAGAAGAGATCTAGGAAGTGCTCTACACATGAATATGAGTAGTTATAATGTTATTTGTCAGCGTGCTGGTCCGCGCGTCATGCTGCTTGGATCTCCGCTTCCCGCCAGGGTTCAGATTCGGGGCAGCCACCGCCGCCTTCCAGATCGAAGGGGGCTGGAACGCCAGTGGTAAGTGTTCTATAGAGCGAGCGAAGCGAACCTACCACTACTCCACAATCGAAAGGTGCCAAACGGGACCCTATGCCTATAACTATGCTTCCGCTGTCCGTCTGCCTGTCCGTCGGACTGTATCATACGAACCGTAATAGCTAGAGTTGAAATTTTTACAGAAAGTGTTTGTCTGTTGCCGCTGCAGCAACAAATACTGGAAATACTTACACGAAGAAAATTAGGGTGTTTAGAATTAAATTGTATTAACACCTGCGCCTGACATTTTTGGATAGCGAAATTATGAGATGAAGATTGTAGATATTGAACTGTCAGGCACTTGTTCATTGTACGATGGAGTCCGATTATTTTTCATTTCCGACCATCTGTTTCTCAGGGAAAAGTTGTTCATAAGTATGGGTAAGTACTTTAATTCCCCAACATATGGTCAACTAATTAAATGTCACCTGTATCTCCAACTCTTATATCGCATAACAGCGAACAAAGCCCCTGCGATCATGATAAAAATGCCCTTGAGAAGACCCCACACAATACATTATGATGTTTTAGATATGAACGTGTTGAGTGCGGTAGGTTATTTACTTCTAAGTACTACCAAAATAACAACCGGAGATGATAGTGTCATCTCTGATAGGATTTATGATTAGTTTATCTCTAAAGTGTCTTAAATTTTAGCAAGTCAAGAGATGTCAAACAACGGCATAACTTTGCGTCACGCCACGCGCATCCGCATTTTCCCACACGCATACCACACACCCGGGGCGGCAGAGGCAATCGTGCCCGCTTTTGGCCAGCTTAAACATATTTAAATCAATAGGCTTGTGGCCAAGCTAATCCAATAAATCTAGGAACAAATCTTAAGTTGAAGCATTATGGACAAAATGGCTTGACATTCTCAGAATTGTATATTTCCAGCAGATATATTTTATAAAGTCAATTTTGTGCAAAAAAAGACAGCATTTGATGGCACTTTTACATGACGTCATTCTGTTGTTATTTCATAGAACTCAGTAACAAAAGTTCCGTTTAGACAGTTCATAAAGTATCTATTTTGACTTGACAGGCCACAAGCTAATTGTACCTATACGGTAAGCTGCTTTAACGATGTGTGCAAGTCACCCCATAACTTCCTCTTTTCTTTTTCTTGCTTTTTTCATTATCTTGTTAAATATCAGACCTTAACAGCTACACAAACTCATCCCTCGCAGGTAAGTCCCCGAGTGTGTGGGACACCCTGACCCACGAGCGGCCGGAGCTCATGACGGACCGCTCCTCCGGCGACGTGGCTTGCAACTCCTACGTGATGTGGGAGCGGGATATCGAGATTGCGCAGGAGTTGGGATTGCAGTTCTACAGGTAGGTGCGCTCTGGTGGGATACATTGGTTCTGGCCCCTCACTAGGATACCGAGTCGTGGGAACAGCGACGTCACAAACATGTAAACATCTAAGACCTGGGGTTTTTTCTTTCTTCCTAGCTGGGATTCGAACTCGGGACCTCTCGCTTGGGAAGGTACAGCCTCGACCACAACACCACTGAGGTTGTCAAAATGCATTATAATAATAATAATAATAAAACATTTATTTCGGACAACAAAAAAAGATCCATATATTGTTAGTATCACACAATTGACTTAAAGCTATGTTAGTTTCTTAATACTATACACATTTATATACATATTTAAACACTAGTTCATGTAGGTAGGTCGCTCTCTGTGGTCCGACTGATTTTTCCACAGACTGTTGGAGTCCCTACCACCACACTCACCCAGTGTTTTAAGTATTGGGCCATCGAGCCGCCCTGCAATGACCTGCAGGATGCTATTGGTGCTGCCACGCGTTCTGCTAAGTAAGGAGGCCGTTCTCTTACGTATGATGGCATGAAATCCATCAGTACGTGCCTCCACAAACATGCCCGATGCACTACAGTAGCGCGGCAGCCCCAGCAGCATCCTGAAAGCATTGTTGTACTGGACGCGCAGGGCATTGAGTCTTTTGGGTATAGTTGATCCATAGGCTGCACGTGTAAAACGATTGACAATAAGCCTTAAAATTAAAAGTGTAATTTTGACTTCCTTTGTACACCGTGTACAACTGTACTAACGTCATCTGGTTAGTAGTAGTAATAGGCGATTAGTTTACGAGCGTTGTATGGAGTGTTCCAGGTGTGTCTACGATAAGAATGCAGTCAGATAAAATCTGTTAACACTCACTCACAGGACAGGACACAAGCGTCGCGTTCGAAAGTTTGCCTTCAACTGGTCACTGTGAACTTGGCTTTGCTTGGGCGTGGCTAGGCCGTCGGACAATGATGACTCCACTGCATTCTTATCACAAATAGACTATAAACAAAAATTTGTTAGCGTAGTTTTCATTTCTGTTGCACTCCAGGTTCTCAATAGCCTGGTCGCGGCTGCTGCCCACCGGGTTTCCCGACGAAGTGAACGCAGACGGCGTCAGATACTACGGAGAGCTGATCGACGGGCTGCTGCGGGCGGGCGTGGAGCCAGTTGTCACCTTGTACCACTGGGACTTGCCGCAGAGCCTTCAAGACCTGGGTAAGGAATCAAAGACATTTTTAGGGTTCCGTACCCGAAGGGTGCCAAACGGGACTCTGTCTGTCTGTCTGTCTGTCCGTCCGTCCGTCCGTCCGTCCGTCCGTCCGTCCGTCCGTCCGTCCGTCCGTCCGTCCGTCCGTCCGTTCGTCCGTCCGTCCGTCCGTCCGTCCGTCCGTCCGTTCGTCCGTTCGTCCGTCCGTCCGTCCGTCCGTCCGTCCGTCCGTCTGTCCGTCAGAGACGTGTTTTCATTTTTTTGTTTTATTGTTTTGTTTTGAGTGCTTAAGTTGTGTTGTACGATGGTACGGTACCCTTCTTGTGCGATTCCGACTCGCACTTGACCGATTTTTAACTTCTTTGTCTTGGATGCCTCGATCGTAGTACAAGAAAGAGGTTGTCGAAGCCAGAAACTGGAATATCCATTCTTCTTCTCCTTGCAGTGCCTCTCCACTACTGGATTTTGGCAGTCAGCTCTGGATAACCTTCTCGGTCTTTCGCCAGCCGGAATAGGTCTTTGACGCCGGCATTACAGGTCCATTTTCATATTATCCTTCATCTTCCTTATTCTGTATTCATTAAGAGATTCTTATCGGAAAAATAATCAAAGAAGTCAAAGATCAGTCGGCAGACCGCCTGTCAGATGGTCCGATGATAAAGCGAGGATAGCAGGATAAGTTTGCACAGGACCAGAAACGAAAAATAGACGAAATGGTTTACAGTCTATTCGTGATAAGAATGCAGAAGAGTCATCACTGTCTAGCGGCCTAGCCACGCCCCGTAACCAATCAAATCGTTTCCAAATTTCAAGCCAAGTTCACAGTGAAGTTGAAGGCAAACTTTCGAACACGACGGTTGTGTCCTGTCCTGTGAGTGTGTGTTAACAGATTTAAATTTAAAACTCACTGCATTCTTATCACGAATAGACTGTAGATGTAAGGTTACAATTGAAAATAAATGAATTGAATAGCGTGTACATGAGGAGGCCTATCCTACACTCACAGTGGGTTCCCTGATGCTGATGATGATGACGATGGTTCTCATTCCAGGCGGCTGGACCAACCCCCTCGTCACAGACTGGTTCGCAGACTACTCCCGCGTGGTCTACTCCCTCTTCGGCGACCGCGTGAAGACCTGGGTGACCATCAACGAGCCCATGATATCCTGCACGGCGGGCTACGGTGGCTACGGTCATGCGCCCGCCATGAACTACCCGGAGCTCGCAGTGTATATGTGCGCCAAGAACGCGATCGTGGCGCACGCTAAAGCCTATCGGGTTTATGATGAGGAGTTCCGAGCTGAACAGAATGGTGAGCTCTTGTTGCACGGAGAAACCCCTGACCCTTTTGTGCGTGTTCAGACACAGCGGAAACCGCGCTGTTTCAGATCGTGCGGGAGACGCGAGGGTCTTGTTCAGACACAGCGGAAACCGCGCTGTTTCAGATCGTGCGGGAGATGCGAGGGTCTTGTTCAGACACAGCGGAAACCGTGCTGTTTCAGATCGTGCGGGAGACGCGAGGGTCTTGTTCAGACACAGCGGAAACCGCGTTGTTTCAGAATCGTGCGGGAGACGCGAGGGTCTTGTTCAGACACAGCGGAAACCGCGCTGTTTCAGATCGTGCGGGAGACGCGAGGGTCTTGTTCAGACACAGCGGAAACCGCGCTGTTTCAGAATCGTGCGGGAGACGCGAGGGTCTTGTTCAGACACAGCGGAAACCGCGCTGTTTCAGATCGTGCGGGAGACGCGAGGGTCTTGTTCAGACACAGCGGAAACCGCGCTGTTTCAGATCGTGCGGGAGACGCGAGGGTCTTGTTCAGACACAGCGGAAACCGCGCTGTTTCAGATCGTGCGGGAGACGCGAGGGTCTTGTTCAGACACAGCGGAAACCGCGCTGTTTCAGATCGTGCGGGAGACGCGAGGGTCTTGTTCAGACACAGCGGAAACCGCGCTGTTTCAGATCGTGCGGGAGACGCGAGGGTCTTGTTCAGACACAGCGGAAACCGCGCTGTTTCAGATCGTGCGGGAGACGCGAGGGTCTTGTTCAGACACAGCGGAAACCGCGCTGTTTCAGATCGTGCGGGAGACGCGAGGGTCTTATTCATGTATTTACTTAGATACATATTTATTAGATAGTTAAGACGTAATTGCGCGGTTTCGGTTTGTAATGAAATGACAACTTTTTGATTATAAGTGTCTTGTTTCTGCTACTAAACAAAAAACAGTTATAAATAAAAACATGTATTTCTTTAACACACACTGCCTGCGATTTCATAATCATAATCGTTTATTTCAAAAGACATGTACCTACATTAGAGACTTGTTTAGCAAAGTAAACAAGGGATGTATCGCTACTCCCTAAAAAAGGGCGAAGCCTGTGTTTTAGGATAAGTAGCTGCTACTTCCCACTAGAATAAATGCCGCAGATTAAAATGCTACATAGTGTATAAACAATTTGACTTTTAAAATAAAATATTACTGCTGACATGTAAAAATATGAGATTGAACAGCAAAAGCTAAAAGAAAGACATTTTACAGGCAAAATTAGGTTGAGGGTGGCTGTTAATAGTTTGGTGTGTAGTGTAGCACACTGCCTGTGATTTGAGAGGCGACACGAACTATACTAACTAAACTAATTCAAATCGTGTGTTTAAAATGGAATCTGTGGCCACCGCGCAAGAGCTGTCGGATTTGAAGGTTGTCAGTTTAGTGCCTTTAGTTCCTCTAGTTTAGTGGTTTTCACACCTCTCAAATAGCCCCCACCATTTCATTATTGTTTTTATAACGTCACTGCTTTGTTTTCTTCCTAAAGGGGCTAAGCAAAGTTCTATTGCATTGCAGGCAAGGTGTCGCTCGCGAACCACGTTTTATGGTTTGAGCCTGCCTCAGCTGACGACGTGGAACTAGCTGAACTTCTCAACCAGTATGGTGTAAGTGGACTAGAAAATACGATCTATTTGCTACATCAACGTAACACCTGTATGGTACATGCTTTTCGCTAAACTAGGATTCTCTGTCTTTCCTGTGAATTCCCTGTCCCTCTCGGTTAGGAGAAAGAGCCTCTAACGCCAAAGGTCGTCCAAGAGTAGACCAAGTAGACCCGACAGACGGATGACCGAGAGTAGACCAAGTAGACCCGACTGACGGGTGACCGAGAGTAGACCAAGTAGACCCGACAGACGGATGACCGAGAGTAGACCAAGTAGACCCGACAGTCGGATGACCGAGAGCAGACAAAGTAGACCCGACTGACGGATGACCAAGAGTAGACCAAGTAGACCCGACTGACGGATGACCAAGAGTAGACCAAGTAGACCCGACTGACGGTTTACTATCAAGCTAAGCACTGGATGAGAGTAGCGCAGGATCACAACTCGCGTACTGTAGACGACACCAGGGTCCGTTCTCCAACCTTTTTAGCGAGGCTGATAGGTAAACGAAAACCATGACCGTCTTAAAACAACTCTTGGTTAAAGTAGGTGAAATAAAGCTCCTACGGAGTATGGTTGCTATTGGTGATGTATCAAATCGTTGAAAAGGCCCGAACTCCGGTCTGCACCCGTAACATGGGGTCGCGGCGCGAAAGAGTGAAGGACGCACCTTCCGCGACAAAACCTCCCGCTCCCGGCGTGCTACGGGTGCAGGATTGACGAGCCTGGCTGGATAGAACGACTGACTGTATGTTCTTCTATCAGCTCGGCGTCTATGCGCACCCGATCTTCTCTGCGGAGGGCGGCTGGCCGGCGGCGGTGGAGGCGCGCGTGGCCGACAACAGCCGGCGAGAGGGCTACACGCGGTCGCGGCTGCCGGCCTTCACGCGGGAAGAGGTGGAGATGGTCAGAGGTGAGGGCAGTTTACCGTCGACGACATGCCCTCCCGTTATGTGGGAGTTTCTCTGCCCTTCTTCACGCACAGTGGTCCAACGTAGAGAAGAAAATTCAAGATCAAAATTATTTATTTTCCAAAGAAACGTTGTCGGATACAGATGTTTCAGTGGCTCCCACGCAAGAGGCAAAAATTACGTGTTCTAAGTAGAGCTCGTCTAAGCTGAAATGACGCGCCCCACTACTTGGTTTTGTATTTACTTGTAATACAAAAACAAGGAGTGGGGCGCGTCATTTCAGCTTAGACGAGCTTTACCAAGGTGTATTTGCAATATCTACAGAATAAAAGACATTTGAGTTGAGTTGACTATAGTTGACGACGGGGAATGGTTGAAGGATATCTTTGACGTAAAATATGGCTCAATCTTACTCGTATACGGGTAAAGGCCTGTGCCCCTCGGTGGGGACATTATTTAACTCATTGAATGCCACCTACGTATATGTAGTAGACCGCTTATAGGTTTTTAATTTTATTACCATGACATGAGGTTCAAAATCGCGATTCGTCAAATGTATGGCTAGCACTCAATGTGTTAATGGGCTAATTTCCTTTTTCACTAGCCTTCTGCAGCATCGATGATAGTTCCGTCTTTAAAGTCATCCAACACCATCCAAGCTCCTCGGCCTTTTTCCAAGAACACTCCACTTGCAGGCACGTTCGACTACTTCGCGCTGAACCACTACACGAGCCGCCTGGTGCGCCTCGCTCGCCCGGGGGAGCGCGTGCCGCTGTTCCCCTTCTCCGGCTGCCCCGAGCTCGACACCGTCTTCGAGACCGGGGCCGACTGGAGCCAGAACGAGGCAACCGCCTGGTTTTACGTAAGCGCTAATTTTAGAATAAATCCTATGCCATATATCTTAGCGCCATCTCGTGGTATTTGCAATATTTCGATGGTGCTGCAGCAAGCGATAATGGCTTCGAACTAAAGAAGCTTCCGTAGCATCTCAGTTTACGCCGGTGTCATATTTTTTTCTAGGTGGTCTATCTGTATCAGTATAATATTATAGTATCTGTGGTCCCCACAAAGCGAGCATCCTCGTGAGGCAAATTACCGCTCGCGGCAGCTCGGCCTAAGTTAATTCAAGGCCTCTTCATTTCCCAATTTATTGCGGTCCCGGGCCAACCTGACCCAGTGTTCTCCGGCACGCAACAGTGGATCAGATTGCGGTCCCGGGCCAACCTAACCCAGTGTTCTCCGGCACGCAACAGTGGATCAGATTGCGGTCCCGGGCCAACCTGACCCAGTGTTCTCCGGCACGCAACAGTGGATCAGATTGCGGTCCCGGGCCAACCTGACCCAGTGTTCTCCGGCACGCAACAGTGGATCAGATTGCGGTCCCGGGCCAACCTGACCCAGTGTTCTCCGGCACGCAACAGTGGATCAGATTGCGGTCCCGGGCCAACCTAACCCAGTGTTCTCCGGCACGCAACAGTGGATCAGATTGCGGTCCCGGGCCAACCTGACCCAGTGTTCTCCGGCACGCAACAGTGGATCAGATTGCGGTCCCGGGCCAACCTGACCCAGTGTTCTCCGGCACGCAACAGTGGATCAGATTGCGGTCCCGGGCCAACCTGACCCAGTGTTCTCCGGCACGCAACAGTGGATCAGATTGTGGTCCCGGGCCAACCTGACTCAGTGTTCTCCGGCACGCAACAGTGGATCAGATTGCGGTCCCGGGCCAACCTGACCCAGTGTTCTCCGGCACGCAACAGTGGATCAGATTGCGATCCCGGGCCAACCTGGCTCAGTGTTCTCCGGCACGCAACAGTGGATCAGATTGCGGTCCCGGGCCAACCTGACCCAGTGTTCTCCGGCACGCAACAGTGGATCAGATTGGCCCAGGCGTCTACGCGCATCCCTGCTCACCGCTCCATCGCCGCCTTGCTCCGTCCCTCCTAGCCGAGAATGTAGACTCTAATCTATTGTAACCTGGTGCGCAGGAGCACCCGGAAGGCTTCCGGCAGACCCTCAACTGGATCAAGCAGCACTACGGCGACGTGGAGATCCTCATCACCGAGAACGGATACGCGACCGCGGCGGCGGCGGCGGGCGGCGGGGGCGGGGGCGGGGGTGGTGACGACGCAAATGACGACGCGAGGATCGCCTACTACAGGGACCATCTGGAGCAGGTGAGCGACAAACGGAATTACCAACCGGGTAGGTTATAGCCTCACACCTTTACCCATACGGGGTAAATGTGCCCACTTTTACATACTTGGAGGATGCCAAACGGGACCCTAACTAACTAACGGCCAGTTTCTCGTACGATTTTAATTTGTCGTATCAGTCAGCAGTTGTTGACAAGCTTTGAGTTTCTAGAACGCAAATGATTGGAAATAAATTAAAAGTAAAAAAACATTTTTAAACAAAGCTTTTATTTAATGCCCTAAAAAGAAGAAAATAAAATTTTAATTCAATCAAATGCGTCATTTTATTACATTACACAATTTATACGATATAAAAGCTTGTTGCGAGATTTACTTGTGTAGACTTAATTAGGTGGGTAGGCACCTATTTGAACAGACTTGGAGATAAATCCCGCAACAAGCTTTTATATCGTATAAATTGTGTAATGTAATAAAATGACGCATTTGATTGAATTAAAATTTTATTTTCTTCTTTTTAGGGCATTAAATAAAAGCTTTGTTTAAAAATGTTTTTTTACTTTTAATTTATTTTTAACTTTTTAGTCTTTATCATTACAGGACAAAACATCTAATCTAGAATTCGAGTGCTTGTCAAGACGAATCAAATGAGACCAAACACGATACAATTGCGTCGTTTGGTAACAGAGTTCCCCTGGCCACCTTCCGGCTCCAGCATCAGCTCAGCTCCATGTCATAAAAAATTCTAGGACTAAAGTGTTTGTCAAGACGAATCGAACGAGTCCAAACATGATGGGGTTGCGTCGTTTTATTACAGAGTTCCCCTGGCCACCTTCCGGCTCCAGCATCCGATCAGCTCCATGTCATAAAAAATATTCTAGGACTAAAGTGTTTGTCAAGACGAATCGAACGAGCCCAAACATGATGGGGTTGCGTCGTTTTATTACAGAGTTCCCCTGGCCACCTTCCGGCTCCAGCATCAGATCAGCTCCATGTCATAAAAAATATTTTAGGATCAAAGTATTCGTCAAGAAAAATCGAACGAGTCCAAACATGATAGGGTTGCGTCGTTTTATTATAGAGTTCCCCTGGCCACCTTCCGGCTCCAGCATCAGATCAGCTCCATGTCATAAAAAAATATTCTAGGACCAAAGTATTCGTCAAGACGAATCGAACGAGCCCAAATTCAACGGGCTTGCGATGTTTTATGACAGAGTTCCCATGACCGTCTTCCGTCTCCATCATCAAATCAGCTTTAAGTCAGAAATATATTGCATTGTCATCCGACTTATACACGTATGCGAAATTTCAGCTCAATCGGATAACGGGAAGTGGGTCAAATTCAAGCCGACATTTTTGACGCGAACCGTGATACCCACAAACAAACAAACAAACATACATACATACAGTGCAAGTTAAATAAAAGCTTTTAAAATAGGTTGACGGCTGATTTTATGTTGTAGGTATGTGGTAGCCCAGCCCATTCGCTCATTTTCATTCAGTCACTTGTTTCCCTCTAGCACATAGCTTTGTCTCTATCCTTAGGCCAAACGTCAAATACACGTTGGTCTGTTGAGTTGTTGACAGTGACAGTTTTTTGAAAACTTAGAGGAAGGAGGAACAAAGAGTTTCATTAATCTGAGGTTTGAATTGGAGATCTTGACAAACTGCTGACAGTCTGTCAGTTGGATCTTCCAGCAATCCAAACTACATTTCAACGGAGTATGACAATCTGTCGCGCAATTTTAAAAGGTGTACGAGAAACCGGGCCTAAGTCTCCGTTGTCCGTCAGTCTGCCCGTGTCAGCGGGCTGTATCTTATGAACCATATTAGGTAGAGTGGTATTTGCAATTTTTCGATGGTGCTGCATAATGGCCTCGAACTAAAGAAGCTTCCGTAGCATCTCAGTTTACGCCGGTGTCATATTTTGTTGTAGGTGGTCTATCTGTATTAGTATAATATTATAGTATCTGTGGTCACCACAAAGCGAGCATCCTCGCGAGGCAAATTACCGCTCGCGGCAGCTCGGCCCATGTGGACGCTCCTCGGGCGAGGCGCCGCTCGGCAGAGCCACCAAGTGTCGATTTTTGTTTTGTTAGGCGCCTCGCTCGTTTGTCGCGCGCACTCTGGACGTACATGTTTTTAGAGTACCGTACCCGACGGGTGCCAAACAAGACCCTATTACTAAGGCTCCGCTGTCCGTCTGTCCGTCCATCAGCGGATCCTAGAGTACGAACCGTAATAGCTAGAAAGTTGTTTTTTTTCACAGAAATATTACAAATTAAAGGGGGTCCCATACAAGACTTGTTTTGATACACCCACGCATTTCAATTATGATGGTATATTTCACGTCAACCCACATCGTTGTGTTAGCTCAGCCGGTATGTTGTAGGCCCTCAATCCGTAGGTCGTGAGTTCAAATCACCGTGAGGGCATAATAATTTTCAACCGACTTCAAAAAAAGGAGGAGGTTCTCAATTCGACCCGTATGTTTTTTTTTTCTATGTTTGTTACGCGATAACTCCGCCAATTATGAACCGATTTGAACAAATCTTTTTTCGGCGTATAGGTAATACCTCAAGGGTGGTCCCATTGACACCAGGTCAGGATATGATGATGGGATCCTGGAGAAATCGAGAGAACTCTTCAAATATTATAGGCAGACCTATAGTGATTTTTGTGTTTTTCATAATAACTCGTGCAAATGCACATGGTAAGCATAATATTGTGATGCGGAACTGCTGATGAAGACCACATATGGCCACCAGATCTGCTCAATACTAGGTACAAATACAATGCGTGGCTGACGGGCAGGCAACGCATAGCCTAAACCGGTGGACCTAGAGCCACGAAACTTTGTACAGGGGTTCCTTAGTAGCGTGGGGTAGCACTGATATGTGATTTGACAAAATTAATTCCCCAAGGGGGGGGGGGATAGGGGGTTACAGTTTGTATTAAACTCAATCTAATCAAATAGGGTTTGTGGAAGTCGGTTTTTTCTAAAGTTTACTTTTTGTTTCAATTATTAATTTTCTTTTCTTTTATTGTTTTGAGTGCTTAAGTTTTGTTGTACGATGGTGCGGTACCCTCCGAGTGCGATTCCGACCAGCACTTGACCGATTTTGTTTGTATGTATGATACTCACGACCGAATATGGCTCGGGCTTGCCGCGCGCAGCAGCTCACAGTGACGCCGAGGCTGCCTCGCTCGCTCGAGGACCGAAGGCTCGCGAGGTGCGCGCTCTGTAGGCTGCCTCGCTCGCTCGAGGACTGAAGGCCCGCAAGGTGCGCGCTCTGTAGGCTGCCTCGCTCGCTCGAGGACCGAAGGCTCGCGAGGTGCGCGCTCTGTAGGCTGCCTCGCTCGCTCGAGGACCGAAGGCTCGCGAGGTGCGCGCTCTGTAGGCTGCCTCGAACGCTCGAGGACCGAAGGCTCGCGAGGTGCGCGCTCTGTAGGCTGCCTCGCTCGCTCGAGGACCGAAGGCTCGCGAGGTGCGCGCTCTGTAGGCTGCCTCGCTCGATCGAGGACCGAAGGCTCGCGAGGTGCGCGCTCTGTAGGCTGCCTCGCTCGCTCGAGGACCGAAGGCTCGCGAGGTGCGCGCTCTGTAGGCTGCCTCGCTCGATCGAGGACCGAAGGCTCGCGAGGTGCGCGCTCTGTAGGCTGCCTCGCTCGCTCGAGGACCGAAGGCTCGCGAGGTGCGCGCTCTGTAGGCTGCCTCGCTCGCTCGAGGACCGAAGGCTCGCGAGGTGCGCGCTCTGTAGGCTGCCTCGCTCGCTCGAGGACCGAAGGCTCGCGAGGTGCGCGCTCTGTAGGCTGCCTCGCTCGCTCGAGGACCGAAGGCTCGCGAGGTGCGCGCTCTGTAGGCTGCCTCGCTCGCTCGAGGACCGAAGGCTCGCGAGGTGCGCGCTCTGTAGGCTGCCTCGCTCGCTCGAGGACCGAAGGCTCGCGAGGTGCGCGCTCTGTAGGCTGCCTCGCTCGCTCGAGGACCGAAGGCTCGCGAGGTGCGCGCTCTGTAGGCTGCCTCGCTCGCTCGAGGACCGAAGGCTCGCGAGGTGCGCGCTCTGTAGGCTGCCTCGCTCGCTCGAGGACCGAAGGCTCGCGAGGTGCGCGCTCTGTAGGCTGCCTCGCTCGCTCGAGGACCGAAGGCTCGCGAGGTGCGCGCTCTGTAGGCTGCCTCGCTCGCTCGAGGACCGAAGGCTCGCGAGGTGCGCGCTCTGTCGGGACCCAGCTATTGCCCAATGGATCAAACGCGACGTCCATTTTGTATTTGTGTCAAAGCCGTTGTGGGGAAAGCTAATATTTAGAGATACGTAACGACCTACGACGACCGACATTAATTTAGTTGTTCAAACTAAAACTTATTTTAAAACACAGGTGCTACTAGCCATCCAGGAAGACGGCGTCAACGTGTCGGGCTATACTGCCTGGAGTCTCATCGACAACTTCGAGTGGACTGACGGCTACACGTGAGTCATTTCATCATTTCTTCCCTTAAATCATACAAATAACTACAGACAACCAAGGCATACACAAAAACTGTGTACTAAGGCGCCGCCTCATGCTGCTAAGATTATCCTCACGCAATCCACTATGGGTAGTCCCAAACCGATTCGTAGTCATCGAGACAGAGACACAGATAAGAGACAAAAGTTACAGAACAAGATGAGATAGCATATATGCTTGTCTTGTTTCTTTCTCTTTCCGTGCCATGTCTTCTGTCTCTGTCTCGAGTATTCTGTGTCGTGACTCTGTCTTGACTATCCAGCGGGTATCCAAGTTCAAGTTCAAGTTCATTTTTTTTTATTGACCATAAAATCATACATATTACTTAGTCAACGTCAATATAATATTAATATTTTTGTATACTACCGCCCGTTCGGAGGTTGTGGGCTTAGGGATGGATATCCCGTGTGGGTAGCCCAGACTGACAGGCTTGCGCGGTGGCGACAGCCGGCGCGAAGTATCAAACATGAAAGCGCCGCTCGCGTCCACACTGGAGTGACAAGGCGGGTGGTGCTGAAGTGCGCCCGCGCCGCCGCGCCCGCCACCGCGCGTTGACTCTGGCCGAGGCCATTGGCTTGCTTCCCCGCGTTTGCCTCATTATGACATGAACTCGGAGTGAGGTTGAGTGGAGGTGGGTTATGTGGGTATCACGTCAATGTGATGCACAATGCCCATTTATTTATTCATAACGGGCATTTACAGCTGTCTCGTTCTGCGTGCCTGTAACCATCACGGGCCATTGGTCTCGTCCAGACTGAAGGGCTTGCGATATGGCCGAGGCGGGCGCGAAATAGCGCACATATGAAACCGCAGCTTGCGTCCATACTGAAGTGACTAAGACCACAGGGTGCTCATCCCATACAAATTAGAATTAGTAACTCTTCGTAAAAAAGAGATGGCGTGAGGAGTAAGATATGTACTTTAAACGCCATGGTTTCAGTTACTTCTAGGTGGCGCTAATCTTAGAATAAATCCTATATATCCATCTCGTGGTTGCAATTTCTCGATGGTGCTGCACCAAGCGATAATGGCCTCGAACTAAAGAAGCTTCCGTAGCATCTCAGTTTACGCCGGTGTCATATTTTGTTCTAGGTGGTCTATCTGTATTAGTATAATATTATAGTATCTGTGCTGAGACGCCCCGCGCCGCGCCCGCCGCCGCCGCCGCCGGCCCGAGTGACGCGCACTCACTCCGGACGAGGTCCCGTGCTGAAGCGGCGGTGTTGTTTGTTTCAGGAGCAAGTTCGGTCTGTACGCCGTGGACTTCTCGTCCCCGGCTCGCGCGCGCGCGGCCCGCAAGTCCGCGCGCTACTACGCGAGCGTGGTGCGCGCGCGCTCGCTGGACGTGCCGCTGCTGCGCGACGAGCTGTGATCGTGGGCCCCTCTGCAATGGCACGTGATGACAGAGCTATATTGTGTTGATTATGACGTCTGAATAAACGCTTATCTCATCTTAGCATCATGGTGTAGACGAGTCATGAGGTACCTAACCTACATTATAATAGTAGTTTATGAAACTGTTGCATAATGAGGGGTATTGGCGAGGTTTTTAATAGTATCCCACGAGAGTTTTAATACCTAGTCATGTGCAGTTTCATACACTACTTTATCTACTCTCATCCTTAGTGTCTCTCCTACAATAATCAAAGTTAAAACACATTATTTCCACATAAGTCAGTGCTTAGACCATGCTTAGATACAACAAAACATTGTCACGTCATGTTGACGTTTTGTTGCCGCCAAAACCCAACATATCACAGCGCATGCGCGGAGCATGGGCCACACCGGCCACACACACTATCAAATCTCAGATCAATGAACCTCTTTGTTTAAATCTTCCTGCCTCCAAGTACTTATCAAACACTGAGTGGCTGTTTGGTTGTCAACTATAGTAAAAAAAAACTTTCCAACGATACAGACCATTAAACACCTTGGCTGTACGGTTTTAAGACCTTGCCTTTCCCAAAAAAGTAGAACTGTATCGTTATGGAAAAAAAGTTTCGTAATGACATTAGTTTTGTTCTGACGTTTTATTCGAGAAGTAGTGTTATTATATATTTTTTTTATTTGATTACTGTATTGCGTTTATAAAGTACGTCATTATGAATTCGATTTCAAGTTTGTAATTCGAACTTTATGACTTGTGAGTAGATAAAATGTATTTTAGGTACCTAGGTACGTAAGATTGTAGGAAGGAGAAGAAAAATAAAATAAACAGTTTGAAAATTACATTCTTTAGTTTTTGCAATTTTAGGATTTTATAAAACTTTGCGAAGCCGTCAATGCCGGAAATCGCGTTATTTATAATTAAATACTAGCCGAGATGTGATATATTTGCGAGTTACTTAAATGAGAGGTGAAACACAATAAATAGGTAATAATAATAATAATAATTGTTTATTTCCAGATGTCCAATATCGAATGTCAAATTACTATACAATAAATTAAAATAATTACAAATATATTGTATCTATCTAAAACATATTTTACCGAACTAAATTACCATTTAAAAATTATGGCTAAAGCTAATTGAAGGTATTGATTGTTATACCCTAAGATCCGAAGAGAGCTCGATCTTCACCCATCTGTTACTGCGATGAAACTTGGTTTTTATTCAATGTTATTCAAAGTTCAAAATAGCCTTTAACTATCTTAAATAAAGCTTATTTTCAACTTATTTAAGAAGAAAAAATATCTTCGTAAGGAAGCCTCCACTTTCTGTGTCTGTTCTCCGAAGTTTAGGTATTTATAGTCAGCCAATTCCGATCTCTGATCGTAATGTAATCTGTAAATGACGCAAATCAAGATACTTACAATCAAATTGAGTTTCCCACGATACAGGCATGCGGGAATCATTGATATCTGTGCTGTAAACTGATTTTGCAAATAAATATTTTTTCATTTCTTTCATTTTCATTTTTCAATACACCTGATACACCTTGTCCAAATATCAGTAAATATAATTCTTCACCAGCAAATAATTACTTTGCTTTTCATAGTGTTTGTATGAATGACAAAGTTATCTTTGCGGTTTGTAATAAATGATTTATATACTTAAAAACTGCTTATTTTATTTTGTTTAAACCAATTTTCGTTGAAAGTGTGTATTGAGATGGGACTTGAGTTACACAGCATATTTTTTTCCACTGTATGGTATGGTACTAATAGTTTCGGAATAAAGTTGCTGTGACATACGGACGGATAGACTTGACGAAAGTATAAGGGTTCCTTATTTCCCTACGGAACACTAAAAAACCTGGCGCGAAATGTAAAAGTACTAATTTCTATAGTTATTTTACTTGAGAGCACAGAACACAGTTTAATTAAGTAGACTCTTGCGATGACTCAACTCATTGACAGTTCCAATCCAACGAACAACAGGGGCGTTACCACAACCTTTTAACGATTCAGACTAACTACCTAATCACATCCGATTACTGTTACCGTCTCAAAAAAAGTATGTGAGTACAACTTCGTGTGGCTATAATAGAGCTCAATATGGAGTATTTGAATGAAAATTATTGCCAATAGCCATGGTAACGTTACATACATACTCATGCCTCTTTCCCGGTGGACCGATAGGCAGAGACTATCATATTAATACCTTGATTTAATCTAAACGGCACAGGTACTACAAGCCCAGTCGGCGCCTCTCATAAGTCGACTTTAGCGCCGATGTTCGCGAGCGGTATCGCCTGCAGCTCGGTGCGCAGACACAGCAGCTCTGCGCACACGCACGTGACCGCCGCGCACGCCGCCTGCAGCGCCCACCACGACAGCGAGGAAGGGAACCAGCCGTTGTAGCACCAGCAGCTGAGGAGGTGCAGGCCGTAGTACGTGCAGCTGGGCGAGGGGAGTAATGATGAATAAAACGTTTGATCCTCTCGATCGTACGGGTGTTGTTCGCTTCATCATTTTGTTTTTATAGGCTATTGAAATTCGATAAAAGCCAATACAAAAAAAAAAATTTGCGCTGCCATCAACCAAACCTTGTTTTTCTAGTGCAGAATAGTGTAACGAATAAAACTTAGCATGCCATGCATACCTCTTCACTCAGTTCAGACTGAGTCAGAAGAGCTCGAAGCGAAGTTTCATCTCATGAACCAAATTATATAGCTTCAAACTTCGAGCTCCTCTAACTCAGTCCGGACTGAAGGAAGAGGTATACATGTGATACTAAGTTTTATTCGTTACACTATTCTGCACTAGATAAACAAGGTTTGGTTGATGGCCGCGATTATTTTTTTTTATCGAATTTCAATAGCCTATAAAAACCAAACCATGGAGCAAACAGGTTAAGTGTCGTCGTCTTGTCGTCGTAAAAAAAACTAGGATTTGTGTGTTCTAGTTCTATCCGAATATTACACTCTTTTTTTCTGGCCGACACTTTCACTTTTGGCCTAAAATGAATGATCTCTTTTACGAAATGAAAACTACTGTCCTCGGACATCCATTTGAATGAGCAGAGCAAGCTTTATTTCAGAAATATATTTCACTCAGTTGTTTCTGGCCGCCGAGGCACAGGGTTTCTCTGTGACTCAAATATTGGATCAAGAACTTGTCTTGAATTCGGGGTCAGGGGATCAGGAATGTGTTCAGGGTCCAAGTTTGCAGGCAATAGGCGAACATGATGTAAATGTTTGGTCAAGATACCTGGCGAAACCTGTAAATAAACGCTCCAATTTCCACATCAAGCTCCGTTTCTTTAAAATAAAGTTGCCTTTGCAACGAATGCAGAAGGGAAATATCAAATAAGAAACCAGGCAAAGAACTTACCTAAAATCTAAACACAATTTTGTTCTCCCAACCAGAGTCCACAGCACAAACGCACCAATGATTGCATTGAGGACGAAAGCAGCAATCACCGCGCGACCTTCACTGTCCTTCACATGGATCTCCTGAGGCAGAACAAATAATCTTAACATGTAAAATGATGATTGAAAGTCTGCATGGGTCCAAAGCATGAATGGGGGTCAGACGCCCACCGGTCATATGTGGGTGACTAATCCTCTCATATGTGGGTGACTAATCCTCTCATATGTGGGTGACTAATCCTTTCATATGTGGGTGACTAATCCTCTATCTATTGTAATGTGACTATTTCACCCCATTTTCAATATTTGGGCACTATTAGTTCATTGTGTCTTTCATAACTTTCCCTGTGATGCTAATAAATACAATACATACACGGTTGGAGTGTAAATATTATGTGTGTTTTTATGTTTTTGTGCAATAAAGTATAAATGAAAATGAAATGAAATGAGTATGGATAAGGGGGAACCAAGGAAAAAACTTTTTGCTTTGAGGCAACCGAGATGCAACCGAGGCAAGACTTCCGCCCCCTTATTGACACTCTAACCCAATATAGTAATATAAGAATAAGCCAAAGAAGTACAATACCAATAAACAATATAATTTTACTTTAGCTATTATAACTACTTCTTTATTGAGTTGAGCGAGCAGTGTCCTCTCTCTTTTCTTCATAGGGTAAGGTGGGGTCAGATAAAGGTTATAGGTCCCTCATGCGAACTGTACAACACTTACGTGGTACTCGAAAATATGGTCCAAAGTTCTCGTCGACCCCGTGAGGTCTTGCATGATCGCGATCAACAAACTCAAGCTCAGGTACAGAAGGGACTGCATCGCCACTATCTGCGACGAGATGAGGCACGGGTCCCACTGCGTGTAGCGGAATGAGCCCGTCAACTTCTTCATCTTGGACATTTCCAAGTCTTTTTTGCAGGAAATGCGATGAACTTGTCACCACTTCATGGGAACGGAGGTAGTGAGAGTTTTAAGCGTTTATGTAGTCGTGGTCGTTAGATCTGCTATTCGTGAGGTCGGAGATATGGTGGATAACATGGGAATGCGAGATGATGGAAATTTTGAGGAAAATAACACAGATTTCACAACATATTCACAATCACAATTTACGACCTCACACACAACATTTTTTTTTTTTTTTTTTCTCCGTCTTTATCCAAATTATTCCAAATGAATGGAAAGGCAATGGCCATCAAAGCCGTACAGCCATGTCTTCAGTGTTTACGTCTTCTTATTCTGTTTCCAAGGTTTCAAAAGGCCGAAGCCAGGTCTTCCGTATTTCTTGTTTTTAAGGCCGAAGCCAAGTCTTGCGTGGTTTTGATTTTTAAGGCCGAAGCCAAGTCTTGCGTGTTTTTGTTTCGGCCAAAGCCAAGTCTTTTGTGTTTGATTTATAAGGCCGAAGCCACGTCACATTTGAGGAGTCATGCATGTCCGTGTAATATATCTCTCAGTCCGTGTATTGTTCCAAGTCCGATACATATTTTACCACTCTAAATATCTTCAATAGTAGAGCAGATATAATCGTAAATATATTGATAATTTTCAAAATTCTTCAATAGGTCAACAGTGGTACGCGGGATATCTTCTGGTTTGTAAATGAGCAACAATTTATCAATAAAGGCAAGGCGTTGAATAATATGGGCGGGGCGGGGCCAGGAAGTCGGCATTTTCGTTTCCTGTCACTCCGACATGAGATGGAGTCCACATGAAGACAATATGTACATTTAATTTAAGAAGTTGGCAGTAGCGATTCTTGATATCGTAAATAATATAATTGGTGTTGCAATCTAGTCTGTTTGATTGAAGAGCTTTTAGAGTACTCATACTGTCAGATATTATTAGCCACTTGTTTTCCGGGGAATGAGCTGGGTGTTCCGAAATATAAGTTAATGCTTTCGATATAGCAAGTGCTTCTGCTGAGAAGATACTCATTTCTTTTGGCAATTTCACTCCGAATCCATTCTTAATATGTGGAAGGTATATAGCTGCAGCAACGCCGTTATCAGTTTTTGAACCATCAGTGTATATTTGAGTAAAATTAATATATTTTGCCAGTTGTTCACATATTTCATGTTTGTTCTTTTTCTCGGGATCAATATGGAATACCATTGAAGTGAATTTGCTATCAAAATTATCCGAGTAGCATGCCCAATGATCTTGGCTTTTATGTATATTAGACTGCTGATTAAAATCAACCATATAGGAAAAATCATGAAGAATGTAAGGTGTTTTGGAAGAAGAAACCAAAGCCTGATTATTTCTGTAAAATTGTATCAAATTTTTAAACAAAGGATGGGGCTCAATGGCTAACATTTTTAAGATAAATCTATATTTTAAGTACTTAAAGCGAAGATTCAACGGTGGAATATCACATTCCACTTGAAGGGAATTAATGGGTGTGGTTTTCATAGCACCAGTAATAAGTCTCAAATTGTTATTTTGAATAACTTCCAATTTTCTTACAAGTTGTTCATTAGCTGCAAAGCAAATAAAGCCATATTCAAAATGACTCCGAACTATGGCCTTATACAAAGTTATTAATACTTTCGGATCTGAACCCCAGTAAGTTTTAGTAAGAGACTTCAATATGTTATAACCCCTATTTGCAGAAAATATAATTTTATCAACATATTTCTTCCACGAGCAATTACCCGTAAAAATAACTCCCAAAAACTTGATCTCCGATGCAAACATTAAAGGAGTGTTATTAAAATAAATTTTAAACTGAGCTTGATTGATTTTGTGGAAAATTAACACTTTAGATTTCTCAGGACTGATGTCTAGATTTAAATATTTGAAATAACTTGAAAACCTAGAAAGCGAATCATTTAGGTTTCGCATAACCTCATTTGCATTAATTCCAGAGCTATATATCACCAAATCGTCCGCAAACTGAAGGTTTCGGACTTTGGAGCCTAAAATAAGATTAAGTTTATGAATATACAAAGTGAATAATAGTGGGCTTAAAATCCCACCTTGACAAACTCCCTTAAAAGATGAGCGGGGACCGAGCAATTGATTATTAATCTTAACATAAACTTTTCTGTCGTGAAGAAAGGAAAAAATGAATTCAATAAATTTAATAGGAATCCCAATGGAAGCTAATTCCATACACAAAATATGATGATTGACATTATTGAATGCACCAACAACATCAAAAAAGACTCCGGCAAACGACATATTCTTCTTCACAGATTGAAAGATGTCTAATTGTAATTGAGCTATACTTTCTCTTGACGATCGACCTTTGCGAAACCCAAACTGGTTCATGGGCAGTATATGATTGGATTCAACAAAAAACTCCAGCCTTTGTTTTAGAACTTGTTCGAAAGTTTTACCAACACAAGATGTGAGTGCTATAGGTCTATATGAGTCAGGGCAATGTTTCTCTTTATTTGGTTTTAATATTGGAATAAGACAATCTGATTTCCAATCATCAGGAATTATATTTTGAGACCATAACGAATTGAACACATTTAAAAGAACTGTTTTAGATTTATTAGAAAGCATTTTTAACATTTTATAAGGAATCCCGTCAAGGCCAAAAGCTGTATCTCTCCTAGATAAAATAGCTGACTGTAATTCTTGAAAAGAAAATGGTTTTACCAGGAATTCGCTATTCTTAGCGTGCACATTACTATCTAAATTCAAGTTATCCTCAACGGTATCAGGCGTATATTTTTTAAGGAATTCGAAGACCCAACTTATATTATTGTTTGAGAAACTATGTACGAACGTTTTATTAAATTTTTTCATGATAGTCCAAATATGCGAAATCGGCGTAGTTCTGTTGAAGGATTCACACAATGCAACCCAACTAGATTGTTTTTCCTGCTTTTTAATGTAAGCTTTTTAAGAGCTTGTTTGTTTTTGAAATTGATGTAATTACATTCAGTTGGATCATTTTTAAATTGAATATACGCTTCTTTAGAGCACTCCACAACTTGACTGCATTTTTCATTCCACCATGGGAGAGGAATTCTCTTTTTCCTAAACATGCCTGATGATGAATTATTATTACGAAAACTGGACACTGGTGATGAATTCCGAGCAGCTAAAATTAAAATATCAATAAGTTTTTTATAACAATCTTTAGAGTTTGAAGTATCTATATTGAATTCTTGTAGAAGGGTATCTACATTTTTTTTGTAAGTATTCCAATTAACACGACGAAAGTTTAAATGAGTTTTCACAGCTGAACAGTCTAATGGAGTGGAAGTGTAAGGTGAATTGTTGTGAATAAGTATTTTAATGATTACTGGAAGATGGTAACTACCTAGCGGGTCATCATATACTGTCCAATCACAGTTCAGAGCCAGTGATGGAGAAATAAAAGAAAGATCTAAAGCATTACGCCTCCATTGGTGGGATCCAATAGTGGTCATTTGGCCATCATTTAGCAAAACTAAGTTATTGTCATTGGTACTTGAAAGGACATCACGACCACGAGCGTCTGTTGATTGACATCCCCATGCTGAATGGAGAGCGTTGAAATCTCCCGCAATAAGCACAGGTCCTGGAACACTTTGTATAAGTTGGTCAAATTTATGTTTGGTAAAAACCGGTAGACAGTTCTTAGGGCTATAAAAACTAACAATTGAAACTTCCTTATTATCTCCGTACATTAAACGTATTGCTATGTTCTGAATGGAATTATCATAAAATGTGTCAAGTTTTCTAAAAGTTAAGCTGTTATGAACAATTATGGCAACACCATTATGGTCATTGCCGGAGTCCAGTCTACAAATATTATAACCTCGAATATTGAAACGTTGATTTGGTTTGAGCCAAGTTTCACAAATAATTGCTACGTGAATATTATTCTCCTTCAGGAAATGTGTTAAAACAAGTCTATTACTAATTAAACTTTGTGAGTTCCATTGCATTATGTTTAATTGATCCATTAAAAAAAATAACAAATTAATTACTCTTACTTAGTGTTTCAAGAAGAATAGTTTTAATGTTTTGTGAATTAATTGAAAGTTCGTTTGTTTTGTTCTGAGTTAGTAACTTAGTTACTGAGCCTACTATAATGTTCATTATATGTTCTGAATTGAGCAGCAGTGCTAGCTGATCTGAAGGACTTGATTTTAGTGGAGGAAATGATTTTTCCAGGGTTTCAGCAAATGTTTTCTTGTCTAATTTCATTTTGTTTTGGTTAATTTTCTCCTTTTTTACAGGACAATCAGGTGAGATGGCGATATGATTGCCTTTGCAATGACAGCAAGAGGCATCCGCTGCATCAACTGTGCAAGACTTGAAGTTGTGGCTGCCTGAGCAGATAGAGCACTTCTCTGCGTTTTTACAAAATTTAGCTATGTGTCCATACCTCAGGCATCGCAGACACTGCTTCACTGGAGCGACGTACGGGCGAACCTCGAAGCGCCAGCTGTTCAGATCCACACTGTCAGGCAGTGATGGGCAGGAGAATGTTATTGAGACTGTCTTCAAAGGCTGAAACTCAACAATGTCGTTGTTATTTGTTCTTTTCATAAATCTTCTTACTGATACTATGTTTTTGGAGCAAGAAATATTTGAGTAGATCTGCTCATTGGATAAATCAAGTGGCACATGTTGTATAACTCCAGTCACTTCAGTGGCCGTAGCAGGAATAGTCGCCTTTAGTTTGTAGGAATCCAGAAATGTTTTATTGCTTAAAGCCGCATTGGCGAGCCCTGGCCGCTCAAACACAACGCCAATCTTGTATTTGTTGATGCGTCTTAACTGTTTTATGCCTTTATTGAATCTTTTGAGGCTGTTCGCTAGAGACATCATGTCTCTGTCGCCCAACGCCTTGCCTGTGTCGGTGCTTTCAAAATAAACAATATAATCTAATTTACCTCCGTCCACTGGGTAATATCGGACATAATCCGGGACCTGAAAAGGCTTATACTTATCCTTGTCCTCTTTTGGTTCTTCACACGGACTTGAGGATTCCCCACTATCAGACAGATCCTCCTCCTCCTCATCCTTCTTTCTCTTTTTCGGCTTCTTCCTGCCCATTTTTCACCAATTTACAGTTGTTTTAGATTGTCTAGAGTATTTAAATTGAATTTTCAAAATTAAAATTAAAATTTTCCGCCTATCAAGTCAAAAGTTCCCGCGCTTTTTCTCACACACAACAGCTGTTCACAAACAAATACAAACGTCAAACTGACATCATCCCCCCCCGTTCCGAGTCACGCCAAAATCGATTACAGCGTCTACGAAGCCGTTCCGAGTCAGTTTTGTGAACTTTTGTGGGCCTATTAGACTACGCTGTCGGCAGGGCCCTGCCTGTCTGACTCACTGTCTCTTTCAAGTCGTTCCATCAGAGTGAGACGTCTATACAAATCGTGCCCTGCCGACAGCGTAATGTGATAAGCGCTTTGGCGATACAAAAGGCCTAAAAGGACTTGATTCCAGGGCCGTAAAACGTAATACAAAAAAGGCGATACAAAACAATGGCATTCGGCGATGTCACGGAACACACTTAGTAAAGTAGACATATTTTACGTTTCGATCACTTTGAAATTATCCGGTTCCGTGCCTCAGCCTGGTGCAAACTTATAATCAAATTGTTTTATTTTCAGGCTCAACGGATAGGAAGAATGATCTGAAGTGCTTCGTGAATTAAATCTAATCAGACAGGAGCTAAAGGCAGAAATACTGACTGAAACTTCTACGCGTGTGCTGTCCTCTTGTGGCTAAAGAGAAAACGAATCTACAATCCCTTCCATTCCCAATGCCATGCCATGCCACTCTATTTGGAAAGGGATTGTCCGTCCAGCATTTCTATTTCATTCTCAAGGCCAATCATTCATCATCATTTCATTTCATTTCATTTATTTGCATAAATATGGTTACAATGGTTGGTAGGTTTATTAGTAGTCCAGCACATTTAGCCACATATTGGCACGCAAAGAGTTTATTTACAATATTTATTCATGAATGGCAATTACGAACCAACAAAACAATAAAATAAACAGCAGGGTCAATTTAACAAAAACAAGTCACATCACAAGTGTATCAGGGAATCCACTGATGAGTGTATAGGCCTCCCTCGTCATGTAGGTACAGTACACGCCATTCAACTCCATCCAGTGCAACCCGTTTCCATACAATGCATTTGTACATAGCGTCACGTCACGCGGCAGAGGCATTATTGGGCCCACTTTTTCAGATAAATAACAGGGTGAAAGGGTCGCCTTAATTGAACACTCTTTTGCGTGCCACTCTATTTGGAAAGGGATTGTCCGTCCAGCATTTCTATTTCATTCTCAAGGCCAATCATTCATCATCATTTCATTTCATTTCATTTCATTTCATTTCATTTCATTTATTTGCATAAATATGGTTACAATGGTTGGTAGGTTTATTAGTAGTCCAGCACATTTAGCCACATATTGGCACGCAAAGAGTTTATTTACAATATTTATTCATGAATGGCAATTACGAACTAACAAAACAATAAAATAAACAGCAGGGTCAATTTAACAAAAACAAGTCACATCACAAGTGTATCAGGGAATCCACTGATGAGTGTATAGGCCTCCCTCGTCATGTAGGTACAGTACACGCCATTCAACTCCATCCAGTGCAACCCGTTTCCATACAATGCATTTGTACATAGCGTCACGTCACGCGGCAGAGGCATTATTGGGCCCACTTTTTCAGATAAATAACAGGGTGAAAGGGTCGCCTTAATTGAACACTCTTTTGCGTGACAGGGGTTACCACCCCCCGCCCCCGCTGCTCAGTGTTGCTAACACAACACAATTACTCTGACGAGAAGAACAACAAGCAAGGTGGTGTTGCTCTACCAAATTGGGGTCCCGTTTTTAGTGCTCGCTAGCGCGAATGGTCGCTTGCGTGAAGTCGCGAAGAACGTTTACTCCTTTAGTAACTAACACGTGCAGGGGGGTGGGGTCCAAGTATATCCATAATAATCAATTTTGTTGCATCAGAGTATTCGCATAAACGTTCTTCGCGACTACGTACTTTCGCGCAAGCGACCTTTCGCGTAAACGAGTATTCGCGCTAGCGAGCACTCTAAATATTTTTCGCGCCAGCGCAGCGGCGTGCTTCGCGCAAGCGTGCTTCGCGCCTACGACGTACGGGACCCACCAAATTGATCTCAAAATAATTTCATGAGCCTGATGTTTTCGGGATATCTGACTGATGCCTTCCTTTTGGGTGTAGTGAAAAACACAAAAGTTAGCAATAATAAATTATATTTATGAACTTATATTTATAAAACAAACGAAAGTAAATATTAACATGCAAAATATCACATAATTTCACTAACACATACTTCACAACGCAACAGAGGTAACGATTTATATTACTTTAACTATGGATAATGGTCACAACACTCATTATACTCGTAACATTGTTAAACTTACTGTAGATTAAAACGAATGGTGTAACAAAAGAAAAGTGAATAATCTCGTTCAATTAAAGAAAAGGAGCGCAACTGGCGGGAGTGAGCGGGACTATCTGCATCTCGCTTACATTATTAAAGAAAAGGAGCGCAACTGGCGGGGTTACTATCTGCATCTCGCTTACATTATTAAAGAAAAGGAGCGCAACTGGCGGGGTTACTATCTGCATCTCGCTTACATTATTAAAGAAAAGGAGCGCAACTGGCGGGGTTACTATCTGCATCTCGCTTACATTATTAAAGAAAAGGAGCGCAACTGGCGGGGTTACTATCTGCATCCCGCTTACATTATTAAAGAAAAGGAGCGCAACTGGCGGGGTTACTATCTGCATCTCGCTTACATTATTAAAGAAAAGGAGCGCAACTGGCGGGACTATCTGCATCTCGCTTACATTATTTTGTAAAATGTCTGCCGCCGCGTCTTCGTGTCCCGTCTCGCTGAAATTAAATGTATCCTTGCGCAACATGCTCAGTCCTTCTCTTTGATTGAAAGAGTTAAGGGTATTACCTTCAAAATGCATGAAGGTAGATAATATATAAGAGAAGCCCTGACAACTTCAATGCAACTTGTCCAGCTGGAAAAATATAAGGGGTTAAAGTTTGTATTAAACTCAATCTAATCAAATAGGGTTTGTGCAAGTCGGTTTTTTCTAAAGTTTACTTTTTCTGTATTATTGACTCTATCCCGATACCTTACAAATTGATGTCTTGAAGGATGTTCGCCAACTTCGAATTGACTTTTGAATCTTCAAGTGGAGTTTAACCCTATCGTCAACGATTCTATAGTTCTCCATACTAAAATTGTTCGCCGCGGTGTGCTTATGAGAGCAAACTGTTAAGACAGGATTAATTAATGATTGGAGGACAGACGTAAAAAAGTCGCGGACGACAATTAATCATATCGTCCTAATGGGAACATAGCTGTTTTTAATATACTCCACGATGAAATAAACGGAACGATTTATCTGTCGTTTCGTTATAGTGGGACCGCGCTCTAAAAGATAATGAATCGACCTACAGCATGACATTTAAGCGGCACTTATTTTGAACAGTAGTCGGTGCATCCGGCCCTCAATAATGCTCACAAAGAAACAGCAACTTTATTGCTTAGAAAATAAGGCAGTTAATAGACATTACATTCACGTAAGCTAAGCGTTAAAACCTAAAAATCATACCGTGACGTTTTGTACGAAGGCACTGCGAAAGTACGTTATGCGATTTTGTGACTTAAAAATATTCGAATAAGTACAGTTAATTTTCCTACACAACTTTAGTGAATGAAACCTTAATTAAATTAATGAGTCATTTATGCAATTATGAGTATTTAGCAAAGAAATTAGCACAGCAATATGTTTATTTAGTGTCCGACCGAAAATGCATTTCGGTCAAACCGAACTTAAGGCTTCTGTCATAGTTTTGTATGAAACAGAAACTTATTTATATAACAAGGGACAGATCATTTGATTCTAACTAATATATTTATATAATTTCTCTCACAAATAACTTAAATATCAAATGTAACAATTATAAATTCACTTAAAAAATGATATGTTTGTCGATGTCAAAATAATCCTATTTATACCATAATAGCTCCTTTCTAAGGCAGCGTATACAGGGTGTAACAGAAAGGGGCGTATACAGGGTGTAACAGAAAGGGGCGTACAAGCCGAAAGAGTGTTGTTCGGGACATCATTCTGAGCAACTTTCACTATGGGACTGACTTGATCAGAGCAATTTTGTTTTTAATAACTCAGTACATTTCGGGCCTAGCGCTCAGCTGATCTGTATGGTGGAGTAAAGAATAAAGTTGCTCTGATCAAGTCGGTCCCATAGTGTTCGTTCAGAATGATGTCCCTAACAACCCTCATTCGGCTTGTACACCCCTTTCTGTTACACCCTGTATAAACCCCTTTCTGTTACACCCTGTATTCTAAATATGCTATTTCATAGCCTAATGCAACTTAACACGACGACGTGTCGCGTGTGTGTGTGAATGAGTCAACGATAGCGAGCGCTAGTCGCCGCTGGCTGTCACACTTATTCGCGTCGTAACTATACGCTCACTGTCTCGCTCTTACATTCACGCGACGTGTCGTCGGCAGCAGCGGTCGTCTCCAAACGGCACCCTATAAAACACACCCCTCTCTGACATGAGGCGTGTGAAGCAACGATCGATCCCACAGTTCGATTGACCGAGCTATATCGTTCCAGTGTCCCGTTACATGGTAATGGTAACACAACCATTGCGAAATTATTAACAAGCGAGTTTCAACTCAATCTCAATGAGATATGGTTTCAAATGTGTCGACATAAGTGATTAAGGCTCTGTTCTCATTAAGGCTGACAGTGAGCGCCGACTGTCTTGTTTCCTATTTTTACCACGCAGCAAACTAGCGATGTGTCGATAGGAAAGCCGCTGAGAACAAAGCCTAATGGCCGGTTTACATGATTCCAGTCGCATTTTCAGCGTTAGATTCCATCGCGGAGTGCTAATGTGAACCAGCCATTATGTAAGTAACAACATCAGTAAGGCCGATATTAGACTATCATAGAAATACGATCATAGATGTAGGACTCATATAAGTATGATAAACCTATGACAGTGTAATAACGACCTCGATCCTATTTCACAGCAAGCATACAATTAGGATCTTGTTGACTAGGTAATATGTATGATTTTATGGTCAATAAAAAATTTGAACTTGAACTTGATCATATGTGACTTTTCGGTGTCTATCTATAGTAATTGTCATGAAATGAATTCTGGCTGTTAGGATCGTATATTCGTTTACATTAAGTAATACGTATGGACGTCACTGTCAGGAGACACATTTTGTAGGCTCATTATCAGGTATACAGACGACATTTGTATACCTAGCGAGGAGGACTAATGTAGTCGGTTTTTTGAAGTTTTACTTTAGTGAATTATTTCTCACCCTTAGGGCAATTAATAAAGTTGCACTCATAGTAACGGAAAACGCGGCTAAATCGCTCTCCATCTTGATTACCTGTGACGTTTATATGACCTCAGGTGTAATATGCAAACATAGAACAGCATCATATAAAAATGTGATCCTAGAATTTGACAGATATGAAATCATATTTCTATGATAAATATATGATAGTCTAATATCGGCCTAATACATATGAATAATTAATTGAAAATCTAATGAAGGAAGACTATTAATAATATTGACTGTATTTGTACCGAAGACTTCTTAACCTTTTGACTGCGGCAGGCCTCGAGGAGACTGGGCCATGTAATGCCAAACAAGTGCAGTTCGTCTTTGTAGGCAGCTTGGTACAAGAGATAAATAAATAATGCCTGATTTACATGCTTGTCAAGGTTTCCCGAACTCCGGAATTTGTGAATGATGCTTTTGTGTGCGAGTTACGTACGACAGTTTTGTGACTTGCGCGAGTCTGGCAAAGCTTGGCAAACATGTAAATACGGCAATAGGTAATATCATGGAAATACTGATTTTGAGGTAGACGAATCATTTCAAAAACATTACTTTGCAAATAGACAACAGTAAAGCCAGGTCACTCTAAAAATAAATTATCGAGTATTTGAGTAAACATTAAATAATAATCATAATTAATCCGGTAGATCGTAGCAAGTTCATAAAATTATTCTCTTACAGGTAAATAAATTATAACCTTTCTTACATAAATTAACGTTTTTATGTTTGTTTTAAAAATATTTAGGCCGGACTTGATTTATGAAATGTACCTTAAACTATGCCCAAAATTCCCTGGGCTAGCAAACTAATCTGTACTTGCTACGATCCGTCCACGTTCGCTTGGCCCCACAGTCGGCCCAGCGCTAGGGCCAGCCTAGGGCGAGCCCTCGTCGACCTCCTTGATCACCGTGTCAGCCTCCCATCGAGCCCTCTCCGCTAGAAGGGCTTGCAGCTTCTGTGGACGTTCAAAGGGTTAAATATCTCAAGGAAGGTCTTGGTGGAAGATATATCTTGTTAGAGATAAGCCTGACTTTATAAGGATTTCTGTTTTGTTCTTTATGTTTAGGATATAAGTAAATATTAGAATGCATATAACTTGGTGTCTCTGTAACCGCATGATCTATATGTGTGTCGGCGTCAGCGTACCTCCGGCTTGTCCAGCACTATAATCCGGTTCTCGATCTTGGGCGCGAGTTCACACGACTGCTGCTCCAGGTCATCGAGCGACGCGCGCCGGGTCAGCCTGAGGACAAGGCCAGACGTGAGGCGAACACAGCGTGCAGTGAACTAAACTCAACAACTACAGTACACTAATGTAAAGTGCAGTAAAGGGCTCAATTGTGGTCACCCTGGCTGCTGCTGCTGAGTCAGCGGCGCGGCTTCAGTGTTCACGGGAAATTATCTGTTTGTTCTTGTGGCCGTCGAGACCACTGGGATATGGGGTTCACGGGGTAGGGCCTTCAGGAAGTAAACTGAAGTGAACTGGTAAACTGAAGTGGACTGAAGTGTACTGAAGTGAACTGAAGTGGACAGAATTGAACTGAAGTAAACTGAAGTGAACTAAAGTAAACTGAATTGAACTGAAGTGGACTGATGTGAACTGAAGTGGACTGAAGTGAACTGAAGTGGACTGAAGTGAACTGAAGTGGACTGAAGTGAACCGAAGTAAACTGAAGTGAATTGAGGTAAACTGAATTGAACTGAAGTAAGCTGAAGTAAACTGAAGTTAACTGAAGAAGTAAATTGAAGTAAGCTGAAGTACACTGAAGTGAACTGAAGTGAAATGAAGTAAACTGAAGTAAAGTGCAGAACACTAAAGTAAAGTACAATAAACTAAAGTAAAATACAATAAGCGTTTTCTTGTTTACGTTGCCTGTAATGTGTCCCACTGCTGGGCAAAGGCCTCCCCGTTTCCCCCAAAGCGAAATTAAAGTACAATAAAGCAAAACAAAGTAAAGTGCAATAAATCAAGATAGAGTACAGTAAAGTGAGAGTACCGGTGGTGGTGGTGCGGCGGCGGGTCCGCCACGGAGGAGGCGCGGCGCAGCGGAGGCGGGCCCGCCAGCTCGCCGCCGTCCAGCATCTTCACCAGGCTGTGTCTGATGACAGAAACAGCTGCCGGTCACATGGGTGAAACCAACAACAAGCTAGCTAGCTTAAGTAGCGCGGCTTCGTAGACTCTACGTAGACCAGGCGTGGGCAACTTCATCACCAACGAGAACCTTTTCAAAGGGCGGCGTTAGCCGCTCCGGAAATGTCCCATGGCTAGAAGGCCGAGTGGCAAGAATCCTGTACCTAGCTCATAGGGCAGCGCGAGCCGCCCCGGAAATTTAGCATACCAAATATATAATTTGTTTTATCTGAAAAGTTGAGAAAATAGTAGATTGTTTACCAAGGGAGTAAAGAACTATTTTTAGGGCGAGTGTTTTTTGAAACCCGAGCGACCGAGGGATTCTAGAGTTAAGTAGAATCTGCCACATATACAAACTTACCTCTCTAAAACCCTACCCTATACTATATCATACAGTCCACTTCCACCAGCTCACCCGGAGCGTACACGCAGGAATTTCATTATTTACTGCTCAATAGAAATCTATTCGTATTGATCGCCAAGTGATAATTCTGGGGCGGCTAACGCCCGCACTATGAGTTCTTATATTCCGGTGCACCCGGGAATATGATTATTTTTCATCACATCTATTCAAAAAGAGGTACTTTAGTCCCGGTAAACAGGGACTATAGTAGGTCTTTTAGTCCCTATGGACTAAAAAGTAACTTTTTAATTTTGTTGCCAGTACAAAGGAAATATCGCTGTCACTATTGAGTGTCACAGCAGAGATCGATTTAAAAAAAAGCCAATTAAAAAAAGTTTGTACTAAAATGCGTAGGTACTCGACACAGATTAGATAATCCGATCGGCCGAATCGATTAACAACGTTTGCTGACAACAGAGACACAACCTTACAGAGATTGATATCAAATCACTCAAATAAACAAAATTTGACCACGCCTAAAGGCATTTAGTGAAACTTTTTGAAACCGGGTTTTTTAGACTAATAATAAGTTTACCTGCGACTGAGCGTCACTAACGACTGGCGATGCTTGGAGTGCCTGGACTTGCCGGACCGCACGTTGATGGCCGCAAAGTGGTTCTGTATCGCCATCCCCACCTCGGGGCACAGGTCGTCCGACACCTGGAACGTCGGCGCCAACAGTTGTATACATATGCTCACGCCTCTCTCCCGGCGGAGGCTCGCCGCGATCCCGGCGCCGGATTGTGCAAGCGAATCGCATATTCAGATTCTTTATTGCACAGACACATAAAAAATACATTTACAAGAAATATTATACGCAAAGGCGAGCTTATCTCTAAAGAGAGATACTGTTTATCCATTTGACTCAAGCCGCAATAAAAACACTGTGACACGTCTTAATATGTATCAATATCTTAGAATAAAGTATTAGGGTGTATATACTTGTGTAAATTCATTTTAACGCACGCACACACATACACACACACACACACACACACCCGCACATATTACTGTACTATATCTATATTTTACTGTTTTTCTAAGTTACTTGCCTACCTGTCTCTTGAATGTACACTCACCGTCCTTATTTGACTATTTACAAAGTGAAAATCTTGTTTAATTTTTAATTATGCACAGCTGTGCATTTTTGTTCAATAAGTAAAAAAATAAACACGAATTTTTATAAGTGTGTAAAAAGGATTGCTTTATTTTCGGATATTGATACGTGAAACAGTGTTCACACTCGCCAACACGTCGTCACATTCGCCAACACGTCGTCACATTCGCCAACAGTGCTCACACTCGCCAACACGTCGTCACACTCGTCAACAGTGCTCACACTCGCCAACACGTCGTCACACTCGTCAACAGTGCTCACACTCGCTAACACATCGTCACACTCGCCAACAGTGCTCACACTCGCCAACACGTCGTCACACTCGTCAACAGTGCTCACACTCGCCAACACGTCGTCACACTCGTCAACAGTGCTCACACTCGCCAACACGTCGTCACACTCGTCAACAGTGCTCACACTCGCTAACACATCGTCACACTCGCCAACAGTGCTCACACTCGCCAACACGTCGTCACACTCGTCAACAGTGCTCACACTCGCCAACACGTCGTCACACTCGCCAACACGTCGTCACACTCGCCAATTCGTCGTCACACTCGCCAACAGTGCTCACACTCGCCAACACGTCGTCACACTCGTCAACAGTGCTCACACTCGCCAACACGTCGTCACACTCGCCAACACGTCGTCACACTCGCCAATTCGTCGTCACACTCGCCAACAGTGCTCACACTCGCCAACACGTCGTCACACTCGCCAACAGTGCTCACACTCGCCAACACGTCGTCACACTCGTCAACAGTGCTCACACTCGCCAACACGTCGTCACACTCGTCAACAGTGCTCACACTCGCCAAAACGTCGTCACACTCGTCAACAGTGCTCACACTCGCCAACACGTCGTCACACTCGTAAACACGTCGTCACACTCGTCAACAGTGCTCACACTCGCTAACACGTCGTCACACTCGTCAACAGTGCTCACACTCGCTAACACATCGTCACACTCGCCAACAGTGCTCACTCGCCAACACGTCTTCACACTCGTCAACAGTGCTCACACTCGCCAACACGTCGTCACACTCGCCAACACGTCGTCACACTCGCCAATTCGTCGTCACACTCGCCAACAGTGCTCACACTCGCCAACACGTCGTCACACTCGCCAACAGTGCTCACACTCGCCAACACGTCGTCACACTCGTCAACAGTGCTCACACTCGCCAACACGTCGTCACACTCGTCAACAGTGCTCACACTCGCCAACACGTCGTCACACTCGTCAACAGTGCTCACACTCGCCAACACGTCGTCACACTCGTCAACACGTCGTCACACTCGTCAACAGTGCTCACACTCGCTAACACATCGTCACTCGCCAACAGTGCTCACACTCGCCAAAACGTCGTCACACTCGTCAACAGTGCTCACACTCGCCAACACGTCGTCACACTCGTCAAACAGTGCTCACACTCGCCAACACGTCGTCACACTCGTCAACAGTGCTCACACTCGCCAACACGTCGTCACACTCGCCAACAGTGCTCACACTCGCCAACACGTCGTCACACTCGTCAACAGTGCTCACACTCGCCAACACGTCGTCACACTCGTCAACAGTGCTCACACTCGCCAACACGTCGTCACACTCGCCAACACGTCGTCACACTCGCCAATTCGTCGTCACACTCGCCAACAGTGCTCACACTCGCCAACACGTCGTCACACTCGTCAACAGTGCTCACACTCGCCAACACGTCGTCACACTCGTCAACAGTGCTCACACTCGCCAACACGTCGTCACATTCGTCAAACAGTGCTCACACTCGCCAACACGTCGTCACACTCGTCAACAGTGCTCACACTCGCCAACACGTCGTCACACTCGTCAACACGTCGTCACACTCGTCAACAGTGCTCACACTCGCTAACACATCGTCACACTCGCCAACAGTGCTCACACTCGCCAACACGTCGTCACACTCGCCAACAGTGCTCACACTCGCCAACACGTCGTCACACTCGTCAACAGTGCTCACACTCGCCAACACGTCGTCACACTCGTCAACAGTGCTCACACTCGCCAACACGTCGTCACACTCGCCAACACGTCGTCACACTCGCCAATTCGTCGTCACACTCGCCAACAGTGCTCACACTCGCCAACACGTCGTCACACTCGTCAACAGTGCTCACACTCGCCAACACGTCGTCACACTCGTCAACAGTGCTCACACTCGCCAACACGTCGTCACATTCGTCAAACAGTGCTCACACTCGCCAACACTCGCCAACACGTCGTCACATTTGTCAAACAGTGTTCACATTCGCCAACACGTCGTCACATTCGTCAAATTGATAAAAAGTCACAAGGTTTAGTCACAAAGTGAGAAAACATCCAAAGTTTAAAATTCCCGCCAAGACCGTGACTTTCCAATTCATACCTTGAATTGAAGTACAAAAGTACCATCACTCACAAACCTCCATACAAAAATTTACCAAATCGCAGTGGAGAGCCCACAAAAATATGTCAGCCATACTAACCAAGACCTTACAGTGCGGCAGCATGGTGAACCCGTCGCTGCCTTTATACAGGTACTGCTTGACAGCGAGCCGGTACTTCTGGTCGGGCGACAGGTACTCGTCGCCTATCTTCACGACTTGGGGGGCTACCCGCTCGCCAGCCGGCTTGGAGGGGTCGAACGCGAACGACACTCCCGCCACCTGGAGGGAAAGACAGGGAGTTAATGATTGCATTATCACCACAGCGTGCTCATCCCATGCATATAAGAATTAGTAACCCTTCGTAAAAGAGATGGCGTGAGGAGTAAGATTTGTACTTTAAACGCCATGGTTTCAGTTAACATACTTCTAGGTGGCGCTAATCTTAGAATAAATCCTATATTTCTTAGCGCCATCTCGTGGTATTCACAATTTTTCGATGGTGCTCCACCAAGCGATAATGGCCTCGAACTAAAGAAGCTTCCGTAGCATCTCAGTTAACGCCGGTGTCATATTTTGTTCTAGGTGGTCTATCTGTATTAGTATAGATAATATAGTATCTGTGATCATCACGCATTTTAGTTGCAGGTGGCATTTGAACAGTTGTGGTAATTCGCCCAGTATTTCAGTGGCTTATTTTGGATTACAGGGGGCTGGCAGATTGCTGCAGCAGTGTAGATCTTAAGGATTTCAGGGTCAACCATGGAGTACGGTAATTATCATCATTATAGGCTCAGATATTTACTGACCGCCTCCTCCACACTATTCCCGAGCGCAGCGATGGATTCAAGCTCACCTGCGGGAAGCATCCCTCCAGACTGGGGTACTTACTAACCCACTACTACTCCCGAGTGCAGCGATGTACTACTATCGAGTGAAGCGAGTGATTCAAGCTCACCTGCGGGAACCGCCCCTCCAGACTAGGATACTTGCTGACGGAATTCTCCAGCGCCGCCAGGATGCCCTCTCCAGATATCTCCAGAACAACCAGCGGGTCGCGCATGGGGATGATGTTGGACAGGTCACGGAGCGTGAAGTCTCCGGCTGGGTGCACCTGGAAACAGACATGTGGAGACGCCATACAAATATCAGGTATGGTAAGATATATGTTGGTTGGTCATTAATATACATATAAGGATACGCCTTCCCGTACTAAACTTCTTACTGTTTTAACCCCTTCGCTCCCACAAGCAGTCTACATACAATAACTGACAGTGGGTGCCGAGATGACAATTAATTTGGGACATCCATAATTCATAATTCATAATTTATTCAATAGAAAGTTAGTCACATAGTTGTGTGGATCCCAGTCTCCTAAACTAGGTTTATCACCTGTATTTCAGGAGGCAGGGCTCTTCCATTGTTTGGTCATTGAATTTTGTAAGAAAATTAATAAAACACGATCAAAAAGTAGTTTATGAAATTGGTAATGAGATATGTGTAGTGTAAGTGTGGGTGTGGGTGTAGTGTAAGTGTGGGTGTGGGTGTGGGTCATTAATGTCTATTGCAAGGAAATGAAAACTGAATTTACACTAATTCAAGTCAAATATTTTTCTTTTTCGGCCAGGAGAGGGACAGAAGGGGTTAAGGCCAAAAAAATAATAGCGCCTCTGTCGGGTTTTTTGGTACTATCTATAGTAATTGGCACTAAAAAAGAGGCGAGGCGGTAGACAGAGGACCAGCATGGCGGGGGACAGATGCGAGTGGCGCGCTGCGGGAGAGGCCTATGCCCAACAGTGGGATGATGCGGGCTGACATGAAGATGGTGAGATGCCTCTCTATACTCAACAGTGGGTTCCCTGCCAGCTTGATAATGAGGATGATGGTAATCGTAATTTAATTAATACTAATGTATATTCTAATGTGTACTTGAGCATACTGTTGTCTCGTCCGTATTTGGCCCTGGCAGAATACCAGCGTCACAGATTCGTCTGTGACATTGCTGAGTCAGGGCCATTTCATTGTCGCGGTACATTCACAATACCTCGCTTGGTGGAGCACCATCGAAAAATTGCAAATACTACAAGATGGCGCTAAAATATATGGGATTCATTCTAAGATTAGCGCCACCTAGAAGTATGTAAACTGAAACTATGGCGTTTAAAGTACAAATCTTACTCTTCACGCCATCTCTTTTTTACGAAGGGATACTAATTCTAATGGGATGAGCACCCTGTGTTCAATACTCAATTTTGCGTGACAGATTTGATTTGATTTTCAAAAGTCTTTATTAACGATTTAAACATATTACACTACATATCGTAAATAAACAACTATATATGGATTATATTAAATACCTTGCGTGACAGAGGCCATCACCACAGCTGTAGAGTAATGAAGATTTCCTCACGATGTTTTCCATCACAGTTAGAACGTTCAATAGATTTGGGCCGTGATTCTGTACGCAAATAGCATAGCAATAGTTATAGAGAGAGCGCAAAAATGCGGATATGCCTTGTCGACGGCGCCGAGACGAGGCGCGCAGGCTACAAACAAACCTACCCTAGATTAGATATACCCTAGTGTGGGGCCAGTGATGTTGCTCACCTGATCCGAGCGGAAGGTGCCCGAGTTGACGAGGCACAGGTCGGCACACGTGCTCGCGAGCAACACGTCGCACACCCAGTTGCCCAGGTTGGACTCCCGGCGCCGCACGCACGAGAACCGCCCCTCCAAGGGGACCAGGAACTTGCCCAGCACCTCGTCCATCTTGCCCTCGATCATCGCTGTGGGCACAATCCATATACTTTACTGTATTGCACGAATACCTCATACCACAGATCCTATAATATTATACCAATACAGATAGACCACCTAGAACAAAATATGACACCGGCGTAAACTGAGATGCTACGGAAGCTTCTATAGTTAGAGGCCATTGTCGCTTGGTGCACCATCGAAAAATTGCAAATACCACGAGATGGCGCTAAGATATATAGGATTTATTCTAAGATTAGCGCCACCTAGAAGTATGTTAACTGAAACCATGGCGTTTAAAGAACAAATCTAACTCCTCACGCCATCTCTTTTTTACGAAGGGTTACTCATTCAAATTTGTATGGGATGAGCACCCTGTGATTATACAATATGAATAGATGTACATGTAAATACGGGTTTTTATTTCGGGCGAATAGGTATATTGCTTCTGGCCCCACACTAAGATGCTAGTTCAGTGGGTACCAGATAGATACAGTCGTGTTTAAGTGTATTCCCGACTTGACTGCTTCAAATTGGGTTTCTAGATAGTCCGACATGAATTGTGTGTTTGGGCCCCATTAACAACGACCAGAATCACTTTTTTTACTAATCCAACGAGCGAGAAAGAGAAGAGATAGATACGAGATTTCGCATCTCGAAGCACGGGCGCGCAGTCACGATGCAATCTGTCTCGCGTTTTGCTGCTGCAACTTGTGTTTCTCTCTCTGTCTAACTTAATGTTCTGTCTTTCTCTAGCAGTTGCAAGGCAACCTGTCTTTATAAAGGGCTCTACCACAGATTACTAAATAGTTACTACGTAACAGATACTTCACTCAGTAGGAAATTTCCAATACCTACTGCTATAATAGCCTACTCCGTCGCGTCAGCAACCGCTGCATGCTAAAATGTGCCTAAATGCTCAAGCGTACAGTTGTGATCGCCTCGCACCGCGCGATCTCACACTAATCGCAGGGCTGGCAGACATCGCAGATACTCGTACGATACGAACACAGTTCAACACGTGCGTGCGCTTGGCTTGCGACAACCATACTGGCTCGGCCGAGACCGAGAGCTCGGGTGCGGGCGGTAGGTAATTATAGCGCGCAAGTACATTCAGTGACGGAGGCCTGGCATTACTCACGATGCAATCGGTCGCCTGCAACTTGTATTTCCCTCTCTGACTATCTTCCTGTTCCGTTCTGCTCTGCCTTCTATGAGTTGCAGCGACCGATTGCGAGCCGGGTTGCATCGTGAGTAGAGCCCATTTACTCTCCCCCCCCCTCCCCCCCTCGCTCACCCGAGTACTTGTCGACCTGCGCCTTCAGCACCTCATCCTCCGCGAGCTCGCCCGTCACGCTCACTGCCTCGATGTCGACTCGCGCCGTCTCGCCGAGCGTGAGCGTGATCTTCGAGAACTGACGGAAGTCCGTGCCGCTCTTCACTATGTACTTGTTGTTGATCTAGAACGAACAGAGGAAATAGCTACACGAACGAACACGGAGTTAGTGGAACTACGGGAGTAAGGAGCTGGTGAAACCACGGTAAGGAGTTAGTGAAACCACGGGAGTAAGGAGTTAGTGAAACTACGGGAGCGCGGAGTTAGTGAAGTCACTAGGCCACGGAGTTAGTGAAACCACTACGCCATGGAGTAAGTGATACCGCTAGTCCACGGAGTTAGTGAAACCACTACGCCATGGAGTAAGTGAAACCACTAGTCCAGTGAAACCACTACGCCATGGAGTAAGTGATACCGCTAGTCCACGGAGTAAGTGAAACCACTACGCCATGGAGTAAGTGAAACCACTAGTCCACGGAGTTAGTGAAACCACTACGCCATGGAGTAAGTGAAACCACTAGTCCAGTGAAACCACTACGCCATGGAGTAAGTGATACCGCTAGTCCACGGAGTAAGTGAAACCACTACGCCATGGAGTAAGTGAAACCACTAGTCCACGGAGTTAGTGAAACCACTACGCCATGGAGTAAGTGAAACCACTAGTCCAGTGAAACCACTACGCCATGGAGTAAGTGATACCGCTAGTCCACGGAGTAAGTGAAACCACTACGCCATGGAGTAAATGAAACCACTAGTCCACGGAGTTAGTGAAACCACTACGCCATGGAGTAAGTGAAACCACTAGTCCAGTGAAACCACTACGCCATGGAGTAAGTGATACCGCTAGTCCACGGAGTAAGTGAAACCACTACGCCATGGAGTAAGTGAAACCACTAGTCCACGGAGTTAGTGAAACCACTACGCCATGGAGTAAGTGAAACCACTAGTCCACGGAGTTAGTGAAACCACTACGCCATGGAGTAAGTGAAACCACTAGTCCACGGAGTTAGTGAAACCACTACGCCATGGAGTAAGTGAAACCACTAGTCCACGGAGTTAGTGAAACCAGTTGAATACGGAGTTATATTGAATCTCCATAGAACGCAAAATGTTGTATTGAATAATGGTGCCTCTGCCAAACAATTTAGGCGCTATGTTACGTTGAGTATAAAGCCATAGTTACCTCAAGCACTTCGTAGACATGGTCGTGACCTCCGAGTATGAGGTCTATCTCGTTGCAGCCCTCCGCCAGTTTGATGTCGTTCGGAGTGCGCATGTGCGTTAGCGCTATCACATATTCACAACCCTGCAACAATACATGATAGTGAATGGCTTGTGCTGAAGGGCGGGGTCACACTTGAGCCACACCCCACGTCACTTCAGTGTGGACGCAAGCGGCGGTTTAATTAGTTTAATATTCCGCGCCCGCCGCCGCCGCCGCCGCCGCCGCGCAAGCCATAGGCGTTCGTTCGTTTTGAATTTAGAAACTATAACGTCTATATCTTTCCCTTTATAGGGTTTCGTACCCGAAGGGTGCCAAACAGGACCCCATTACTGAGACTTCGCTGTCTGTCCGTCCGTCCGTCCGTCCGTCTGTCACCAGGCTGTATCTCATGAACCGTGGTAGCTAGACAGTTAAAATTTTCGCAAATGATGTATTTCTGTTGCCGCTATACGTGTGCAATCGATGTGGCAAGAAATGCCGTGCCGCAATAGGGCTGTATAGCCATCAAAGACGATGTGGGGTGCAACTAACACACTAGCGCTGCAACAATCATCTCCACAGATGTTGTGGCCAGATATATATATATATAATAACAAATGAAATTCAATATTAAGGGGGGCTCCTGTACAACAAACGTGATTTTTTTGTTCATTTTTGCTCGATATTGATAATGCTAGCAGGTAGACGCTTAAAATGTTCACAATATATGTATTGAGTACTTATATTATTTACTTAAAATATAAATAATTAAAACATACAACAAAAGTTTATTTTCGATCATGGTACGGAACCCTTTCGTGCGCGAGTCCGACTCGCACTTGGCCGGTTATTATGCCACTAAGACAGCAATATTAGCATGGCGTCGTTTGACATACCTGACCATTTAAATGGTGCCTTAAGGCCCCGGTGACCATTGAGAGGAGGTCTTGTGGCGTCTGTGATCAGACATGACGTCTTCTGGCGTATTGGCATCACGTCATAATCTAACGTATTTTGGAAGAATCACAGAATTGCGTCCAGTTTTTGTAAGAGCGACGTGTCTCTGGCCACTATTTCAGAAACACCGAGCAACTATAGTATGTGGGCAAATATAAGTCTGTTGTAATAATAATTAGTACTCACTTCTTGTTTCAACTGACTGGCGAGTTTGGCGCCCGCTTGAATGAAGTCTATGAAGGTGACTTCTTCCGGGTTTATCGTCGCCAGCGTGTCCAGCCATTCCTGAAAGATAGAATCGTAAATAATTTATGTACCTACATAGTCTTTGCTGTGTGTTACTTTTCACTCAGATCTGTTCAGACATTCTTGCCTAGGTACGTGATTGCAAATAAACACAAAATAAAAGCTCTCGTTGATGTCTTTTGTATGAGTGGTTTGTTCAATGCCGTGTTTTTAAGGTTCCGTACCCGAGGGTGCCAAACGGGACCCTATTACTGAGACTTCGCTGTCCGTTCGTCTGTCTGTCACCAGGCTGTAACTCATGAACCGTGGTAGCTAGATAGTTGAAATTTTCACAGATGATGTATTTCTGTTGCCGCTATAACAACAAATACTAAAAAACCAAAAGAAATTTAATATTAAGGGGGGCTCCCATACAACTAACGTGTGATTTTTTTATTGCGGTTTGTATAGATAATAGTACGGAACCCTTCGTGCGCGAGTCCGACTCGCACTTGGCCGGTTATTACTAAACTCCATCGATTTTTTTGTCACACCATCGGGTAGGTGGCCTGGGCCGTGATTCTTCAAGCGAATCGTATGACAGTGGCTACAGCCAGCGCTCAACATTCCGGTGATGAGTCCGATCTTGTGTCCGCTGGCGATGAGCGCGTGCGTGATGCGTCCGTCTCCCAGCGGCCGGCCCGTCCTCGATCGATCACGTTGGACATCTGTCTACTTCCTTTGTCCAGCTGTTCCTACCTGTTCGACTAGTCCGATGAGTCCGATCTTGTGTCCTCTGGCGATGAGCGCGTGCGTGATGCGTCCGTCTCCCAGCGGCCGGCCGGTCCTCGATCGATCACGTTGGACATCTGTCTACTTCCTTTGTCCAGCTGTTCCTACCTGTTCGACTAGTCCGATGAGTCCGATCTTGTGTCCGCTGGCGATGAGCGCGTGCGTGATGCGTCCGTCTCCCAGCGGCCGGCCCGTCTCGTTGTCGATCACGTTGGACATCAGCCACGGGAAGTTGCATTGTGCGACCAGACCAGAGAGGACTTCCAGGCCGAAATCTGGGAATAAGACAACATAACATTCACAGTTCCTGTCAAACTCAAAAGTTATTTTTTTTATTGACCATAAAATCATACAGATTGCTTAGTCAACGTCAATATTTTTGTATACTACCGCCCGTTCGGAAGTTGTGGGCTTAGGGATGGAGCAAAGAAGGGCAAGAAACTCCCCGTACCTCTTTTAAAATATGTGAGGGATGGTAAAATTTTTATGTATTTCTACTTAAGTCTAAGGAAATACACCGAGGAGAGAGGTACTGACTCAGTCCATCGCCCCTCTTTGGATTTCTGTGCGCCGAGATGGTAAAGACCACGCAGTTTTGTCATCTAAATATTCTTTGACACTGTAGTAAGACTTCTTTAAAAGACCGTTTTTGACATAGTTTTTGAATCTCTTTTCTGGTAGGTCCGTCCGTCAGGTAAACAGGCACTGAGCGACAGGGATGGCATGGGTGACTTACAATACACTCGGGCGCGACTGTCGCCATCGCAAACACATCTCATATGTATTACTGTCATGTGAGTACAATAAAGAAATTACGAAATTACGAAATCCCATCCCTGTCACTCAGTGTCGCTTGACGTAACATGAAATGTATACAAGTTGTAAATTAATTAACGCAAAATAAGAAACGACTTTGTTTGGGACATAATTCTGTCTGTCTGTCTGTCTGTCCGTCCGTCCGTCTGTCCGTCCGTCCGTCCGTCCGTCCGTCCGTCCATCCGTCTGTCTGTCTGTCTGTCTGTCCGTCTGTCACGACTCCTTTTCTCAGGAACGGGTATCATATTGAAATTAATATCGATTACTCAGGTCCCTTGGAGCTGTAAAAAAATTAAACTTCTAGGTCCACGAAATCAAAAGATATCGCGATATTATGTCATAATTTTGCTGAATTTGTATGAACTCGCGTGGAACTCGCGTGGAACTCGCAAGGGAATCAAAACCTATAGGGTACTTCCGGTTGGCCTAGGGTCATGAAATTTGAAATGAAGGTAGGTCTTATAACACAAGTAAAGGAAAAAATCTGAAAACTGCAAATTTCTGTCTTTCTGAATAAATATTCAATTTGGTTTACATGGATGACATCACACTTTAGTTTTGTATGTGGAAACCTAATTACACGTGTTACGCTCTCTAAGTGTGATCGGAACCCATGGTGCGCGAGTCCTACTCGCACTTGGCCGGTTATTTTTATTTAGCCTGCATAGTGTGCCACTGCTGGGCAAAGGCCTCCCCTAACTCAGACCATTCCTCCCTGTGCTGTGCTGCGTCCACCCAGTCCGGCAAATACCTGTCCAGGTCGTCCCGCCATCGACGTCTCGGCCGGCCTCTATTCCGATGGCCATCAGTGGGCACCCATTCGGTGGTCAGTTTGGCCCATTTTTGGGGGTGCATGCGGCACACGTGTCCGGCCCAGTCCCACTTCAGCCTAGCGGTCTTTGCGCTAACGTCAGCAATTGGCTCGAATGAATAGGCTACAGGCTAATGAACTAAGCCAGTTGGCTGCGTCAGGAGGAAGGTCAAACAGATCTCGGGGGTCCATTGTAAGATGTCAAAGGGCAGCGCTGAATGTGCTCCATGGTCTGTATTTATATTAAGGTAAACTCACCGAAGTCGTGGTTGCCGAAGACTGCGCACTGTGTTCCTATCTCGTTTAGCACTGGCACCATCTGCTCCCCTTTAGTGAAGGTGCTTACTGCGACATACACAAGATACATATATTTCTTTGTTCCTTCGCTAATTCAACACTCCCTACGACACTAAGAAAATGCTGCGCAGAGTATGTGATGCTTTGCACGGCAAAAGCGAGTGCAATTTGGTTAGGAGAGCTGGTAGATGGGACAGGTTTGAGTTTTAAATTAAACTACAATACCGAAATTACTGAATAATTACTGAAGTATGACTGGTCCGGCCACGAATGCCGTTAGGTGAACAGAAGAGATGAAAGGACGGCAAGAGGAATCGTGGTCGACCCAGGAAGGGATGAAAGGATGGCAAGAGGAATCGTGGGCGACCCAGGAAGAGATGAAAGGATAAGCTATGTGGAACGAAAACCGGTGGATGACCGCACAGGATCGTTAATGGTGGACACAGGGGAGAGTAACCTTTGCCCAGTAGTGGGACAGCATGGGCTCTAAATAACAAATTAAAATAATACTAAATTCATCCAACTGGTTTAAAGTGAATGGACCACGAACAGTGGTCAAAGCAGATACAGAGTGGTGGCCAAGGGGAGCGACAAGGCCAGTAGGCAGACCTCCTGGGGCCTAATGCTGCTCTGAGAATTTCACTTATATTTTATTACTATTCCATTGCAAACACCCAAAATGGCGTCATTTGGTATTCTCCTAAATTATTATCCTCCTTGATTGGGTGTTTGCAATGGAATAGTAATGAAATAGTAATGAAATATAAGTGAAATTCTCAGAGCAGCATTAGGGCCCTGCTCGATGGTCCGACTCAAAGGATATGGTTCTCGTAGGACCGTGCAGATTGGCGCTACAGAGAAGAGACCTTAGCCCAGCAGTGGGTTGATGTACATCAACGTACGAAGATTCAGCATGATGTTGATGATGTGATGACTCACGCATGCTGGGTGAGAACGCGTCTCCGCTGAACAGCACCAGCGGGTTGAGGTGCGAGAGCGACTTCACAGCGGTGGAGAAGCGGAGCGCGCCGCCTATAGGCTCCGTGCCTGGCAACACACACAAAATTATTATCGAGGTTGTAAACCAACATAAACATTTACATACAGGCACAAACATTGCTTCTGGCCCACACTAGGATACCCTGTGTCGTGAACCAGAAACAGCGACATCACAAACATGTAAAAATCCAAGATCTGGGCTTTTTTTTTGTCCCCAGCCGGGATTCGAGCCCGGGACCTCTCGCATGGTAGGCAGATGCGCAACCGTTGCACCACAGAGGTCGTCGTCGTTGTAGGTTCAATGTTCATTGCTCACGATTGTCTGAAGAAAAGTGATGGCCAGTTTGCGAAACGCTGTTCAAAGGTTACGATATTACGATTGACTAGTCGATGATTAATTAAAAATAGGGGCACGTGATTGGCTACTATTAGTTAATTGCTTTGTTAGGTAATCGCAACCTTTGAACAGAGTATCGGACACCGACCGTCTGTCTAATTACTTCCACAGTATAAAAATTGGAAACAATAAAGACAATGTAGGAGGCTCCAGAGATACGCTTCTATCTACCCCTAATGATGTCACTTGATGAAGGCAGGAGGAATTAGGAAGAAACTTCGGAGAATGGACGTGAGTGGCCGGCATGTATAGAGTGGCTTTTACAGTTCAAACAGAAAGGAGGGACGATAGCTGCGGCCACCCCTCCATTAGGTCAAATGGCACAATAAGAAGTAAAATGCATATCAACTAAAGAGACAAGTCGCGCCAACATCTGAGTGCCGCCTGGAGGAGGGAACCTCTCTCTCTCTTACCCTCTAAAAGAAGTGACCCCCTCCACGCGCCACTCAGTCGCCAGGAAACCTTACGTCATCAAACTCACTGGTAGTCGGCTCGATGTTGTACACGTCATTGAAGTGCAGTATCACCACCCCCCCCGCGGGCGCCATGCCGCGCCCCCCCGCCAGCGAGCTGACCGCGCGCCGCCCCACTTGCCGCACCTCCAGCGACGCCTGCGCAACGACGTCAGTTATATACCCGCATCACCATTAGGGTTGCCTTTGGTATGCAAGTTTCGTATTTCGTATATATTTATTGCACATAAAAGACAAAACACAAAAAGATACAGAGAAGGAATGTACAAAGGCAAGCTTATCTCTAAAAAGAGACCTCTTCCAGCAAACCCAGGATGGACAGAGAATATTATAAGACACTGAGCGACAGGGACGGGATGTGTTTGCGATGGCTACAGTCGCGCCTAAAGTGTTACAACATGCCATCCTTGTCGCTCAGTTAATCTTACGTGACGGGGACTGTACACTTACAAACAAGGTTGGTAATACCCTGGGTCATATTATAACCTACAGGTGGGTAAGAATGCACTGATTTAGGGATATAGCCCAGTAAAACCCTGAATTATTAATATTAGGTTATTGTTATAATATAAACCATCTTTAGGTTATCTTATTAGCCAGGGCATTCAACTTCAGTGCTGACCATGTACCAATGAGATAAGATAAGTCATTTATTACACAGATATTCTAAGGTACCTAATAAAAAACATCATGTGGAAACCTGTTATCTCCAAATCCGTGACGATGGGCTAGCCCCTGGTCACGCAAAATGCAGTAATTATTATTGTGCTTTTGCCACGCCATATGGGAAAAGACGTGATTTTTAGAAGTACAAATCAAAAATGAAATAAAAATTGCTAAACTATGGCTTTTCTTTTTGATTTTGTGGGGCGGTTTTTTCCTTCTACATTGCCAAATGAAAATATCGCACTTACAAAACTATGCAAATCATAATAAAATAAACATAATTTTAAATTGTAATATAGACAAAAATAAATATCTTAACAAAATAAAAAAATATACGCGTGTAGCACCGTACACGTGTTAGAAGTAAAACTTCTGTAGCTAGATCATTAAGTGGTACCTATACTATATACCTATACCTACCTATACTAAAAGAGATTTAAATTTCCAATTTTGAGATCCAATCTCTGCTTCAAGTTACTTTTAAGTTTCAGACGTCCGATTATTTGAAATTATTTTATACTTGTACTTACTTTTAATACGTCATGTCATTTATTTCCCACCATTCCTTATCTACAATTTGTCGCGCTCGTGGTGATATACTTAACTCATTCAATAGTGTCACTACTATTTGCATCTCGCTCAGATTATATACCATCTGACGTCACGTCTTTAAGCCGTCTCGCTCAAATGTATGCATTGCTTTGCTTGTTTTAGAAATCCATATCGACCCGTGTGACATTGATGAAACTCTTTTCTTACAAACTGTATGGATCGCATCGCACAGCTGTCAAACATAAGTTCCGGTTCCAACAAAGAGGTTTTTTGTTTGTCCCAGCCAGCGGCGGCGGCGGCGCCATCTTGGCCATACCGGAAATCAAGAACTCGTGGAAGAATGCTTAAAATAATTTTTATTTGTTAACGTTTCATCAGGTTTTTCTCTCACTAATTAACATTCTTTATTGTACGAATGCATTATTATCTTATCTGATTAGTTAAAAACCGTATTGAAAATAGTTGCGGTTTTAAAAGTCTTCAGCCGACCCTGACGTCACCGATTCCAATTTCCGTTACATTTCTTAGCCACTCGTGATAGCACCCGCCTAGTAGCAATTGAAAAGCAAATATATGAATAACCCACAGTTGAGAGGTTAAATAAATTTTACCCCCGTGCCCCAAGAAGTTTTACTTCAAAAATTGGCTTCACCACCTTAACGCAGTGCCGGATTTGCTACATAACAAGCGTGTGAACACAGAAATTGCCTACATAGCAAAATAATTGTAAAATAAAACTACAACATCCACGAGCAACAACATCAATTATCATTGCAAGTCCCGTGCCTGTTTGAGCCATCCTACAACGGACCGGACACTGTCTGTCACCTCCCCCGGCATGTCCACGCTCGTCGACTCTATCAGGGAGCTCCATCGCGACCGGAGTGCCGCTTGGGCTCCAAACGATGCCATCACTTTGCGTGCCTTAGTGAGAACCATCTTGTTACATTTGTTTGATATGGATTTTAGAAGGCTATTTTATTTCATAATATTTAGTTCTTTAAAGGTAATTTATTATAATAGGTATATTTCAGGAATTGCACTCAATATCACACAGTTTGTAGATAATGGAATAATGATCTTTTATCTGGATAGAGATGTGAACATTTTATATCTTGAAATTTGTGCAGGGCTGTTATAGACAAGCAATAATCAAGGTTATGTAAACATGGCCTTGGTTATTTTTAATAGTAAGTACTTCTTAGCCTTGATAACATTACTTTTGACTTGATTGAGCATTTTTTAAACAATTTCTAACATTTTTAAAGTACACAGTTTGCGTTGTTCATCACTAATAAAGCACAGTATCTATCTAGTATCTATCACATGACAATAACTTCAGAAACTACGAGTTTACAGCTGACAGAATACACTTGACATTTGGCACTGAAGGTAAAAACCAAAGGTTCTTGTTTGAAATTCACTTGGAAATATAAAATAAGTACTAGGTCTGCGCAGTACGGCACTGATTATGGCCATGTTAAGCTAGGTCAAGGTGCTAGGTCTATTTTAGGCCATCTTCATGTACCTAGGTACTATTAGTTTCTTGAAACGAAAAAGGGTATTTACAAGAAAATTGATATTTCACTAATGGCAAAGTGTTTCTACGATAGCAATGCGGTCCGCAAACTGCTATCTATAGTAATTTATTTCAGATATCGTTGCATTCGGTGTAAATTTCAATAATCTGAGTAAACTTCGAATTGCTTACCTAACAGAAATCGGTTTTCTTGAATGAAGATGTAGGTTTTTGACAAAATCTGTAGTTACTTCATTAATTCCATGCGGTAGTTATACTAGATTGTTATCTTTTATTTGAATTAGTTAATTACTAATGATTATTACTAAAAATAAAACAAATTATTCCTGCAATTCGCACAAACGAGAAATGCGGCGAAGAAGAACTGTCATTGTCAACAACTGTCACTCACTGTCAAAATAATTAAAGGTGCGTTCGACAACGGGTAATATCGGTAATAATCACTCGAGTAATTCGAAAATTACCGCAGAGCGTTCGCAAACAACCCGAGTGAGACCGAGAGGGTAACCGAACTGTTATGTTACCTACCTGACATCTGTCAATCAGTGTTTGCGGACGGCTCGGGTAGAGTAATTTTCGCACTGACAGGTGCGATTGCTCACCCACCCTGGTTCAGCGTAGTTAAAAATTATACCTGACAGATGTTAAACTATGATTGGCGGGTTTATTAAAATTTTCGTGTCATTTTTCAGCTCATAACTGGTAGATAGGTATAGACGAGAAGTCATAAATGGAAAATTCGAGCAATACGTTCCGAACAACAAAGAAGTTCTGTTTGTTCTGCTTTTATTTTATTAGATTAGTTTAATTTGGTTTGACATCGTGGGCTATTCTTGAGGTGTCAAAACCACTTAACTAGAGGAACTAAAGGCACTAAACTGACAACCTTCAAATCCGACAGCTCTTGCGCGGTGGCCACAGATTCCATTTTCAAAAACACCATTATAATAAGTTTAGTTAGGTAGTATAGTTCGTTTCGCCTTCGGAATCGCAGGCATGACAACTTATCGCGTTCGGAAACTTGAATTCTCACGCTAGCGTTCGACAACCAACCGCATTTTATCTCTCTTTCTGTCTTTATCTCCATCTCTTTTCATTTTCTGAGTGAATTTTTACCCTAGTACCCGAACGTAGCGTTATTACAATGTATGTCAAATACGTTTCGTTTCCCGAAAAATATTAAAAAGTTTTTTGATTTCGTACGTTCCGTTTTTAGGGTACCGTACCGGAAGGGTGCCAAGCGTTACCCTATTACTAAGCCCACGCTGTCCGTCTGTCTGTCTGTCTGTCCGTCAGCGGGTTCTAGAGCACGAACCGTAACGGCTAGAAAGTTGAAATTTTCACAGAATGTGTATATCTGTTGCCGCAACAACAACAAATACTGAAATACGAGAAATATTACAAATTAAATGGGGTCCCCATACAAGAGACGTGTTTTGATACACCCACGCATTTCAATATTGATGGATATTTCGCGTCAACTCCCATCGCTGTCGTGGCGCAGCCGGTATGCTGTAGGCTTGTAGGCCCTCATTCCGTAGGTCGTGAGTTCAATTCCTCATGAGGGCATAATCTTTTTTAATTTTCTTTTGTTTTATTAACCCTCCCCAGACGAAGGCAAAATAGGTGTTATGAGTTTGACGTGTGAGTCACTCTGTGTGTCTATGTCTGTCTGTCTCTCAGCACGTGGAGCGTAAACGTGTGAACCGATTTGAACTTTGTTTTTTTTTATTCGAAAGTAGATTTCTCGGACTGGTTGTTTGTTATAGTACCATCGAGCTGGTCTGATGATGGAGTTCGAAGGTGGGTGGAAGCCCTATGATGCTAAACCCGCCGAATTTAGGCTCATTAGGTTTGTTGTGACAAGCGCTTTGAGAATATGGTACCATCGAGCTGATTTGATGATGGAGCGCGAAGATCGAAGGTGCTGGAACCCTGGGATGCTTACTAGTAAACCCATCGAGTTTGGGCTCATTAGACTCGTAGGGACAAGACCTTTGAGAAAATACTTAGTACCATCGAGTTGATCTGATGATGGAGTGCGAAGCTCGAAGGTGTGAGCTGGAACCTAGGATGCTTACTATTACTAGTAGATAAACTCATTGAGTTTAGACTCATTAGATTTGTTGTGATGAGACCTTTGAATTTCACCTGATGATGAGACCTGGTGATGAATCTGGAAGACTGGTTTTATGCGGGGGTTTTGGGAGTGCGAGCAAGACCTGGTGCTGTTGGGACGCTATTAGTGGTGAAATATGATGATGATTATCTCCGAATTATTCAATATTCCTGTACCCTACCTAGGATACCTACTTACCTAAAATGAAAATAAAATCATTCATGTTCAAAAATTATTTATTGCCTCTGGCTCCAACCCATCCCTCTACCAAATTCCGTTGCAATGATAAATCCCATCCTTATCCTCCGCGTTCAGCCAGTCTACCAGCTTCCTGTCATGCCACATGAAGGTCCCCTTCAGATTCGGAGAAGCCTCCAGAACCAGGTACAAAACTGCCCGAGCCGCTTCATCAGGCTCTATCTCCCCAACACCATTTGCCATCATATCCGTCTTCACGATTCCAGGGTGTACAGCGTTTATGGAAATATGGCGCGAAAAATACTTTCTCTGTTGAATGAAGGTTAGAGCAGTCACAGCAATCTTGGCTACTCTATGTTCTGCGTGCTTTCCATCATCAGCGAAATCTTCTCTTTTGAAGGTACCGTTTTTGACAGAGTTGAGGTAGCCATTCACGAATTCATTAAGTTTTTCAGTCGTCAAGTCACTATCCTGCAAGGTTTGTATCCACTTCTGGTTTTTTAGATTGGACAGATGTCCGCAAGAGCTGGTTACGTTCACGACCCTGGCGCCATCTCTTAGCAAAGGAAACAGGTATTCTTCGACAGTCAGCAGGCTTTTGTAATTTGTGTCTATATTCCTTTTAGCTTCCTCGTAGGTAGGATAGACGGCATCCCATTCCAAAATTGCTGCATTGTTGACCAACACGTCCAGGCCTCCATGCTCCTGTTTGATGAACTCCGCGAACTCTTGAACACTTTTCCTGTCAGTTATGTCGAGAATGTGAAATGCGGGATTCAGGTCTTGTTTCTGTAACTTTTTGAGAGCTTCAAGGCCCTTTGTTTGGTTTCTTGCTGTTAGGTATACGACACCCTTGAACTCTTTGCACAAGCCCTTGACGATGGCAAATCCTAAGCCCTTATTCGAGCCAGTGACGACAGCAACTTTTTCTGACATTATTTATTATAGTGAGCGTGTTTCACAGTTCGAAGGGAAGATCTCAAATGAACCGTTGTTCTTGCTGCGCTTGCGATATTATCATCAATGTCTCATTGTTTGTCTTTCTTATCAACAAGTTATGTTTCCTTTATCAACATCACCGAGTCCGAACAATTGTTAACCTTAACTTCGAGCTGTAAAGTTGAAACTAAACGAGCTTGACTGTCTTTATTTATACCTACTAGGTACTTACAGCATTTATTTTCAAAAACTTCTGCGGTCGTGGCTACAACCGCCTTTCCTGTCTCGTAGGAGATGAGATTCGAGTTCAATACCCAGATTTGACCTTAGGTACCTACCTACTTATAGCAATGAGATAAAATAATTGCATTTCCAATTTGCAACACCCTTGCTTTTTAAGTTAATATTGTGATGTGATTATAACTGCAAAAACAAAACCAAATCAATAATCTTTGGACCTTCTGAGATTAAATTGAAATTATGTAATGTTTACCTACTTTGTATTGTAACTGTCTGAAAAATGACTATAAAACTGCATTTGGTCGACACAGACGTAAACTTACTCACTAAGTAAGTATAATAATAATAATAAGCAATGATAATTTTATTTTAAAATAGATAAGTAAGTACTTATCTAATCGCTAGTTTTTGTAGATATTGTGTATTGTGCCCCGCACGCTACTTGCACCCGGTGCGGGTGCGGCGGGTGCGGGTACGGGTGCGGGTGCGGGTGCGGGGAGAAAATACAGCGTCATCTCGCCTGTGCGAAGAAAATGCAATGTCTCTGTGATTTACTGAAGAACGAAAGAGATAAATGTGTTTATTTGTGAATTATGCCGAAAATATGATCAGGTGACATTTCAAAATGATACGGGGCTTCATGGACCCCGTTCCGACCAGAAGATAAAAAATACCTTCAAGTCCGGTGCGGGGTCTATTGAACGGCTAAATTGCGTGACCGTATAATATACCAGGTCTAGAGCTCAATTGGATATTAGGGAAGTGCTTTTAATATCAACACAAATAAAGTTTTGAATCTTAAATATTGAATTTATTGTGTCACTCACTGCCACCAGTGTTGGAAAAAAATACATTACGCAAGTTATGTACTTACTAAAGTAGGTAAACGAAAAAAAGGTAGCGTCTTTTGTTGTGTGTAAACACGTTTTTAATGAATTTAATGATAATACAAAATTTTCCTCATACAAAGTACCTAAACAGGTCCTCATACTAAGTACTCTCTTAACACCAAATGCCTTATAAAATTACCTAAGTGCAGTGGTGATCTAGTCTAAGTAAAATAAAGCATAAAAACTGTTTATTCGTCGTCCATATTTGCACTATGCTTGATAACATCAAATACTTACAAAGCCAATTATTTACGATGAAGAAGACGGTCAAAGAAACGATAACTTAAAAATAACCGGCCAAGTGCGAGTCGGACTCGCGCACGAAGGGTTCCGTACCATTATCTAAAAAAAACCGCAAAAAAAAATTGTATGGGAGCCCCCCCTAAATATTAATTTAATTTAAATTTAATTATTTATTTTTTAAGTAAATAATATACTCAATATATTGTGAACATTTTAAGCGTCTACCTGCTACCATTATCAATATCGAGCAAAAATGAGCAAAAATAATCACGTTGTATGGGAGCCCCCCTTTATATTAAATTTCTTTTGATTTTCAGTATTTGTTGTTATAGCGGCAACAGAATACATCAGACCTGTTCACCCTTTCTAATGACGTAGCCCAATGGGTTAAAAGCCTTGACATAAACTTGTAAATAAATAATATGAAACGACTGTACTTATAATTAAGCCATACGACAAAAAAAAATAAAAAAAAACATCATCTGTGAAAATTCCAACTGTCTAGCTACCACGGTTCATGAGAAACAGCCTGGTGACAGACAGACGGACGGACGGACGGACAGATAGCGAAGTCTCAGTAATATTATCCCGTTTGGCACCCTTCGGGTACGGAACCCTAAAAAGTAAGTAAGTCTTTATTAAATACTTACATACATTAAATCCTTACGTGAGTCTATCTGTGCCAAGTTTCACAAGACAATACCACACCATTCAATATTTTTTTTATGTAATCTTGGATCGGTCCCTGCTTCACTTTTTCAATCCTCCTGAATTTACACAACGTCAGGGTTCCGAACCCAAAGGGCCTCTAAGGCCACTAAGCCTCCCTTTGTCCGTACTTCTGGCCATCTGTCTGTCCGTCCGTCCGTCCGATGAATGAACAGTAACTGCGGGGCAATTCTGGCGCCAGCGAGATCATGTCCATGGTCAAAATGTCGATTTTGAGATACCGAAATCTCTATCAAAAACAAGAAAAAGCTATTCTTACGTTACGACTAGCCTTTCGACCAACCGAGATATCTCGACTCGTTTTCAATCGAAATAAATATAAATCGAGATCGTTCACGACGGATTTAGGCGGTATCAAAACCGGTATCTCGACTGGGGAAGTGATCTCGATAGCGCGAGAATCGGGGGCCAGGTCGAGAGCTGAAATCACAGAATTTCTAGAAATTCTTGTTGCTGCTGCAGCAATAAATAAGAGGGGCCTCACCTCCCGATATTTCCACATTGCATCTTTCCTTGGTCCCGACTGAGACTGTACAGTATAACATCTCGATTGCTGCGAATGGCGCAAAATGCCGCAGTCGGAAGTCAGCCTCCAAGCGAAATAGAGGCCGCCGACGACTGGCCAAATAAGTACCTACAACATTTTGTGTCCTTGGGAGGAATCGATACGCTATCTTACTTACTATACTACAACTACTACAAGTGAATTAACACACAAATACACACCCTCACACACACCCTCATACACACACACTCACTTACCCTTACACAAACATTACAAATATACTCCTCACATTCTCCTTACTATATTTAATTTAAATCACGTACCCTCTACTAAAATTCTTATTTCCTAAAACTCTACAACGTGCATTATTAAGATAACTGCTAAGTTTTTTTTCTCTTTTACTTGTGTATCTTCTGTGGATATCTGTTACCGGCTTAATTTTTGTATTTACTATCTACCATTGTAAATAATTTATTTTATTCGATTTATTTTTATCGATGTCCCAAATAAAATAAATAAATAAGCTACCTTTTACATAACAGAATAAGGCCCTAGAACGTGGTATAAAATGCAAACATATATAATAAAGCAACCTCTGTGAAAGAAGTACTTACCTTACCAGATCGTGCTTAGAGTGGATATATGAAATTAACTAAGTTCTAATTGCTTCAAATAGTTAAAGATTCCGCGGCCAAAGATCAAGGGAAGACGTGTTATCCGAGCTGTCAACAATGGTGGGTACAGCTAGGAAGTGCTGATAGTTATGCAGGACGCACTCAGAGTCACGCATTTACCCGAACGGGGGGCAGAGGTACAGTTGAGCCCATGCTTCAAATCATAATAATAATAATGAAGGGACAGCAATGTCCCGTGAATTCTTAATCAGATACAAAATAATAATAATAATAATCAAAATCTTTATTCATGAAAATTATCATCACCGTCATCAGCCAGGTATACAGAATATCCACTTTCTGGCGATCGAACCGGGTTATTGTTTTGACATACACAGCGGTATAAACATGGGTATAACAATGAAAATTAAACGGTCAAGTGCGAGTAGGACACGTGCACCAAGGGTTCCGATCACACTTGGAAAGCGTAACACGTGTAATTAGGTTTTCACATAAAAAACTAAAGTATATGATGTATGTATCATGCATGTAAACAAAATTGAATATTTTTCCCTTTACTAGTGCTATAAGACCTTGCTTAGTGCCAAATTTCATGATTATAGGCCTACGGGAAGTAGGTATGTACCCTATAGGCTTGGGGTCCAATGCGATTACTATAAAAATCCAACAATTTTACAGCATAAACGGTCGTAGGTACCGTTCAATTCCGTTGACCTAGAATGTTGATTTTTCACAGCTGATATGTGACCATTTTCAGTCACTTCACTTTATACTTTTATTGCACAAAAACAGAATACAGACACTTAATAATAGAAAAAAAAACATGTACAAAGGCGAGATTATCTCTAATACGTCCACTCGTTTTCTTGATATAAAAGGTCTTGACAGACAGCGGACAGACAACAACGTGATCCTAAAAGGGTTCCTAAGGTCTTAAGGATCGGAACCCTAAAAAGACCCTAAAACCTTGTAGTTTCACTCTAGTTCGTTGTATGTAGCGAGCGACTTCTGCGTACGTGACGATTATTTCAATAAGTAACTCGTATTTACAACACTAATTTCAATGTGAACCTTGCGTAGATAACTAAAAGGGTCTTGTATCAGTATTTCTAGAACACGCGAACTAATAAATTACAACAACAGGTTAATAAATTGAAACCCAAAAGAAACAGATTGTCGGAAATATAAAGACAACAAATCTCAAAAGCAGGACCTAAAAAACATTAAGTAAATCAGGTAACTTAAAATTACAAAACGAGCGGTGGATTTTGTTGTTTTGCTGGCTCAGTTTTACTCGTTTCCTGGTAAAAGCCCGTGCTCCTCGGTGTTACATTCACCTACTTTCATGTCACCCTAACACGTCGGATGATATACCTTCACGTATCCTGACCTGCGCATGACCCCATCACCAAAGTCAGCTTGCCGTTGACTGTCAGTCACTCACTCGCACGCGCAACTGATTATCTGATTAACATTCCTAACATACAAGGCGAAATTGAAACCCCTTGGCTATAACTGGGGTTGTTAGGGGCATCATTCTGGGCAACTTTCACTATGAAACCGATTTGACCAGAGCAACTTTATTTTTCACTTCTCATACAAATCAGCTGACCCACTCAAACCAAAATGTACTGGGCAACCTGACAACGCCTTATAATATAGCCAGGGGTTTTATTTAATTTAACCCCTGTTTAAAAAAAATATTTTCAACAAATGAACCTCGACATTTAATTTACGACATCATCAAGAAGATGTCATCATCATCATCAAGAAAGTCCATAAAATTAAAATTTTGACCATATTTTGAGTTTTGAGTTTTTGACTGACCACCGCGGACTTGACCCGCAGCAGTTTGCCTTGCGCGCGCGCAGAAAGTGATCCTCTCGGGTCGACGACCTCCGGAAGACGGCATTACGACTCAGTAAATCTGACCTTGCCTTTTGTACCTTTTTAATTGTGGCTGACCTCCCCTTTACAATTACAACTGGTTACTGGTGTCCGGTACTACTAGTAATCAGGCGATACCAACACAACAAGTTCACAATTTATGGTTTTCTCTTCCGCGTTGGGGTTCGTTCCCGTGTGGCAGTAGGAATGTCATGGTCACACACATCATACAAAGATACAAAATAAATCACAGTCACATCATCACATGTGACATTTTCTTCCGAAGGCTTATTTCTTTTTCCTAAATGATGTGAATGTCGCCCAACAACTGAAAAGTAAAAGGGGTTCGTTTACCTGGATGACATCTTGATTTCAGTTTATTTTAATTTGAAAAACAAACTACTTACTCCATCCGGGTCCATTTATATTTTTTAATGGTCCTAAAAGTCTACCTTTACTTCTTATATATTAATTTCAAATACTTACAAATATCAACAAAGTGCCTACCACTTATAGCTATAGCACTACTTAGATCATAATAATCTATCGTAAAATATTCTATTTTACAGTTGAATAATGGATAAAGAATAGGTAATTATAAGCTCAGAGTTCAGAGGGGTATAAATTGGGATGAGTTTATTCAATGGGTTGCTAATTGTGTTTGTAATTTATGTTTCGTAAAGTTTATTACTGTTGTTTGTCCATATAAGTAAATAAATAAATAAATAAATAATTTGCAGTTAATACTAACTTACGAAAAAAATTGAAATTGTTAAATTACATAAATATTTTATTATATTTCCTTGCTTTGAGTAGCGACGTCATTGCTACAGCTACCCTACCTCACCAAGCGAGGCCGGTGAGTTCTTAGCGTTTCGCCACCGAATGGTGGCAAACGGACCCTGCTAATGAGCTTGCGCTGTCCATCTGAGCTAGTGTTGCCGCACTATCGATAGTTTTACAATCATCTATAATATCGATAGGGCTATCGATAGTATCGATACAATCGATACTATCGATAGTATCGATAGCTGTTTTAGTACAATACTATTGACACACAGCAATACTATCGATAGTATCGATAGTATCGAATTTCAATATTGAAACCACTATCGATAGATTGCTACTGACTATTGCAGGAATAGACGATACTATCGATAGTATCGATACTATCGATAGTTTTGTACTATCGATAGTGACCTTAAATTCAATAGTATTGGTTATGAATATGAGTTGTTGATGTAACTGATGTGATGCGAAGTGAAGAACATGACATGGTTCCTAAATCAAGTAATAAATAAACTAGATTACGTAATTTACGACAACAATAAAGGTGTACTCTGTAATGGCATCAAAACGTAAATTATACATGAAATCTTATCTTACCAATTATCTTACCAATACTATTGAATTTAAGGTCACTATCGATAGTTTAAAACTATCGATAGTATCGATAGTATTGACTGTTCTTGCAATAGGCGGTAGCAATACTATCGATACTATCGATACTATCGATAGTGATTTCGATATTGAAGTTCAATACTATCGATAGTATTGCTGTGTGTCAATAGTATTGCAATAAAAAAGCTATCGATACTATCGATAGTATCGATAGTATCGATACCATCGATTGCCTATCGATACTATTGCTTTTGCCTCAACTATCGATAGACTATCGATAGACTATCGATAGTGGCTTATCGATCGGCAACACTAATCTGAGCATCTTCCGTTTGTCTTTCAGCGGGTTTTACATAAACCGTAACACAAATAATGAACTACATGATATTTAGAAAATTAAAGAAGGTTCAATTTGTTGCGTTATTCCTTGTACGATGGTTACGTTTTGCCGGTTGTTTTACTTATTTCAGTACTGGTTTAACATTAGACCTATTGCGATGAATTAAAAACAAAGGGCCACCTTATTCCAAGATAACAATTAAGTACCCGCGTTTAGCTGTAAAATGGTAATTTGTCACGTCTCTTGCCGCTTCAATTCGAGGACTTACCAGATATTGGGAAATTGATTTACCATTAAAAATGTCATTACGGTCAACCACGTTCAAAAGTTTGGTCCTCAATTCGTCGGCCGGTACAGTGTTGAAGGTTTTGTTAAAATGTTGTTTACCTATTTCTACAAGCCTAGAGACGCCTAACACGTATGTTCATTATGGAAATGCATTTACAAGGAAAATAACCAACATTGCGGACAAAGAACACCTTAATTTTATGTGGACGCTTTATTTTATTACGAAGATGCACCGATAACTGTCTCCGTGCATTTTGCATATTATGGCCTTTTCATAATAATACAAGTTACAATTTCACAAGTCGAAACAATAACGGTAACTAGGGTTATAGACACACTTTTACAATTAACTAGTTTAGTTGTGCCGCCTCTAATGTCTCCTGTTTAAATCTAGTGGTTCCGCCGTTGGACTGCGTATTTCGTCTGATCGAACCACCTACTAATACTTCAGGTTCAGGGTGGATTGACTCTCAGTCAGAATACAAGTAAAAACAAACAAGTTACAAGATTGATTTATTTAGATAGGTACAAGTTTAACAAAGTCAAAGATTTTTCAGGAAAGGTGGCAAAGAGAATGAATGCGTTGTTATTGGCATTTAAGGCATATTTTAATGTGCTTTCTAACTTCTATCTTTTCTGTTTTGGTATATTAATCTATCTATCTTATCCCCAGTTCGATCTCACCTCAAAATTGTAACTTGTTGCTCTACAAAATAGCCCATAACTCGTCCACTTGGCATGCCTGGCTCACTCTCGCATGACGCAGCGCGCAGGTATAGTAGGTATGCGCATACGCACACAATTCTGCATAACACCTTGTCCTTAAACTTGATGCGGGTAACACTCAAACCTGATGCGTTCTACATCCAGCACGCACGGCGGGAAAAAACACGCGATTTTATTAAAAGAACAAGATTTTATCAAAAAGTTTTTTGATAGGGCACTGATCATGTGAGATGTGGTGTCAGGAACCGGAAATAAAAATGTTACAAAGTTTTATTCGTAGATAATAACAATTCAGTTTCGTGATTGAATTCGACCAAAAATTGTACCTATTTAATATATTTGTGTATGTGCTGTGATTGGCTGTGATACAATCATAATTGGCGATTTTTATCGTGTATGAAATCAGGCATTCATGGAGTGATATAAAATACTGAAAACTGAACGGTGTGTGAAGAGGTGAACATCGTTTGTTGTACGGAGCAGACTCCGTGTTTGAAGTGAAGTAACCCCGAGGTAAGCCAGCGCGCCTGCTGATATGCGCACGAGTTCTTACTTCGTAACGAGGAACATAACATCGAAGGTTTTTGAGAGTCAACAGATTCTTACAAGAAGGGTTCCGTACCACCTAGCTAGACACCGACTCCACTAATTTAAATAACCGGCCAAGTGCGAGTCGGACTCGCGCACGAAGGGTTCCGTACCATTATCTACAAAAAACCGCAAAAAAAATAAAGTTGTATGGGAGCCCCCCTAAATATTAATTTAATTTAATTTTAATTGTTTATTTTTAAAGCAAATAATATACTCAATATATTGTGAACATTGCGTCAACATGCTATCATTATCAATATCGAGCAAAAAAATCACGTTTGTTGTATGGGAACCCCCTTTAATATTAAATTTCTTTTGATTTTTAGTATTTGTTGTTATAGCGGCAACAGAAATACATCATCTGTGAAAATTTCAACGGTCTAGTTACCACGGTTCATGAGATACAGCCTGGTGACAGACGGACGGACGGACAGCGAAGTCTCAGTAATAGGGTCACGTTTGGCACCGTTTGGCACCCTTTGGGTACGGAACCCTAAAAGTTGCTTGTTGATCATTCATATACAGGTTGACTGGTTATGTGACCATATTTTGAGTTATGCTTGCATTATAAACATCTATATACCTACCTAGAATTGATCCCCACTGGTCGCAGATGAATGTTTTGGTTCCTGTGTGCCTGCGGGAATGTTCTTAGAGTGCACTTTTGGTGTGAGTGTATCCGGGGACGGACCCAACGGGTGCACCGCATTTCATATATTTTGTAAACAGGTAAAGATGGGGAGAATGCACAGCACATGTCCATGAGCTTGCGTTTTAGGGACAACGGAAAATGTAATAATAATAAAAAACACAAAATACACAGACCTTGCCATTGAAATTAAAACTCAATGGCTAGTTCAAACTGTCAAAACTATCCCAATGGTCCTTTCATCCACAGGAGTAATCCCATACACATTACACACTAGTCTTAAATCACTCAATATACCCAGATCCACTGACATTCTTCTCCAAAAAGCGACCATACTGAATACTTGCAGAATAGTAAGAAAATTCTTGGGCAAGGACCATGATCTATAGATAGATAGTCTCATAGCACTTGGCGTAAGCCCGTGTGTCAGAATGAAAAATTCATAAACACATAATAATCATGTGCAGACACTGCCACAGTAGTTCAGAAACCATACAGCACATCACAGGAGCCTGCAGATCACTCGCACAGTCAGACTACAAACATCGACACGACCAAGTTGCAGCCATCATCCACCAACACCTCGCATTTAGATACAATTTGATCCCACAAAAAACAGCCTACTATAAATATGTACCTCAGACAGTCTTAGAATCTGCGGACTTTAGAATTTACTGGGACAGAACTATAATTACAGACGAAACGATACATTTCAACAGACCTGACATTACTCTCCACGATAAACAAAACAAAACAGTATTTCTCATTGATATAGCCATACCAAATACACACAATCTTACCACGACTTTTACAGAAAAAAACACAAAATACACAGACCTTGCCATTGAAATTAAAACTCAATGGCAAGTTCAAACTGTCAAAACTATTCCAATAGTCCTTTCATCCACAGGAGTAATCCCATACACATTACACACTAGTCTTAAATCACTCAATATACCCAGATCCACTCACATTCTTCTCCAAAAAGCGACCATACTGAATACTTGCAGAATAGTAAGAAAATTCTTGGGCAAGGACCATGATCTATAGATAGATAGTCTCATAGCACTTGGCGTAAGCCCGTGTGTCAGAACCTCTTTAAAAAGAGTGAAATGAAAAATTCATAAACACATAATAATAATAATAATAATAATTGTTTCTTTCCAGACAATTGTCCTATAAAATAGTAACATGTAATGATCAGCTCAAGTCAAGAGTCAATAATGTAATGTAATGTACTGTGTTTAGTTCAACACTCTATATTCCGTGACAGAGGGATCGCTGCATCTTTGGAGATGTGTAGGAAACTTCCTTTAGCTACAAAAATTCCATTACATCAAAACAGTGGAGCTTCTTGTATGCGTACCTACCTATATTATCTAATGATACTTATTATATCTATTATAGGTACCATCAGGTACTTACTGTGTTATTTATTCATAGTTATTAAAAATCAATTTTCCGCTCAGTGCCGATGTAAGTACATAAATCATAATGCCGCCTTTATCATACATTATTTATAGTAAATTGGCGAATGAACAATGATGATTGGGAAATGAAGCACAGGGTGCTCATCCCATATATCTACAAATTAGAATTAGCCCTTCGTAAAAAAGAGATGGCGTGAGGAGTAAGATTTGTACTTTAAACGCCATGGAGGTGGCGCTAATCTTAGAATAAATCCTATATTATCTTAGCGCTATCTCGTGATATTTGCAATTTCTCGATGGTGCTGCACCAAGCGATAAATGGCCTCGAACTAAAAAAGCTTCCGTAGCATCTCAGTTTATGCCGGTGTTATATTTTGTTCTAGGTGGTCTATCTGTATTAGTATAATATTATAGTAAGTATCTCTGATTATTAATCGATATACGATCGATTATCCGGCAACACTATAGTAAGCATTCAAGTCATCATCGTCGGCAGCTTGTTCGGGCCTGATGCTGGATATTGGCCACCTCTTGTTCGGGCCTAATGCTGGATATTGGCCACCTCTTTTTTGAGCCAACTTTGATTATCCTGTCCTGTGCCGATCGAGTCCAGGTTTTCCCCGCGATTGGTAATGTCATCGACCCACCTGGCTGCTGCTCGACCCACCACCACCAGCCATCTTTCCTTCTTTCGGCCGCCACACTCGGTCAAGAATTCCAGTAAAACTCAATACCTACCTACTTACCTATTTAATTTGAGAAACATAACATTAAGTATTGCATTAACTAATAAGTGACTCATAGGTCATTCATTAGAATTAAAATATTAGTGTCAAACACCCTATTAGTAAACAATTAGATAAAATCGATGGCTGTAATAATTCGTTAATTATTAATTACTGCCATCGATTTACGCGCTACGCGCGAATTAACTAGGTATATCTGTTACGTACGTACGTACGTACCCATACTACCCCTACCATTTGGGTTAGTCCGCAAAACCCCATTTCTATTGTTCTCCAAACCGCAAAGTTTCATACATCGTATCCTAAAAACCCCAAAAGAAGTATTAATAATACTAATATTGAATCGCGATATTTTCATACTTCATGTCCGATTAACCCCAAAATGGATAAAGTACAGTCGGCCACTTGTTTGTTTTGGTATGTTATAGAAAAAGGTTTTATACTAAAAGATATGAAATATTTTTGTAAGTCTTTGTTTTCTAACCAAAACTGTATGATATATATCGCTGATCGCCAACCAACCATCTTCAGTCACCTCGACAGGAATGTGCGCCAAAGCCTGGCTATGTATGACATGTACATGATCTTTATCAGCCGCGGAAGTGATTTCGAATCTTTTCGCATTTTTACTCAGAGGTTGACGGAAGTGGATATTGCATCCTTGAATGACAGTGGATGGGAAGCACATAAGTATAAGTAAGGTTAAGATAAGTCCGGTTTTCTGAATTTTACATCTGGCAACCCTACATACATGTATGTGTGTAGAACTTTTAAAAACATTGTTAGATTCTGTTGCTGACTGTACTTTTTACAATCCTCTATGGCCAAGTGCGAGTTTCATTACCATTAAATAATAATAACTAAAAACAGGTTTTGGGGTTTAAAGGACATATTTTTGGGGTTTAACGGACTAACCCCTACCATGGGTTTGCTGTTTTCGACCCCCCTCCCCCCCTGCGTGACCACTGTAGTATGAGCACAGAAGAGATAATAGTATGAGCCAAGACTGGTATTTTGTACAAGCTTGGTACTTTTCACCTCTCTCCCCCCCTAAAATGGTCACGTAGTTTAATGGGGTACGTTCCGGATGTTAGATTATTATAATATTAGTTTTTCTATTGTTAAATTGGCACAGTGGGTGGGTCAGTGTATGCGAAGGATAAAGTCCTTCGTGTTATGTTGACATGTAAGAACAAATTAAACGTAAATGGACACTTAATATTAGCCGGCTAAGCTATTAGGTTTAGCCGCTCTTCCAACATTAGCCGTAACATCTATAAAATATATCCGGGTATTAATGAACTTATTAATTATTTATTTAAATGTATCTTTTAGTTGGGTCGGCCTACCTATGTACATTCTAAGTCAGTAGGTATTCGAATCCCGCATCTCCTGTGTGGGGAGGAAGCGTGGAACCACTAGACCACGGAGCTCAATAATATCACTCGTCGCTATTTCAAACAAGGGACCATATTATATGTGTTATTTTATTAATATTATGCTAAATTATAGGATTATACTAACTAGGCGTTTAACTATTACTAGACTATTATTAGACAACTATACTATTAACTTTGAGCCGTTTGAACATAAACGCGGAAGATAGTCACAAATAGTTATTGTAATTACTTTATGATTATTACGACAAATGCAGGTTCGAATCCCGGTATGTATCAATGAGATAAGACGATTGTCCACAGCAAAATACCTAGTAAGTACAAATTGTACTAGCTGTAAGTTTTCCAAAAAAAACAAAATAAAATAAAATGCCCATCTTTAACCCAGAGTGGGCGCGTCTTTTTGCGAAATAATACGGTTGTTCTACCGTTGATGGAAACTATCGTGGGGAAACCTTCATTACTCCATAGCTCGGCGATTGGCTAGCCCCCTCTCACACATAACGCTATATTGAATAACTGGCTAAAAGTGGGAATATCTTGCTTCTGCCACCCCGAATGAAAAATGGCGTGACGCAATTTACGTCATATTATATAGGTACTATATTTTGTGGTATTTAGTTCAATGTTAAATTGGTGCTCATGTAAAGTGCCGCTTATAAGTCACACTTGTGCGTTGTGAATTAACGACCTGTAAGCAAGAGACAGTGACATCACGATTGTGCATTCGGCTCGGAATTAGCCATGAAAATACAATTACAAATTAACATTGTAATAAAATTTATAATCATCAAATAGTGTGGGGGTCACCAACAAATCATCGTTCTTACCATGTTTTTCACATATATTTTTGTTTTTCATTTATTTCCGTATTAGCCCGTGTTGCTTGAAGACACTGATAGAAGTCAACTGCCTCAATTCCAGGATGTTGCCGCTCTCGGCCATATATGCGGCCACGGCGGTGGTGTTTTCGGCCATTCTAGCCGAAGTGGCCGCGTTTGAGCCCCGGCCAGACATCGGGTACCCGGCGGGATTGTTGCCCGACTGTAAGTAGACAAACACTTGTCCGTAGTTTAATTTCTAGCTAGTTAAGGCCCCTACAAACTGCGCCGCCGCCGCCGCCGGCCGGCCGCCGGGCTTGTTTTGCGATACCACCGTGCCGCGGCGGGCCCGCGCGCGCTACCCAGCGGGGCATGCCAGCGCCAGCGGCAGGCACAGTTCGCTCGCGCTCCGCTCAGTCGCCCGCTGGCTTTCATAACGTAGTGACTGCAGATGCCGCAAATGCGGCGGCCCATGGCCCTCGTGCCGCCGGCGAAGGTCGTTCCGGCTGCCTCACGCTAATGCCGCCGCCGGCCTAACCCGCCGGGCGAAGCTGCGCGGCCGGCGGGCGCAGTTTGTATAGGCCTTAGTCTCTAAACGCGCTGATACATCATAATAGTAAGGTATAATATTGGTAAAGAGCTATTGGCTCTGAGGATGTCATGTGGGAATCAAAAACTGCGACGTCTTCCTTTCATTTTTTATTGGGAAAGAGGTCGTTGGACCCCACACTTCGTTATACTAAAACTTGTTTTAGAGCCCAAGGCAACCCCTCGCGAAAATTCTGCAATCACATTGTCCTGCTGTCCGCGACTGTAGCGAGCGGACAACAGTTTTCAGCCTTTGGGCAAAAAATAAATTAACTGTATGAAATAAAAAGTGCTTGTGTATAATAGTAGTAATAGTATTCTCACTGGGATTTGAGGTTCTACGTTTACATTCTGAAGAACACATAACTAACGTAACAGAAAACGAATCTCAGTAGTGGATAATTATGTTCGTGAACCCCTTTTCTGGTTCTCACGAGACAGGATATAGTGTGGGGCCGCCGCCGGAACCAATGAAACGGTATAAGTAGATATGTTTATAAATTCATATTCTTTATTGCCCGGTATAATTTACAAAATAATCTAACAGGCGTGCTTATCTCTAAAGAGAGATTTCTGCCAGCAAACCTGCCGGCAGCACTGGAAAGATCGCGCTGAGATAAATTCTCTTTAAACAAAGCTACTGACAAGACAGATCATGATGCGCGTCACTAAGTAACTAGTTTATTTTGAGCGAGTCTTTGTAGCAAGCTCGCATAATGACGCTATCAGTTGAGGACTCAATTGTGACCCATGTCCTTGGTCACTGATCACCAGGCCCCCAATTCTATAAACGGATGGCATATATGCCAGTTGCTATGCCGAGGGCACGCAGAAACCCGTTTTTGGAGACGAGACGACGACGACGACGACGACGATGACACGCTCGCCGAGTCGTGAGTGCGTGCCGCGCCTCGCTCGGCTAAAAACAAAACTGGTTTCTGCGCCCTCGCTACAACACTGGCATGCCATCCGTTTGTAGAATTGGGGGCCAGAAGCTAACCAAAGGTAACGTCAAAGTTTTTTATATCTGTAGATATAATCAAAATACATGGAACACGTTTTTTTCCTCTTCTCTAAAAGTGGTCCAACTGTGGCAGAAGTGTCAAAGAAACAGATTGATTTAGGTTTAACCGGTTCTGTTTATTATCTGCATGTGCTTATTGAAATAGAACATCCTACGACATAACAAGAATTAAATAACTATTCTAGTGTCCATTGGTGACCTATAAATAACTGGTTTTAATACCTGTTTCTCTCTTCAATTGCCCTTTGACCCTTTTAATCGACTTGGAACTTGGAAGCGCAGAGCGATTCATTTCCGTTTCTAGATTAATGCAGAACTCACCGTGACTACCTGCAGTTCCTATATACGTTTTTAACAAATAATACTGAGGGCACATGTTTTTACATGGATACAATACAATCAACCTTACGATTATCAAATATAAATAAAAACAATTATGTTTATAACATAATCGCACTATTAGCACGAATGAAGGAAAACATGTTCAATTGTCATGTACGGGCATAAATACTTAGATAAGTGATTATGTGATAGCCGAGGGCAAGATCAGGTTTTCATAACTACATATGTTGGTAGGGTTGTTACCATCAGATGGTATAACGTTATTAGTTAACGTTCTTCAAAACTTTACACCGAGCAATCGTCGATAAACAGAATTTGTAATGGAAATTGGCCTAGTGATGGCTTGTTTATTAATAACAACATATCGTCACGCCTTTTCCCATACGGGGTAGCAGAGACATAATTGTGTCCACTTTTAGCCAGTGATTCAATACTTCATTTTGCGTGACAGGGGGCTAGCCCATCACCGCAGCTGTGGAGTAATGAGGGTTTCCTCACGATTATGTTGTGGGTTATGTTTAGCTAGACTCTGTCTCTAGGTGGTAGTCCATACACAACTTTAAACAAAAACAACAACCAACCACACCTACAATATCTACGACCATAAATCCAAATTCTTATTTATATTTCATAGAATTCACTGTCATTATTTAATTTGAGTACACTGTAAAAAGTGTTAATTTTGTCCCTCGTTAGCACAATGTCAAGGGGAAGTTGCAGGGGGCGGGGCCTCAAAATAAAAACTCCTTGTGAACGGGTGGTTCGACACCCGTGGTTCGACTGTCGAACCATCCCGATTTTTTTTCCGGGTGGTTCGACATATCGAACCATCAGGTTTTCGTTTTCACAATCGACATAATAACCCGTCATCCCCCGTGATACGACCAGTGGTCCTACCAGTAGTACCACGGGTATTTTATTTTACTCGTGGTACTACCAACAGCTCTGGTAGTACCACGGGTGATTTTTTATTAACCGTGGTACTACTGGCCAATGTCATGGTTGATTTCTATGGGCCACTATTTTGACAGGTGTCACTGTTTTTGACAGGTGTCAACATTTTCTAGAATCCTATGTTTGACAACCCTAGCTGTGAGGGTAATATCGCTCTCTTGACCCGTGAGGTATTCTGCAGTTCTGCTGCTGTTCATACATAATAAGTTAAGGACTTTGTACGGTCCTCAATGCAAACGAATAAAAGTCTACGATTCAATGTAATGCTGCTTCGGGAGGCTAAGTTTAATCATTAAAGTTTATGTACTTTCTGGTTGGTTCTATTAGATTGGTAGATTACGCAAAACTTTCCAGTAGAGGGGCATTGTACATCGGAGAATTGTCAAACATTGTGCCCTCTTGGTCAAAGAAAATTCTAGTTTTGTTCACAACGAAGTTACAGGGGGATCGAATATTCGCTGAATGGCTTCTGCAGTAAGAATAATAGGGTCCCGTTTGGCAAACTTCGGGTACGGTACCCTAAAAATGGTACTGTTGTGTTGCCTTGGCTTGGCCGGGGCTCTAAGATGTCAGGCGCTGTCCAGCAACTTGAAACTTAAGCTCAGTCTGCGCGCGCGCACGGGAAAATGACCGTGTCTAAAAATACAATGAATATCTTTATCTTGTTGAAATGGCAATGCAGGTTGTTAGGTTGTTGACCTGTTGATTTATTGCAAATTCCTATCATGAGGAAAAAATGATCTTTTAGTTACGTACGAGTTGGTAGGTCAAGTCAGAAGACAAACAAGTTTTTTTTCTTCCCAAAAGGTATATCAACTTCCCTTTTAGGGTTGCGTACCGTACATAAACGGTGCCACAGAACCCTTCTGTAACACACTGACGGTCAGGGTTCTGTATGTCATTGCCAACAACTACTACAGAGCTGTATAATTGCGTATAATTATAATTAATCTTACACCAGTTATATCGTTACCTGAGGATGCCCTTAGCGTCAGAATAGTTAAAACTGGAAGCGCCTTCCGAATAACGTCGCGAAAGGAAAGTCAGACGGACGGGGTAACCTTTACATAAACTACTACAAAACAAACATAGCGTCACGCTATTTACCATACGGGTTGACAGAGGTCCAACAGGTTATGAATTTATGAAATGAGACTACTTTTTCAGAAACGGTCTTAGCGTTCCAGTTTCAAGCAAACGGTAGTATAGGTAGATACCATGTCTTTAGAATGCTCAAATGCCATAAAAAGCTTATGTGTTCAGGCCCTCTGGTGACAAAAGTGACAAATAATAGTACAAATTGATTGTTTACCAATTCAATGCATAAAGATTGCGTATCATTGTTACGCGGTTATTGTCCTACAGAATTGGGCCCCAGATGAGTAAGTGGCGTCTCGATTCTCAGACCTCTTCAGCAGTTATGTTAATTATTATTGTTATAACAACCAGCGCTAACTCAGGGCGTGCGTTATGTATGTGGAGTAATTAACTCATGAGTAACATCTCGTTTGTTTAACTTCCTAATAGAGTAACGAGAACCATTTACGAATCGTCACCTGTTAATTTAGTTTAATTAATAAATTACCGGCGCTCGGCGGTGGGCTTTAATATCTGGCCAAATATAGCCGATTATTTTGTAAAAAGCGTATTAAGTAATAAAGTTGCGAAAATATAACCTTCCTTTGTAGGAATACCTGTTAAGCATCTAGGGTATGGTTTGAAGGTGCTCGAACGACTTGAATTCTCTAATGCTGTGCAACGATGTCTGTGGATACAAGGAATTTTCAAAAAAACATCAGACAACTCATTATTCATATCAATAAAATGAAAGGTCAAAATGTACTTTGTCTCTTTGAGTACCTTTATTACTCAAAGCTTTGTCTTTTGTTTTTTGCTGAAGTCATTTTGTCCATGTTTCTGATTTATCGAGAAATTATAACCTGCAAGATACAAAAATAAATAAAATACACATTAACAGAAAGTAACGCCCGCTTTTTGGGTGCTCAGTTTCGGCCAATCACATCCCGCTATTTTGAATTATAGCTCCACGTGATTGGCCGAGGCTTACCATAGTCAGCGCCCAGGAAACCGGCCATTAATCTAAATTATTTTTGTCCTTTTATTCAGACAAATTCAGCATCACGTCCATTTCCCAAACAGGGTGACAGGAGGCTAGTCCTTCCTTATCTGGAGATACGAAGGTTTATTTATCAGACTCTCTCATCAGAACTTAGTTTTCTGGAAGAGATCTCTTTTTAGAGATAAGCTTGCCTTTGTATTTTTATTTACTTTTTGTGATTTCAATTAATTGCGACATCACCATCATCATATCAGCCCGTATCAACCCACTGTCGAGCATAGGCCTCTCCCGCAGCACGCCACTCGCATCTGTCCCCCGCCATTCCGGTCCACTGTCTACCGGCCCGGCCGCCCTGAAAATGTCATCGGACCATCGGGCCCGGTGTGGTCTGCTCGCTGTCTACCAGCCGCCCTGACAATGTCATCAGACCATCGGGCCGGTCGGTGTCGTCTGCTCGCTGCGCTTTTCCCTGTTTGCGGCCAATTGTGTGCAATAAAGAAATGATGAATTATGAAGGTTTCCTGACACCCAGCGAAATCCTTGAATTGAATTGCTTTTGTGGGATCTTTTTTGAAAACAAAATGAGGCCGTGATAAATGAGTAGAAATTTAAATTTAAATTTTATGAAACCGATAAATGCCTTAAAATCATAAATTTATTTACGATAGTGCATTGTCGCGCGGAAACGGTAGCCGCCATGATGTTTCGCTCGTGACGTCACTCCGATAGTAAACACACGACGACTGCAAAGACCAAGTACCAATTTACGTCGATGGGATACTATGGGAGTGACGTCAAGTCGGAATCAAAATGGCGAATGGTGTTTTAGTCAAATGACGAACTGAGTAAAAAACAAGACTTCTTAAATTAAATTATAAAAACATTGCATTTCTATGGGTAAATATCGATGGTTCTCGTTTAGCGTTTTGGGTATCTACCTCGGACAAGCATTCTTAGATGTATTCTTACATGGGCAATAATATAGTATTCACCCCCAAGGTCCAGGCTCGTGGAAGAACTCCAGCATCAGCTCTCGCATGCTGCGGCACCTCCAGGTGGTGGTGCACCGGGTCGCACCCGGGGGGCACGTGCAGCGGCGCTCGCTGCCCATCACGGCGGCGGCCAGCATGGTGGCCCGGGATCAGCTGGCAGGTGAGAAATGGCTCTCGTGACAGTTACCTACTCTACAGATATAACCATTGAGATAATAAATAATAACGACGTATAACGCCATGTCAACCTACTCTTACCATGCATCGCCACAATACAACTTAGTTTTATTGACTGGATTAGAATATATCGTTATTTTTGAATTTTTTTTTTTTGCTGTAATTGCCATTCATAGGAACACATATACCAACTGACATAAACACACTTACACACACACCCTTTCACAACCTCTCAAACACACGCCTACACTGCACATATTACTGTACATGTACGTACACTGTACCTCACCTTTAGACACATATATTATTACTGTTTTTAGAATTTACTGTCTCTTCGAATGTACTCTCACCTGTCCTTATTTGACTATTTACATAGTGAAATCCTTAATTGGCCTAGTTATTTAATCTATATTCTTGTTTAACTTTTATGTACGGCTGTGGATTTTTGTTCAATAAATAAATAAATAAGTATAACAACGTGTCACTCCATACTCCATACCACGCGTCATCATATCGTTTAAATGTCTTCCAACGATGTTTTGGCTGATGGGTGACGTTTACAGGAACTCGTCAAGTCATTAACACAGACCTTTCATTCCTCATTGGTCATCAAATTCAAGCGTTAGTTCCACCTGTCACCGCGCGCCAAAAGGTCGTTGGAAAGGTGCATGTCATGCCTCGTATAGGTAGGCTTTCGAAGCATGCGTCGTCACTGCGTCAGTGTCGCTAGCGTCACCCTTATTTACTGGTGGATAAAAGCGGTCTAAGCGGCACTGATGTTCCTTATCCGCCAGTAAATAAGGGTGACGCTAACGTCACTGACGCAGTGACGCTCGCTTCGAACGGCCACCACAGATCACGCGTCGCGTCATGCATGTTGACTGGGCGGTCAAGAACGAGGCACTCCATTGATGGAAGGGGGGGGGGGGGGGAATTTATTCAGCAAAGTTGCACCTCTAGCTTTTGTAGTCTCACTTCCCAACAGCGTCGGTATACGATGCGCCCTCCGGCTAGTAATATTTGCTGGTTAACTAGAATCAAGACAGTAATGGGCTGTTTACATTGGTCAAGGACAGTGGACAGTGGACCGTAGACAGTGGACAGTACAGTGGTGTAAACCGATCGGAAAGTGGCGAGTCAACTGGCTTTCATATAATATCGCCACAGTCCACTGTCCACTGTCATTGACCAGTGTAGACTCGCCATTAGGGACCGACCCAAAACCGTGGCTGGAGAGGCACCATCATCATCATCATCATTTTGGTTTTATATCTGACAGCCGTACCCTCAACCCCCCAGACTTCAAGCACAAGAAGACGGTGCTCTACGCAGTGGGGTTCCTGGACAGCTCAGTCTTCCCACAGACGCTAGCCGTGGCCAACGCGTACTCGCGACGAGGGTACAACGTGCTCGTCTCAGAGACGTTCACCTTTCTATCGCACATCTACCCCAAGTAAGTGCACAAATATCAGACACGATAATACATAACGTCACTACGCCGCCATTGAATACGTGAAAAGGGATTTGTAACATGCCGTCCGTGTTGCGGCCCGTGAACGTCCGTGTTGCGGCCCGTGAACGTCCGTGTTGCGGCCCGTGAACGTCCGTATTGCGGCCCGTGAACGTCCGTGTCGCGGCCCGTGAACGTCCGTGTTGCGGCCCGTGAACGTCCGTGTTGCGGCCCGTGAACGTCAATTGTAACACGCGAATGCCATTACCATCATTTCTAGGGTTCCGTACCCGAAGGGTGCCAAACGGGACCCTATTACTTAGACTTCGCTGTCCGTCCGGCCGTCTGTCTGTCTGTCACCAGGCTGTATCTGATGAACCGCGGTAGCTAGACAGTTAAAATTTTCACAGATGATGTATTTCTGTTGCCGCTATAACAACAAATACAAAAAAACAAAAGAAGTTTAATATTAAGGGGGCTCCCATACAACAAACTTGACTTTTTTTGCTCATTTTTGCTCGATATTGATAATGGTAGCAGGTAGACAATTAAAATGTTGACAATGTATTGAGTATATTATTTACTTAAAAAATAAATAATTAAATTAAAATTAAATTAATATTTAGGGGGGGCTCCCATACATATTTTTTTTGCGGTTTTTTATAGATAATGGTATCTACGGAACCCTTCGTGCGCGAGTCCGACTCGCACTTGGCCGGTTATTGTATTACGTTTGTATGGGAAATTCACGCGGTCACCGGTCTCTCCGCCATAAGATTTGGTAATAAAGTATATATAAGGCTCAAAATTACTCGTGTCCGGGTCCCTCAGTGGGCGCATTTTAATGAGCTTACTTTTAGTAGTATTACCACAGATTAATAAATAGTTATTACGTCCATTTTCAATAACCTATTAATCCATGTTTTTCACACTACTAGAGTTAGATTTCACAGTTGCGCTATGGAACTTATGTCTTAGGCCCTACCTATCTGTGGATTGAGGATAGATATGTTATTGAAAACGGCTGTAGTATGGCCTGCACAATGCCCGTACAGACAAAGTAATCTATACTTATAAAATCCGAGGACATTAGACGGTGACTGACATATCAGATGGTATTAATACCTGGAAGAGATCTCTTATTAGAGATAAGCTCGCCTTTGTACATATTTTTTTCTAATATTAAGTTTCTGTATTATGTTTTCTGTGCAATAAAGTATAAAGTAAATGCCGTTTAAAAACAAACCACTTCGATATCGGATGATTAAAATTCAAAGAAACAAAACAAACATTTTGTACAAGTTTAGTTTTTGTGGTCTCATCGAATTAATAAGTGCAAAAAACTTTAATATTCACGAACACACACTCGCAGCAGCAAATGTCGACTAAAAATAAAAGTATTTTTTGTGATCTGTGATAGTTGGGATTTTACCAGGGTTCCATATCTCTAGTCTCTAATTTTTTATTGACCATAAAATCATACATATTACTTAGTCAACAGGAAGATCCTTTACCTAATAATTCACCAAGTTAAAAACTTAAAAAAAACCGACTTCATGACCTATATGTGTCTAATACCCGAAAACGAGCCTACGAAATGTGAAGTCCATACGTATTACATAATATTAATGAATACGTTCCTAACAGCCAGAATTAATCTCGCGATAATGACTATAAACACCAAAAATACTGGATGTATAATGTCATCCAGGTAAAAACAAATTAAACTTCACAGTTTTTTCATGTAGAAACCTAACTACAGGACCGATTCCTGATTTTCAAAAAATGGGACCAAACTATTGAGCTTCCCTTTCGAACAAAGAAACAATTTTTAAATAATACCACTTTCGATGTAACAAACATTAAAAAAAATATAAAAATAAAATAAAATCATAGGTACGTACAACCGAATTGAAACCCCCCCACCCCTTTTTTGAAGTCGGTTAAAAAGATCATTCTTTGTCCATAAGCCTATCTTCTGCAGACACTGTTTTCTATTATTTTTTCAATTAACTACATATAAATAGACATTTTCGCTTTTTCTTCAAGTTTCTACTTACAGAACCCTCGGTTAGTATTAGTAAGTCTCGCACTTGGCCTTTTATGAACGCATCGCATCACTCGCTGTCATAAACTCACAACAAACCCATTGATAAGATGGTAGGTTTACTTCTTTTAAATCAATCAAATACGATTATTTACCAATTTCAACGGGCCGAAACTTAGCCTTTTTTGTTTTTTAAGACTTCAAAGAAAAATTACAAAAAATCACGTATTTCGTGATTGTTTGCCTCTTCTCTACGTCATTGGAAGAAAAAGGGCAAAAAAAATCCGATACATTTTTTTTTTGGTCTCTTATTTAACCTTTTCGCTCGCACATCTATTCTTCGCTATTGTTAGTTTGGCCGGCGGCCCCTCTTTAGGGTACCATGTGTCTAGGGCCCAGAAATTAGTGACGTCAATCAATCTATAAGTCAAGTCAAGTCAAAGTCAAGTTTTTTAGGGTACCGTACTCGAAGGGTGCCAAACGGGACCCTATTACTGAGACTTCGCTGTCCGTCTGTCCGTCCGTCCGTCCTGTCTGTCACCGGGTCCGTCTGCACGAACCGTAATAGCTAGAAAGCTGAAATTTTCACAGAATGTGTATATCTGTTGCCGCACCAACCACAAATACTGAAATACGAGAGATATTGCAAATTAAAGGGGGCCCCGATACAAGAGACGTGTTTAGATACACTTACGCATTTCAAGATGGAGATCTTGACTGAAACTGTTTATTTATTGTCATAGCAACCATGTCATAGACACATATTACTACACATTTAAATATGATAGCATATTTCGCGTCAACCCACATGGTTGTGGTTAGCCGGTGCGGTATGATGTAGACTCTCAATCCGGAGGTCGTCGGTTCAAATCTCGTGAAGGCATAAACTTTTTAAATTTTCTTTTTGTTTATTTTTTTATTGTTTTGAGTGCTTTTGATTTGTTGTACGATGGTACGGTACCCTTCGTGTGCGATACCGACCCGCACTTAACCGATTATTTATTGATCATAAAACCATACAGATTGTTTAGTCAACGTCAATAATATTTTTGTAAGTATACTACCGCCCGTTCGGAAGTTGTGGGCTTAGGGATGGGGCAAAGAAGAGCAAGAAACTCCCCCGTACCTCTTTTAAAATATGTGAGGGCCTTACAAAATTCAATTTTATGTATTTCTACTTGAGTCTTAAAAATGTATGTAGGGAGGGTATTTGCAAAATGTTAAAATGTAATAGTAGTATAATAAGAGCCCCTAATTGGCCTAGGTATAAGTTATTTATTGTGCTGCACATTTTTGAAGTAAAACTTCTTGGGGCACGGGGGTAAAATTTATTTAACCTCTCAACTGTGGGTTATTCATATATTTGCTTTTCAATTGCTGCTAGCCGGGTGCTATCACGAGTGGCTAAGAAATGTAACGGAAATTGGAATCGGTGACGTCAGGGTCGGCTGAAGACTTTTAAAACCGCAACTATTTTCAATACGGTTTTTAACTAATCAGATAAGATAATAATACATTCGTACAATAAAGAATGTTAATTAGTGAGAGAAAAACCTGATGAAACGTTAAGAAATAAAAATTATTTTAAGCATTCTTCCACGAGTTCTTGATTTCCGGTATGGCCAAGATGGCGCCGCCGCCGCCGCCGCCGCTGGCTGGGATAAACCGGATAAACAAAACCAGTGACGTGACCAAAAACTACTTCGTTCAACCTCTTTGTTGGAACCGGAACTTATGTTTGACAGCTGTGCGATGCGATCCATACAGTTTGTAAGAAAAGAGTTTCATCAATGTCACACGGGTCGATATGGATTTCTAAAACAAGCAAAGCAATGCATACATTTGAGCGAGACGGCTAAAAGACGTGACGTCAGATGGTATATAATCTGAGCGAGATGCAAATAGTAGTGACCTCAGAACAATAGTAGTGACACTATTGAATGAGTTAAGTATATCACCACGAGCGCGACAAATTGTAGATAAGGAATGGTGGGAAATAAATGACATGACGTATTGAAAGTAAGTACAAGTTTAAATAATTTCAAATAATCGGACGTCTGAAACTTAAAAGTAACTTGAAGCAGAGTTTGGATCTCAAAATTGGAAATTTAAATCTCTTTTAGTATAGGTAGGTATAGGTGTATAGTATAGGTACCACTTAATGATCTAGCTACAGAAGTTTTACTTCTAACACGTGTACGGTGCTACACGCGTATCTTTTTTTTATATTGTGCTGTGGGCTCAGTTCCCAAATAAACAAATAAACACAGTCTAGGGAAATAAACCGAAGAGAGACCTACTGACTCAGTCCATCGCCCCTCTTTGGATTTCTATGCGCCGCGTTCCTATTTACCCGCCCACTCATGGGTATAGTCCTCTTGTTTTTCACGCCATCCACTCCGATCCTGAGCCTCCCGCATTCACTGCCGATTAAGCTATGTCGATGATGTAATCCGTCCATCTGGCTGGTGCTTTGCCAACTGGACGTCTTGTGGTTCTGGGTAACCATTCTGGGTAACAATTCTGTGTAACTATTCTGGGTAACTATTCTGGGTAACCATTCTAAGTAGCCGTTCTGGGTTACCATTCTGGGTAACCATTCTACGTAGCCATTCTGGGTAACCATTCTGTGTAACTATTCTGGGTAACCATTCTAGGTAGCCATTCTGGGTAACCATTCTAGGTAGCCATTCTGGGTTACCATTCTGTGTAACTATTCTGGGTAACCATTCTAGGTAGCCATTCTGGGTAACCATTCTAGGTAGCCATTCTGGGTAACCATTCTGTGTAACTATTCTGGGTAACCATTCTAGGTGGCCATTTTGGGTAACCATTCTGGGTAGCCATTCTGGGTAACCATTCTAGGTAGCCCTTCTGGATAACCATTCTGTGTAACTATTCTGGGTAACCATTCTAGGTAGCCATTCTGGGTAACCATTCTGGGTAACTATGCTGGATAACCATTCTGTGTAACTATTCTGGGTAACCATTCTGGGTAACCATTCTGGGTAACTATTCTGGGTAACCATTCTGGGTAGCCATTCTGGGTAATCTTTTCGGGTATCTTTCTGGCCAGCCATTCTGGGCCGTGATTCTCGTACGGATTCGCATGGCAGTGGCTATAGCGAGAGCGCAAAATTCTGGTTTGTTTGTAGCCGAGACGCGCCGTGGAAAAGTCAGAACCGGCTTTTTGAGCCCTTGCTATTAGCTATTGGTATGCGATTCCTTACGCGACTCCTATTCCTGCCACGTAGTCATGTGCGCGACTGAAAATCCAATATTTAGCTTTTCGCGCACAACAGTGCCGCTGCCTCCCATATAGGAATCAGAATGAAATCTGTGATAGCAAATGAGCCTGATCCAGTCGTCATTAATGACATTGCATCATCAAATCAGCATCATTCATCAGCGACTCAGCATTTGCAACATCAACAAGTATTATTGTTAAATAAACAGTTAACAGTCAACGCAGATCTGTTGTCTTAGGCCGGTAATTAGACGCAAACAAACTCGGGTGCGTGCACTAGTCAAATGTAACTATAGCAGTACCAATGTAGTGAGATTTAAGTCTCTATGACGATGTAGTAAGGTGTGTGATTGAAGTCACACAAATGAATGGATTAGGGTATCCAACCCAGAAGAATGTACAGTAAGCATGAGATATAGGGTATGCCGCTATATGGGAACACAAGATAGATCTACAGAGCAGAACCTACACATACACATAGCGAAAGTGTCAAAATTATGGTGGAGCTACTATGGTAGAGGATACTAGAGATACTACCGCATTTGCTTACACAACACACACAAACATAAATTATCGCAAATATATGAGTGGGGCCGCGTCATTTCAGTTTGAACAAGCTCTAATATTCTCTGCGTCAATATGGAGAATAACCAAGACACAGACTATAATATCCAATTGACTGCGCCTTCGGGGGAATGCAGCTCGCCAAAAGATTGATGTATTCAACAAACGTTCGCATGCGCAACCTATGTACGACGACGGGCCGCCAGACAGTTTCGCGGCGGCTGACCAATCACAGCTCTCTTACCTCGTCCCCCGCCGCCCGTAAATTGATGAGTTGTGTTTCAAAGGAAAATGTATCTATGCGCTCTCCACTGGATAAGTGCTCCCTGCCAAGACATTACAACAACAACAACTAGAAAGTAGATATATTAATATACATCAAAACATTAACAACAGGGGTGGTCTTTTGGGTCACTTACAAATTACAGCGAGTGAAGAGTTAGACGCCAGGACAGATCAAATCGGAAATGCGTAGTGAACCCGGTGGTGATGTGTGAGTGAGTGAGCTCTTGAATAAAAACGTAGCCTAAAGAGCTAGTACTGACTATTTTCACAGATACTATAAAATTATCTATTTTGTACAAATACCGCGTGGTGTTAGTTAACAAACAAAGAACAATAGTAGATAGTAGGTAGTCGCCGTTATCCCAATTCCCACATGTTCGGATGGAGGGGTCAGGTAAAGAATCTTACCATTGCAAGTTGCGACTGGCAGACATTGAATGGACCCTTATTATTGATAAGAAAAAAGTACGAAGGCAAACTTCATTAGATAAAAGAAAACCGAAGATTTTAAACAGCTATTGGAAGGACTCATTGAGCCTCCTTATACCTAAACCTAAGGTCATGAAAATACTTAGTGAAACTGACAGCTCCCAGGAAACCTAACCGAATAGGAAATGGAAATTATGATACCTACCAAAAACTAGAAGGGGATCGGATGGACATCGTAAAACTTTTCAAAACTTACCTATTTGCCGAATAAAATCTAAGAGACAGTTCTACCAGATAATGGCAAGACTCGGAGTTCTACGGAGACAACGACGAATCTTTCAATCAGGCACTATAACACTCACTTTACGGCGCATTTAAATAATATGAAGTAATAAATAAGAAAGTCGGACGATCCATAGACTCTCTCAAACATGAGAAATGAAACTGATAGCTCATCGGATATCGGCCGTAAGACCGGTACAGGATTAAAACCCTGGCTGGAGAGGCACCATCATCATCATCATCATCATCATCATCATCATCATCACATCAAAACATTAACAACAGGGAGTCGTACTGTTTGTGATGTAAGTTGACTCGAATAAACTTGATTTAGATTTTTTTAAATAAGGCTTATTGTTGAAGCCATGAATAGCTATTGTATACATTTGTTAATACATTGTACATAATATTTAATATTTTATGTGCATTTAACAATTCAGACAGTGTTGCCGAATGCATAAAATATTAATGACAGCTAATCATTACTTAGTGCAGGTACACAAAACATAGTAAGTAATAATATTTACTGCTTGTTTATACTTTATGAGTATACCTTTGACTAATATTTGATCCCTAAGAACTAATAGAGATTTGAGTTCATATATAATTGAAACAAAAAGTAAACTTTAGAAAAAACCGACTTCCACAAACCCTATTTGATTAGATTGAGTTTAATACAAACTGTTACCCCTTATCCCCCCCCCCCCTTGGGGACTTAATTTTGTCAAATCCCATCTCAGTGCTACCCCACGCTACTAAGGAACCTCTGTGCAAAGTTTCATGGTTTCACGGCTCTAGGTCCACCGGTTTAGGCTATGCGTTGCCTGCCCATCAGCCACGCATTGTATTTGTACCTAGTATTGAGCAGTTCTGGTGGCCATATGTGGTCTTCATCAGCAGTTCCGCAACCCAATATTATGCTTACCATGTGCATTTGCACGAGTTATTATGAAAAACACAAAAATCACTATAGGTCTGCCTATAATATTTGAAGAGTTCCCTCGATTTCTCCAGGATCCCATCATCAGATCCTGACCTGGTGTCAATGGGACCAATGGGAAGGTAAACCCTTTCAAACAAAAAAATATTTTTTCTAAATCGGTCCATCCGTCTAGGCGCTATCGAATTGTAAACCTCCTCCTTTGGGAAGTCGGTTAAAAATGGTTGATTTAATTACTTATTTTATTATTAAAAAATAGCCACAATATACAAGGTGTAAATGAATTAACGCAAAATGAGAAACTACTTTGTTAGGGACATCATTCTGAGCAACTTTCATTATAAACCGATTTGATCAGAGCAACTTTATTTTTCACTTCTCCATACAAATCAGCTGATCCACTCAGGCCAAAATGTACCTACTGGGAAATGGAAAATTAAGTTTTTCTGATCAAATCGGTTTTGTAATGAAAGTTGCTCAGAATGATGTCCATAACAAAGTAGTTTCTCATTTTGCGTTAATTCATTTACACGTTGTATAGGTAAACTAAATCTGGGAGCACGGTAGTGCCCTTGCCAAGTCGAACAAAGATACATCCGTACCGTCCTTTTCTCTAAGTCATTCAGGGCTAGAATTTTGAATCGACGCCATCTGGGGCATGGCAGAGTCATTTACAAGCGAGAGTGAGAGGTCCCATGTTCGAAACCGGGTTTTATGAGTAATTCCATGTCTGATCATAAAGACTGTGCTAAAATAAATAGCAGCTAAATGGTACTGTCACTGTTGACAGCGTGACTTTCTGTATCTTAATGACTTAACCCGATTCCTTTAACCCCTTCACTCTCAGAAGCACACCGCTCGAACGACCGAACAAAGGCAAACTATTGTTATATAACATGTGTCGGCGAACCAGTTAAAAAATACAGTCGCTTTAATGACATCCCTTGGTGAAATAATCGCCTTCTAATTGGTCAATGGTTAATTTAAAGTAAACGAACTGTAGTGTTTAGTATTTGCTCGAGGTAGTCTATGGTATTCACTCTCTGGCAACACTGCTGTCAACGGAGTCAGTCTGTGAACGAACCGCCATGTGGTGACATGGTGTCTTGTAGAATGGTATCAATTTGTATCTAAGAATAAACCGTAATGATCACAACGAGAGATACGGAGTTTGAATTCTACAATGGCGACGAGGATTAAAGGTTAGTGATACCTAAACACTTGGGTAAATATCAAAAAACATATCGTTATTTGAACATGTACCTTGGTCAAGAAAATTTGTTTTGCACAAGTGACTATTTTATCGTTCTTAGCACTAAAGACACAAAACAGGATTTTTGAAAAAGAAAGTATCTAGTTATAGACCACATGAGACACCCAGAAACAACATAAACACAGAAGCTGCAGGTTCCACAACGGGACAACCAGCAGAAAGAAAAAAAAAAAAAAAAACGAGGTGGCCACATGAGACACCCAGAAACACAACAAAATACAGAAGCGGCAGGTTCCACAACGGGACATCCAGTAAACAAACAAAACAAACAACATTGGGACGGTCCAGTAAAAGGCCCAGAAATTAAAATCTGTATTTGTGTAGTGTTGAGGAGAGTAGCACTCTCTGTAAACAAAATCTCTGTTTCATTATTGCAAAAAGTAATAATGAAACAAGGTAATACTGTGTTTGTGTTAGGTTGAGAGAACAAAACTCTGCAACCGTACATTATTGCAAAAAAAGTAATAATGAAATAGGGAAATCCTGTGTTGTACTAGGTTGAGAGAACAAAACTCTGCAACCGCACATTATTGCAAAAAGTAATAATGAAAAAAGAAAATCCTGTGTTGTACTCATCGAAATATATACAAGTCTGTGGTTGTACTTGGTTGAGAAAACAAAACTCTGCAACCGTACATTATTATTGCAAAAAGTAATAATGAAATAAAGTAAATACCATGTAAATAAGTGTATAGTCATTTGTGTTAAACGAAAAACAACAAAAATTCTAGTCAGAAAATCTACTGACGAATCCAACAACATGATCTATCATACAAAAGATGATAATTAAGCAACAAAAGTGAGTAAAGATTTGTTGTTCATTTTATTGCTTGCCTATGTGTAGTTTAAATATCAGAGTATCAGTAAAGTCATTAATGAGTTGACATTAACTGAATCTAGTAGTTTCAGTAATTTCAGTTTTAGTGAATTTCAGTACATTTTCACTGACGACATTATATTTTCCTCAATTTCCTATAACTGTGGAAATCGGAGGAAATATAAAAAAATAAATAAAAAAAAACAACCCAACAACTTATCATACAACTTATCGTATCATACAGATTGATCTCTCGATTATACCCATGTATGAATCGATTAACATTTCATTGATGATGAGTAAAGAATTAGCAAATAAGAAATGTAATAAGTCACATACTCAATCATGTGATCACGTGAACTTATTATCAGCTCATTAGTTCATATGTAGCCTGAATAAAATGAACAATTAAATTATAAAAACATACTAATGTCATAGAGTACTAAGACCCATTATCGAACGTAACGTAACATAGCATCAAGCCATTTCCCATTTGGGGTGGCAGGGGTAGTGAGATGCCCATAATCAGCCAAAACGCAAAACAAACAGCGCCACGCCTTTTCCAGATAGCGTGACAGTGGCACATTGTGCTAAAGGATAGCAATATTCCATACATCTTCTGATAGATAAGATAAGATGTATTGAGGTTTCCTCATGATTTTATTCCATCACCGCATTTCATATATGTAGTGTATACTGAGCAGCATTCATTATAGAAGGGCTAAAATACGAATTGACATGTAATTAAACGCCAATCAATAAACAATTTATTTGGCAAGTGAATGTTATCATAACATGATTACTACTATTGAGAGTCAGAGACACCTACTGTTTATTCAGTAAACAACTTGACTACAGGCAAATAGAAACAAGGGCCATGCATATCCAGCTGCTTGACAGCAAATAGCTAGGCCACAGGGATATAATAATTATCAAGGGCCATGCAAAAAAATCACTGGTTTCAGTGAAAAGCTAGGCCACTGGCATGAAATACATATAAATAGGGCCAAGCAATGCATTATGCATTACCCACTGTTTCTACAGTGAACAGCTAGGCCACTGGCATAAAATACATATAAATAGGGCCAAGCAATGCATTATGCATTACCCACTGTTTCTACAGTGAACAGCTAGGCCACTGGCATAAAATACATATAAATAGGGCCAAGCAATGCATTATGCATTACCCACTGTTTCTACAGTGAACAGCTAGGCCACTGGCATAAAATACATATAAATAGGGCCAAGCAATGCATTATGCATTACCCACTGTTTCTACAGTGAACAGCTAGGCCACTGGTAAAGGATAACTGGTAATGTATTTACAGGTTGTCCCAATGGCTCAAAACTGTCCTTTCATTGAAAGTATATAAGTACTTATCCACTTACGCCTACTGTGTTGTAAAAGTTTCATAGGATTTTAACCATAACTCAAAGTCTTAAAGTTCAAAATCGTGATTCAATTTTCAATAGTCCAGTTTACCTGGGTATCTACAAAAGGTAAGAAATTTAAGAATTGATTATCATTAGCTTGTTAATCAGGAGTATCAGCTTCCATTTGTTAACATATAAATTCATGTAAAGTGAATTTAGCCCATTAATGTCGTCACCGACGGGCAGGCCTTTACCTGGAAACGGGTAAGATTGAGCCTTATTCCACCATGCTGCCTAGCTCGGTGCGGGTTGATGGAGGGGTGTACACAACTACTACATACGACCTTTTAAACTATCGAGTAGCGATAGTAGACGGGACTTACAGCTTAGTGTTCTCAGAAGAACGGAAAGTAAGATCAAAGTCAAAGTCAAAGGCATTTATTTGCAAATATAGGTTGGTAAGGTGTTATGTACATTTATAGGAGCTTAACTATATCTTATCCTCTAAGGATGTGCAAAGTAATTTATATGATTACAATTTAAAGTGAATTTAATTAGCTTACTCAGGGAAGTACAAGTATATTTTAATAAATATGAAATTACACTATTATCTACACTACGCCAATTAAAATTCATACTAAATATCAGTACATTGATGTCAAGTAATATTAAACTAATAAGAATAATGTCAAATACATGTCAAAATTATAAAATTAGTCAGATTTTGTGTAATTAATGGCAAATGTCGGGGAATTTCATGTCTTTTGATTTATCTTCAAGATCAATGCACTTAACATAAATTAATTATCTGAAACAAAGAAAGAAGGAAAAAGCAATTATTTTCCACATAGTAAAAGTTGGAAATGAACATTAGATCCAACTTAAATGAGTGATGTAACAGCATCATAGCGCTGTTTTACTAAATTTAAACTAAACTTAACTATAGAGAACAACATAAATTATCTTTTAACAAAAATTCTCTTTGTCACACGTGCACAGAGAAAATTACAAATAATTGTAAGTAGATTGGAATAGAATAAGCATTTATTCACTGTATCAGCACAAACACACAAAAAAATATAAAAGTAAGTACGTATTACATAAAATGAAGTACCTACAGTTTAAAATAAAATAGAAAACTACTCACTAGAGTACCTTTATTACATTAGAGGTTTAGCTGCCATGTGCACAGTACATGCTGCGACAGCAAAAGGGTTTAGACTCAGCATATTGTCACAGGAAATCCTGTGGCGCTGGTTTTCAGTATAGGGCCAGAAGATATAATGTGAGTTATACGTTAGTTAGTCCAGGTGGCAAGTTATGAAATAAATAACCTAAACCTATAATAGTGTGGCTAGTATAAGAATAACCTAAGTTAAGTACCTAGTCTGTGCGGAAATAATTTGTGAAAGAGAATTTCATAATAGCAATAAATAAATAAATTTTTGGTGTATTGAATTGTATTGTAAAAAATAATGTCAAATCATAGATTACACAAGAAAGTAATGAAATAAGATAAGTATGTGTATGCAATGTAGTGCGTAGGTATATTTAGTGTATGTAGATATGCAGTGAAAATGTATGTACCTAATATAATGAAAGTACCTTCTACTTGCTGGCGATGTCAGTAAGAACTTTAGGGGCTTGTCGTTATTCATTATATATATTAAAGGAGTTGGTTTCTTCTGTTGGACAATGAGGATATGTCTCAACGTTCTCCTAAAGGAGAACTTAGACATTGATACATGGTCAGCACCAGGATTTGGGCCTGCATCTCCTGCGTGAGAAATAAGCGTGAGCGCGAGGCATGACCACGGAGCTCATGTGTTAACGTATAACGTCATTATCTAATAGCTTTCATAATTTCATAATTTTGCATTTCATAATTGCACATAATTAATTGAAAAAACAAAAAAGTACATAAAAATAGTCTACAAAGGTGAATTTATCTCTAAAAAGTGATCAAAGATTTGATTTGTTTTTATGTTGTCGCAAGATTGCTTGTCACGTAACTCAAAATTCATTTATATTTTCAATTTCACACCGGATTTCAATATAAATACTGGTTATAATTTATTTCATCTTTCAAAAATATCAAGAGACTTGATTTATTTTTAACATTTGGATTCCTATTCATCTAAAGTAAGAAGCTGAGGGTTTTTAAGTTTCGCATGTGACCTTGCGGAATTGCGCGCGCGGAAGAGAGAGATTTGGAGCTCGCTGTACGGAGGGTGTCTGTCTACGGAAGTGAGAGGGATTTATTTTAAAAGAAGGGGGAGAATGTAGTATACATTAAACGATGAATGTAAAATTAATTAGATAAAGGGACTGATGAATTACCTAGAAATGAAAATGTTTATTCGTTCTTAAGATTTTATTGTACTAAGCTAAATTGCTGAATGACCGACAGGTATTGAAGATATAAACCTATAATGAATGATATACAATTCTGCTGGTTGTTAAACTGATGTTTTAGTAGCAAGTGAAATAATAAAATATTTCTGTTACATATTGTTTATGCACTGATGTTGTGTATTTAATGATTGTTAGCTTTTCACTGTCTACGTTTTACCGTAATATAGGACTGAAGTAGCTAAGCTTATTTGTTATGTTCGAGTACCTACATAGGTACTTACATCCGAGAGATACTTTATTTTGTTTATATAAAATCTGTTACACAGCATAACTTATTGCAAGGCAAGAACTTAGTAAAATTATTCTTATTAAAAAAAGGAAGAGATGTAGTGTTTAGTATTTGCTCGAGGTAGTCTATGGTATTCACTCTCTGGCAACACTGCTGTCAACGGAGTCAGTCTGTGAACGAACCGCCATGTGGTGACATGGTGTCTTGTAGAATGGTATCAATTTGTATCTAAGAATAAACCGTAATGATCACAACGAGAGATACGGAGTTTGAATTCTACACGAACCACCTTCAAAACAAATCTTTGAAAGGGATTTTGACAGTTATTTCCATCTTTTTTTTTTCAGAGGTAGAGATTAGACTTACAAGCCCTTGTCATTAATGTGTTAATTAATAGCATAGGAACACATTTCATGCCCTTGCCAGGTATACCTAGTATAAAACCCATTTCATAGTATTTGGTTATGTTCATTGCAGATCCGCCCGCCTAGCCCGAGCTATCGGCAAGAAGATGGGAGAACTGCTCGTCAAGCTGACAGAACAAGGCCTACAGGCCGAGAACTTGGAACTAATCGGCCTGAGCCTCGGCGCCCACGTGGTGGGCTTTGCCGCCAAACACTTCTACGCAGTCACCGGCAAGAAGCCCTCAAGAATCACCGGCTTGGACCCGGCCGGACCGTGCTTCAGGTCTCTGCCGCCTGAACTTAGACTGGACTCAACTGACGCCGACAAAGTCGACGTAATCCATACAAATATTGACGGTTTCGGCATAGCAGAACCTTTAGGTCATGTCGACTACTATGCCAATGGAGGAGAGTTTCAACCAGGAGATATTCCTTATATACCATGTCTTGTAATCTGCAGCCATATACGATCTGTGATCTATTGGTGGCAAGCAATAGAGCACCCGAAGAAATTCATTGCAGTCAAATGCAACTCGGTGCAAGAGGCAAGACTTTCTCGTTGTTATAATAATACTGAGACGAATTATTTCGGTTTAGAGACTAATTTTAGTAAAACTGGGGTGTTTTACTTACCGACACACAACGAGTTCCCTTATTATAGAGGCAAGACTGGTCTGAAGCCAGAAAACGAGATTTTTACGTCGGTATCGAAGAGCATTAATGCTATTGATAATTTAATTGTGTGATATTCCATTAGATTGAAATCGGTATTATTAATACACGCACCATAACACAATGCCATCTGTGATTAATTCATAATTAAGAAAATTCTAAAGGTAGCAATTAAATACCAATCCGGGTCACTGAAATACTGACCTTGCCGCAATTAGCTGAAATGTTCGTGGCCCAGTTAGTAAAATAAGTAGCCAAGTTAGTATTTTGGTACGTTACAGGATATTTTGATGATTTATTTATTTAGCATATTTATTTTACTCGAGTGATCGATTCGATTTGTCTGCTAATGTTCACCGGTTGGGCATATTCAGAATAAATGGAAGGACAGTCTGCGACCGGTTCAGTCAATGCAATAAATGGAAGGACAGTCTGCGACCGGTTCAGTCAATGCAATAAATGGAAGGACAGTCTGCGACCGGTTCAGTCAATGCAATAAATGGAAGGACAGTCTGCGACCGGTTCAGTCAATGCAATAAATGGAAGGACAGTCTGCGACCGGTTCAGTCAATGCAATAAATGGAAGGACAGTCTGCGACCGGTTCAGTCAATGCAATATTTTCTTGATTGTGCCGCAAGAATCCGAACAGAATATCATTAATATTTTGTGACTTTTAATAGTACTATTATATAAAATAGCAAATAAATATGTCGTGCAATACTTAAAATGGCCATATCATAAGATAATAATGTAGAGGTATTCATATTAATTAGGCAAATTAATAACTTAAGTTATAGTTGGTACTTAGTTAATACGAAACCTACGTGGGTTGTTGTACAAAAACTACTATTTATTGTCGGTAAAAAGTATTTAAAAACTAACGATGTGCCACGTATATATTTAAATTTGCCAATGTTGTAATCGTTATAACCTAACAAATAAAATAATTGTTTGAATCGTTGAGTAATTGGCTCTGTGGGAGCATATCGGAGGTACGGCGCGGCGGTGCCCCCGCCAAGTCGAGCAATAAGCCACTCCGTCCGTACCAACCTTTTCTCGAAATCATTCTGTGAACTACTGACCACCCTATAACTTCGATTTAGTTCGTCATATACACCATAATTAAGCTTGTATGATGTCTCAAAAATCTGTGATTTTAATTTAAATACATATTTAAAGAAATTCAGCCTGTGTTTATTTTCCCGGTAAGTATAATTATACAGCTGAAGGAACCTTCAGTATTCAATAAATGGCTAAATGCGGGCACAACTGAGTCTTTGCCACCCCGTATGGGAAATAAGCGTGTCATTATTTAAGATTAACTATTTATTTATGTAAGGAACACCAACAGTATATACAATTCACGTTTAAATTAAATTTCATTATGCTTCTAGAGTATATTCCTCTCACAACATTCACATAAATTAATTAATTACAGACATAATAATATACTTACTGAAGTATAAATTACTGAAGTGAAATAATTACCTATAAATCCAATTTTAAAATACAATTGATTGTTAATTTAATTACACAAAATAATGCATGCATAACAACAAAAAATAAAAATAAAACAAAACAAATAAAACAAAACTAGTCTCGTGTCACGCAAAGTTATGTAATGGATCTACTGTTCTGTTGCTTCTGGCACCCCATAAGCAAAGAGGCGTGTCATTAAATGCATTCATAAGTAAGTAGGTTCTGGAAATAAACGTACAGTACGTCGATTCTGTAAAATTCCCTTCTCCCTTCACTATCACTCTCACTTCGCATTAGTTTGAGTATGAGTACGAAGTGACCCTTACTGAATGCCACTTCTTAACTGTCAAAATCTCACGTTCATTTTAGTGCAACTCGCTGCCACGCTCGCAAGTGTAGCGCTAGTGTAAATATTCTAATTATCAACCGAGTTTTTAGAATGCCAATCCAGAACTCACTGCGGATTCAGATTCGAACTATAAAGTGAGGTTTACAAAAGCACACGGCAGTAGATGCACTGAAGATTTTACAGAGAGCAGTACTAAAAGAAAAGTGTCTGAGAGGAGCTGAAGAAATCAAATCGAAGTGAAACATAATTTCCGCTCAGACGCGAACAGCAGATTGGCTCGTCTCGGGGCAATCCAAGATTCCTCTTCCTACAACTCCGAATGCACAACAATCGAAACATTGACGAACACTCAAAATCATGTTAAATCAATTAAATTTCTTAATTGATGGCGTTCTAACAACCTAGGTTACTTTCGCCAATTTCCCGTGTTTTGTGGACAGGTTCTCTTTCGAACACTAGTGTTGACTTGTTGCACGTTAGCACTACCCGGGAAGGATGTGAAGCGCTGTATATCTATGTCCACACTGCCTTTTTTTGGGGTTCCGTACCCGAAGGGACCCTATTACTGAGACTTCGCTGTCCGTCCGTCCGTCCGTCCGTCTATCTGTCACCAGGCTGTATCTCATGAACCGTGGTAACTAGACAGTTGAAATTTTCACAGATGATGTATTTCTGTTGCCTAAAAATCAAAATAAATTTAATATTAAGGGGGGCTCCCATACAACAAATGTGATTTTTTTTGCTCATTTTTGCTCGATATTGATAATGGTAGCAGGTAGACGCTTAAAATGTTCACAATATATTGAGTATATACTTACAAAATAAATAATTTAATTAAAATTAAATTAATATTTAGGGGGCTCCCATACATATATTTTTTTTGCGGTTTTTTATAGAATGGTACGGAACCCTTCGTGCGCGAGTCCGACTCGCACGTGGCCGGTTATTTTTGTTCATTTAGGGCATGCGTCATAGTAGCGCAGTCAATAGCGCACGTATAGCGCAATGAAAAGGCACAGTGTGGACAAATAAATAATGATTGAATAGAAAGATGAAGACGAAAGTTGAAGATGAAAAGGCACAGTGTGGACATAGCTTTCCTTCGGACATGAACAATGTCACTGTCTAATCTTTAGCTATCTGACAGCGACCGTGTAATATGCATCACTCTTTATGAGCAGGAATCTCTGTGCATTCAGCTCTAAATTGCTCTAGATATTACAATGAGATTCAAAATAATCCTTGAATTTACCAATTAGACTAAGTCTTAGTAGGTAACATGAAAATCAATTGTATACGTAGTGTTGTAATTATGCAGGTAACAGCTGCGCTGCGCTCGTAGGTAAAGTTGTGGTTGTTTACACACAGCTGCTTCTGTTGTTATTAGTGCTTCAACAAAGTTAATTATCCTTTGTAGAGATTGGAAAGCGCACGGCTTATAGCTTAATACCTACCTTCAGAAGATAAATTACAATGAATTTTGGTACTGGCCAACTCTTCAGCTATGTTAATGTGTAAACTTATACACTGATAAAAAATTATTATCTTATTGATTTAGATGTAATGTTTTATCTTGTGCTTACAAATACACAACCTGTGAAAATCGTAAGAGCAATTTCACAAACAGAATGAAAAGTCTTGCCGCCAAAATCCAATAGGCGCTCGAAATTACCACCCAGCAACATCAAAAGAATAATTGAAACAAAAAGTAAACTTTAGAAAAAACCGACTTCCACAAACCCTATTTGATTAGATTGAGTTTAATACTAACTGTAACCCCTTATCCCCCCCTCCCTTGGGGAATTAATTTTGTCAAATGCTATATCAGTGCTACCCCACGCGACTAAGGAACCCCTGTACAAAGTTTCATGGCTCTAGGTCCACCGGTTTAGGCTATGCGTTGCCTGCCCGTCAGCCACGCATTGTATTTGTACCTAGTATTGAGCAGATCTGGTGGCCATATGTGGTCTTCATCAGCAGTTCCGCATCACAATATTATGCTTACCATGTGCATTTGCACGAGTTATTATGAAAAACACAAAAATCACTATAGGTCTGCCTATAATATTTGAAGAGTTCTCTCGATTTCTCCAGGATCCCATCATCAGATCCTGACCTGGTGTCAATGGGACCACCCTTGAGGTATTACCTATACGCCGAAAAAAGATTTGTTCAAATCGGTTCATAATTGGCGGAGCAATCGCGTAACAAACAAAGAAAAAAAAAAAAAAAAAACATACGGGTCGAATTGAGAACCTCCTCCTTTTTTTGAAGTCGGTTGATAAAGAGGAACCATTCGTTTCACATTTCCACCTATTTTTGAAAAGATTTCAATTTAAATTCAGCCTAATGGAAGCAGTAAACAGATGCGCAGGTCAATCATAAAACAGGGTTTCCATGTTTCGCTAATGAGAGACGGAGCGTTGAAACGGGAGTGGCTCGAAGTATTGTTTTATAATTTAACACTTGGACGGCTCGGTTGCAGATTTTCAGGCAGAAAAAATGTTCAAGTTCACAAAAACAGCGACAGAAATGATGGTCTAACGCAGTGACTACTTATTAAGATGACTGAAATGTAAGTAAGTAAGGGTAAGTAAGCAAATAGTAAACAGTCGATTGAGATAAATATTAGTTTAATAAACAGTAGTCCGGTGATATAGAATAAATATTACAACCACAGCAATATGACGAGAAGCCGGCTCCTAAACAAATGAAAATGCTTCTTTACACTTTTCACACACTTGAGAGCTTTCTCGCGCGATTTAGCTTTCTGAATCACCAATCAACGATGCCGGGGAAATATTCCCACTTGCAAGGTATTTATGCCACAGTATACGCTGGATCATACGAGAATACTATAAATTAAAACAAGCACAGGCCACAGACTAATGATGGCCTCTTTCACTCCCACTTAATTCAGTTCCTTCTTCTCAGTTAATGAAATACTGTGGTGGAAGGATGCCTATAATTATGACATTAATTTCAATTTTATAAGCTGTCATCATCATCACCATCATCATCGGCAGCTTGTTCCCCCCCCCTGCTGGGTATAAGCCTCCTCCCTTTTGTGCCAACTTATCCGGTCCTGTACCATCTGAGATTCTTAAAAACCTCGAAGTTTTCAATCAGAGTTTTAACTGGTTCGCCGACACATCTAATATAACATTAGTTCGCCATTGTTCGGTCGTTCGAGCGTTGTGCTTCTGAGAGTGAAGGGGTTAAAGTTATTTTGGATGTTTCAAGATATTCTTTCCTACTGTATGGGATCCGCCATTTAGGAGCCGTAATACAGCGGTGTATTGTATGACGCCAAAAAAAGTTGTAATTGAACAAAATGACACGGCTTCTGGAGTGGTATTTGTTACCGTTGTTCACATTGACAAAGTTCTAGTTTTGTCACATATGTATACACCTCTTCAGCAAGCCGCTCTAAGACGATATTGTCATACTAGGAAAGCAGCGCTTAACAGCTTTCCAACAATCTTTCGGCGCGCGGTGACAGGACTAACGCATGTCGCATAATGACCAAAGAGGAATGAACGGTCGGTGTGGATGACAGTGGCGTCCCCCGGACACGTCACTCCTCATCATCAGCCAAGTACAGACTTTGCTTAGTATCTGAAATCCGCGCATATCCTGCACTGCGCCGCTCCTCAGCTCACGTTCAATGACGGAATTTTACAAATTATTTATTGCTTTCCCTTATTGCAGAACAGGCGTCGACTGACAAGTCGATATGACATCACAAGAAACCTGGCTTAGGTCGCGACGTGGTGGCACCGGTATATGTTCTAATAGCACTATTGTATAGGTACTACAATTACTAATGTACCAAGTTAAACACTTATTATACAAACTTCGAGCATTTTTTGTTTCAACTTCGGCTCGTACACTTATCAGCGTTTCATAAGAAAGAATCTAAATAAAATTACTGCAATGTAAACACGCTTGAAAATCACAAGAAGGCCAAAATACCACTTCGTTTACAATGGATGATAATTGTTGGATATAAAGTTTTTGTTTTAAAGTTTAGCCGTCCGCCGTCGTCTCGTCTAGCCAAGTGCCTTCTCCACCTCAATAAACATAAACAATTAAAAACTAGTGGCTCTGTGAGCTGTAGACCTCGCGAGTATGTCGGTGGGAAAGCTGAACTGCTAACACACATAAAACTAGTGGCTCTGTGAGCTGTAGACCTCGCGAGTATGTCGGTGGGAAAGCTGAACTGCTAACACACATAAAACTAGTGGCTCTGTGAGCTGTAGACCTTGCGAGTATGTCGGTGGGAAAGCTGAACTGCTAACACACATAAAAAAAATAACCCAAATAATTTTCTTTCAATAACACATACAAACTTATGAATGTACCTGGTTACGTACATGCAGTATGAAAGTAGCCGCACCAATAACTTTGTAAACTACATTTCGCGATCTTTAATACAACCTATTGACTTTTTACTAAAATTATATAGTCTGTTTCACTATCATGGTCTTTACAAATCCAACGACACCTCATTTGTTAATATCCATCGAGCCGTTTGAGTTGTAGCGATTTTTTTACATTTTAAAACCCCATATCTCCGCCATTTTGAAAAAAATCTAAAAACTGGCTCGAGTAAAAAATTCTTTTTATTTTTCCAACCTGCTCACAAAATTTCACGAGAATCGGTTCATAAATGCGACCTGTAGAGGAGAACAACCGGACATACGAAAGCATTTTTGCCCAAACCTGAAACAGAGACGCTTCGCTCGCTTCGCTCGCTAGGTTAACAGAGACGCTTCGCTCGCTTCGCTCGCTCGGTCAATAATAATAACCGATTTTTTACATCTTAAATTCAATAATACTAACAGAAAAACCGAGCCAAGTGCGATTTGGGCTCACGCACCCCGGGTTCCGCACGAATAGCACATTTGTGAAGGATTTCTACGCTTTTCGGATGTTTTTAAGGTTTCGTATCTCTGAAGGAGAAACCCAGGATCACTCGTGCGTCTGTCCGTCCATCCGGCTGTCACGGGCAATTTACTCAGAACATATTAGACCGATGAATTTGAAATTTAGTACACATATCAAAACAAAAACCAAATCGACCAATCTGTGACCCAAAGATAGAGGGTGCAATGTAATTATATAAATATATGGAACATAGGGCAACTTTTGGGGGGCCAAATGAGAAAAATAAAATTAAAAAAATTAAGAATATGCAGTGTGACATATCCAATGAAATTGCATGGTGTGAGGATCTTAAACATATTTTTATAATATTTTTAAGACTAATTTAGAAAAAATTTTGCCCAATAATATGACTGATTCGTATGTCATCGAAACCTCTAGGGTTCTTACCGAAGTCCTAAAATTCTAAAATTTGGAATGCAAGCACATGTTTGCACCCATATCCCATAAACACTCCGAAATCCACAACTTTAACCCCCTAACCCCTAAATCTGGGGTGCAAAGTTTGTATGAAAAACTGAATTTTAGGGTACTACTTTTAGGGTTATTTTTTCTTTTTATTTGGTTCACTAACAATTTGTACACTGATTACTTACATGAATAAGACTTAGGACTAAACAGAACTTAATGCACAAATCAATTACAAGTGAACACCACATTCGTAATGCGTGTCTGTGTTACTGCAAGAGTTGCAAATACTTACTAACTATGAACTAAAAACTACGAGAACTATAGTTAAATTTTGGGTTTCTAAGGACCATTTTGTTGGTGTCAGTCCCATTATTGTTGTACGAAAACCTCTCAGCGCGAGTCCAACTCGCACTTGGCAGCTTATTTTTTACTTGTGCTAATTTGACCTATTTTATCTAGTCTTTTATCATTCTGTCAACGTTGCGAGTATCAAGAAAAGTGGTTTAATCGGTTCAATCTCTTGATTGCGCTGAATTAGAAGTTGGGTTTTTCACAGCTCAATTGTTGACAGTTTCACGCATTCCCAAAAAATAGGGTCTAGTCTAGGAGTCTCTTGACAGGAGGACAGACACGGATATCGAATTGATCCTTCCTGATGCCCAACTCATGCGAATGAAAATAGTAGACGTAAAATATTTTCTTTTTTTATGACACGTCGTAGGCAATTGCTTTGTGGAGTACAATAAAGAAATTATGAATTACAATTTGCGTCTCCGCTTTCAATTCGCATGGAATTGAACGCGCTTTTATTTTGCTCCGTCGTAAGGTTCAAAGTCAAAGTCAAAGTATTTTGTTTATTGACCATAAATTCATACAGATTGCTTAGTCAACGTAGTCAAAGTTCCGTACCCGAAGGGTGACAAACGGGACCCTATTACTGAGACTTCGCTGTCCGTCCGTCCGTCCGTCCGTCCGTCTGTCACCAGGCTGCATCTCATGAACCGTGATAGCTAGACAGTTGAAATTTTCACAGATGATGTATTTCTGTGGCCGCTTTAACAAAAAAAAAACTAAAAAACATATAATAATAAATATTAAAGGGGGCTCCCATACAACAAACATGTTTTTTGCCGTTTTATATACCTTGCGTTTTTATAACGTGCGGAACCCTTCGTGCACGAGTCCGACTCGCACTTGGCTGGTTTTTTTTCAGATTTTGTTGTTCACTAAACTGTCATTATTTAAATATAAAGAGATAAGAATCATTTATTCAGGAACACAGGTAATATGCAGATCTTAATCATAATCTTGGCACGGAACCCTAAAAATGAAAACATAACTATGAAATTCAGATTTAGTGCTCTCCGACCTACATTACTGCTCATATGCCCTAACCCGGAGGCAGACCCGGATAAATCTTATAACAGTAACCCGCTCGTAAACCCGCCGCTATAAAATAAGCTATTAACCCTGCCAGCCAGCGCTGTAAAGAAATAGCCGATGTCAGTGGGATTTTTTACTGGCAACACCTGCCCGCCCGATCTAATAATGTAAAATTGACCCCTTGGTATTGCTATTTTAGAGGCGTAAAGACTCGTGTTTTCAAAATTGATTTTGTGTTGCAGTTTCTTCATTTTTTTAGATCTGCGAGTTTTCACATTAAACTCAACTTACCTCTACGTGTGTACGTAGTTTACCGTACATACTATTTAAGAGGAGATTTTTAATTCCCAGATAATAAAAGTTTGTGTACCTATTTCACAATTCTTATATACACCTGTAAAATGACAGAATGCTCAGATAGACAGACAAATTAACGTTATCTGGGGATTGAAAAATCGCACCAAGAAAAAGTTCAGCTCACTGAAAACTTCGAGGAATCTCCAGAGCCGCAGCGATGGGCCTCAAAAAACTGAGTAAACGTGGGTACAGGTCAGTTATTTAGAGCTGGCACCTTCACAATATTCAAACTTATGCAGTTTCATAATGTTTAAAAATCTAAATAGTTAAATAATCACAATAACGCCATCGATATTAAAATATCAATAAAGAAATAACATAAAGATAAGAAAGCATTTACCTATTCAGATCGCTCTATATTTTTCAGTAGTAGTAAAAGCAAAATAATTACCGTCTCCTACATGCCTACTATGCCTGTCAAAATAATCGAAATCGATCGATCGAAATACACCCTTTAAATATTTGTGAATCGGAAAGATGTTTAACATTTTATTCTTGATTCTTCAGTTATCTTAAATATGGTTGAAAATGAAATAATAATATCTTTAAGTGCTACTAGCAGTGATGGCGATGACAACTCTTCTGTTCAACTGAATATACAATTTCGATTCTTTCCAATGGTTTTGGTAACATCCCTGGTGTTGATTTTATGAAGTTTTAGGTTAGCTGTCAAGTTGCTTCTAAGCATGGTTAGAGTATACCTCATAAGTTTGAATGCGCGCGAGAGAGATAGTAGACTGACTATTCTTGATGCCCAAGCAGTGCCAGTCACGCCGCGCGCTTTTTCACAGACACTTCACAAGCGCAACGTGTCAACGTGCCAGCTTTTGATAACTGTTCTGTACAACTGCGTGACGCTATATAAGAAAAGAAAACGAATCTCTTATTATTATTATTAGAGATAAGCTATCTTTACTGTCATGTGAGTACAATAAAGAAATTATGAAATTACGAAAACCTTCTCTAAAAATCTTTTTCAATAATATCACAGATATTATAATATTATATGTACTTATACAATAATAATTTACTAATACAGATAGACCACCTATAACAAACTATGACACCAGCGTAAATTGAGATGCTACGGAAGCTTCTTTAGTTCTAGGCCATTATCGCTAGGTGCAGTACCGTCGAAAAATTGCAAATACCACGAGATGGCGCTAAGATATATACGATTTATCCTAAGATTAGCGCCACCTAGAAGTATGTTAACTGAAACCATTGCGTTTAAAGTACAAATCTTACTACTCAATCTACTCATGCCATCTCTTTTTTACGAAGGGTTACTAATACTAATTTGTATGGGATGAGCACCCTGTGATAATATCTATCTTGAAATGGTTTCATTGGTCATCTTTCTGGTGTATGATCTTTTCGTGTCCGACTCGACCCTTGTCATGTTTTGGGATATTGAAACGTTGACAAAACTCTACATTCACGTTCGGTAAATCTTTTAGAATAGCCTTCATTTTCTCGAATATCACGTCGAATCATGACGCGAGCCTTTATAACATTTTTATTTTTCTTATAATTTATTGGCGAGCTCTCTATTGAAGGGAATTTTATCAGTGCCAAGTGTAATTGACAGATCACAATTTGGTCATGATCTAGGTTCTCTCTAGAGAACCTGGAAAGTGTCTTATGTCTTTATAAGATTTTTTTGTTGCTCGTCAGCAGTAGGTACCCTAGAACGACGTGAAGGGCTATAAGATCTAATAGAAGTATTTTCCTCCTGTAATAAAATATTGTTTTTTTTTTCTTAATATTTTGTATTTTTTTTTCTGCGTTTTGTGCAGTGAATAAACACATGTCTATGCCTATGTCTATTTTATTGCCAAAAATCGCGGGTTCAAACGCGTTCAGCTGACGCAATAGCTCTATCCAAATATAATATTTAAAATAGCTTTATCTATCCCTTAAATAATATAGGTACGTAATATCTGGTTATCGAGCTGTACTCGGCGGCGGTTGGTGGTACAAACACAATAAAGTATTATAATTCATATTCATCGGACTGCATTAACATCAATCAATATGCTGCTCTGTTTTTAAACAGCTGGAAACGAGAAGCAAACAAACGCGCCTGTGCCTGTTAGGTTTGCCGCCAGGTTTGCTTGGTAGCGAGCAAGAGCAGATGATAAATTTTGATTCGACCTTTAAGAAAATTTTTCTTGTGTGAATTAACCGGGGACACGTGCGTCACGTGACCTGAGGTCGCAATGAGTAAGTAACTTTTTGATTGTCATTGGAATTTATGCCTTATTTTCATTTTACTAAAGTGAAATTGCCAATCCTATTGCGCGAGAATGAGAAAAGCATGAAAAATTGGAAATACGTTATTTTTCAGTTGAGACCTACCTCGATCGATTTTTTACCCCCAAAAACCTCTATATAGCACATCGAAAACTACAGCGCCTTTTTCTAGAACAGGATTCATCGTTACAGACATACAAATATTCCTCGTATTATGACATGGTGGCCTCCTCGGGCCTTCGAGTGGTCCCTCAGATCCACCAATTAGGGATGTACTGTACAATCGATGTGGCAAGAAATGCCGTGCCGCAATAGGGCTGTGTATAGCCATCAAAGACGATGTGGGGTGCAACTAACACACTAGCGCTGCAACAATCATCTCCACAGATGTTGTGGCCAGAAGAGACTACAAAGAGCAAGATGGCCTCCTATAACCTTACTTAGCTATCGGCTAGCGCTAGCCACCACCGCCACTAGCGCCACCTGTCACGCAATAATTAGGAAATCGTAATTCTAATTTAATGATGACTGTTAAATTAAAGCCTTTTCTTATCCCGACTCATATTATCAAGTGTCGTTTCAAAATTAATCACTATTTGCGAACTTCTTGAGTTTCCGCTGTTGATTGAGAAAGTTGATTTGTTTATGAGTAATTGATATATACCAAAACGATTTCGATTTGTTTGTTGATAGTATTTCGTTAGTCATTCAAGCTAGTAGGATTATGTTATGGGTCATACAACAAATATCGAGGATAAATCATCAATTTTACCTTTATACATCTCTGTTATGATGACCACTTCCTATAATGATAATCGCAATTCCTGCTAAACTTTACTAAATATTTTATCTGTCTGCAACTGATGACGTTGTTTTGCTCTGCTATATTTTAACTTAGGTCCGACTTGCATTGTTAGCACTAGCCCGCAGTCCGATTAATGATATCATCATTTTTAGAACAGTCCTGTTGCTAACAATTATAAGGTTAGGTTCTAATTGGCGCGGCCCGTTTTAGTGCTGAGGTTTCTAAAAGGGCCCTTAGAATCTTTAGGGTTGCGTAGGCAATCGAATCTCAACATTATCTCTTAGCAACCCGCATTGCCTATTTATTATCATCTAACTGATCAGTTAGTAGATAATAGATCCTATTAATTTGGTCATCTGTTGATAATGTCTTTACGATTTGAGTTCTGATTAAGAGAAAACATTCGTTAAAATCTGTAGTTAGAATTAGCGTCAATTCGAACAAGAACGCCTTTTCCGTTTGCTCTCGCGGCTGGAGCACTAGAGTCTGGCCTAACGGACGGATTAACTAACAGTTATTACTATCTATTTATTAACTTATAAAAGACACCAAAATCATGTTTGTAACTAAAATACTTTTAACGCCTTAACGTTTTTAAAATCGGTCAGTAGCGGGTTAACTCGCAAAAACCCTATGCACAGACCCTATGTAACGAAATTACGTTAAGACAAGATCGCCTAGATCTCTGGAAATATAGTACCTACCTATCAGAATATACTTTGCACGATTTTTTTATAAGAAAAAAGACATTCTTTGGCAAATGATAAAAAACTGCCAAGTGCGAGTCAGACTTGCTATACGGAATCGTCGGTAACCAAATCTGACTCGCACTTGGCCATTTTTCCCATTTTCTGCCATGCCAACTATTGTAATACTTGGGGAAAGGTTCGTACGACGGTCTCACTGGCTACTACTTCACAGGTTTCCTAGTGTAGTATCCAGGGCACCTGCTGCGTATTACTCACCTAGTGTTACTTTCCGACGGCTTTTACATTTTAAGTTCCCTGATGTAATTACTAGTTTATTTAAGTTGTTTTTGTAACAAGGAAAAATAAATAATCTAATCTAATGACAGGAGAAGAATGGAAAGGGTTAAGTACATTATGGGACGCTCCGTGTTTCGGATCGCACATCCCGGCTACTATCACTACTTAGTTGGTAGGATGTAGTAAAAAAAACCCCTCCACCAACCCGTATTGAGCCAGCGTCGTGGAGTATGGCTCAATCTTACCCGTATCCGCGTAAAGGCCTACGCCTCTCGGTGGGGACATTAATGGGCTACATTTACTTTTAATTATTTATATGTAATTTTCAGTACCTATGTAAAAACCAATGTTTATTATCTCAATAATCGTCATCATAATTTCCAACAGGACATGTTTCGTAGCTGGCATTACCACTTTATTTATATATACTACTGTAATTTGCGTATGTTAATAACATAAGCTGTGCTGTGACACATCAACAAATTAAAAATAAATAAAAATAGCACGAGTAGCAGTCTCTACCAAATTTCCCGATAGGTTCACTGGACGTAAATCTCAGAGCGCTTGTAGACGCGCCGCTGTTTGCATAAAGCAGCCAAACTACCCCGCGGAGACAAACTGCAGAAATCCTCTTGCCATGCCAGCTCGGTGGGGATTTCGGGAGATGCTTCAATTATATTGTAAACTTCCGAAGGGTACTAGAAAACACTATGAGGACACATTCACTAATCCACCTGATTCATCCTAACTAGTTTTTGCCGGAAGAAATCTCTTGGTAGAGATGAAAATGAAATGAAATGAAAATGTTTATTTTTTATAAATTTTACATCCTAGCGGTCCGTCATCTTACATAGGTTGCATACGTTGAATACAACTAATGTTTGGCGAGCCGCATTCTCCCGCAGGCGCAGTCAATTGGATATATTAATATAGTCAGAGGCTGCAGAAACTAAACAATTGGCATTTTAGACCTAAAATTAATTTGGCTAGACACACAGAACATTTAATTATTAAGAAATAGAGCAAATTTTCACTGTTGGTGAAATCGGGAGTACATTATTATTAAGTACCTATAGCTTGTTCTGATTACGAATTATGAAATAATCCATAGATGCACCGATGGACCAGCTCACGGACAATTAAGCAAAATGGAAAACTAAATAACTGCTAAAATGTGGGTAAAACTTTAACATCCGCTTGGGTTTTGTTTTTTGGAAATAGTCACAAAAGCATTGTTAAAAATAAACAAAAAATAACAAAGTTTTTGTAGTTCTGGTAAGAATATCTTGATATCCCGATTATTTTCAGGTTTATGTTTTCTTGCAACAACAAAATCCAACACATACTTTGTCTCCATATATTTAACTCTAGGCATGGCAACACTCCAAGCCTCCCCGTCACCATGGCAACGGTGAAGCTGTGATGTAAGTGCTGGCGGAAAACAGTGTACGGTCTCAGATCAGCCTGCGGTACCTAGAAATAGGTAACTAACAAAGATCTAGATCGTATTGCGCTGGGAATAAACTACCACTTCCTAAATTTAAGTATTTGTATTTATGTATGTTTTATTTCCTATTTAAATCCACGTATTTATTTGATGTTGTACACTTGGATCTACCTATTGTTGATTTATTTCTCCTTTCCATCCTGGGTTTGCTGGAAGAAATATCTAGATAGAGATAAGCTCGCCTTTGACTTGTTATTTCTTTTTTTTATTGTCATAATGTTTGATTTGTGTGCAATAAATAAAGTATATTGAGATTGAGATTGAATAACGCAAAGAATTGACTCAGATTTACGTATTGTTTGCCCAACATAACAACACAACATAACGTCTTTTTCCCATACGGGGTGGCAGAAACACAACTGTCGCAAATCTGTTACATTCATGTGTTTGAGATAACTGTCAGAGTTGAAAGCTGTTTCGGGGACTAGAAGTGAGCGATTCCTTTCAAATATGACCATATTTGGAAGTCTCTTTTTCTGCAAGTTTTAAGTCATTTCTATTCAGAATCAAGAGCTCTTCTCACCCCTATGGAGAAAAAAAGTGTCCCGAAAATTCCATATATTGGTTTCTACTATTTATTTATTTAATCGTATGGCTCTAGTGAATAGGCTACAGGGGAATATTTAATGAACTAAGCCAGTTGGCTGCGTCAGGAGGAAGGTCAAACAGATCTCGGGGGGGTCCACTGTAAGATGTCAAAGGGCAGCGCTGAACGATGTGCTCCATGGTCTGTATTTCCACCCCACACTCACACAAGGTGGGTGGAAATACAGGTTTTGTATTGGTTTCTACTCAGTCACTATCATACAAGTCATCTGTAAAATCGTGACGAAATAGGACAAAATGAAATGAAATGAAATTAATTTAATACGTTTATTTCAGGCTTGAGAGCTCATGTTACTAGTCAAATATAACAAGAATACAGACATACAGTACATAATAAATACCATATGTACACCTTAAAACAGCACAGATCACCAAATTGGGACATTTTTTTTTGTCCCTGGGGGTGGGAAAGGCTCGTGATTCTGAATAGAAATGACGTAAAAGTTGCAGAAAGGGAGACTTTTTCAAATATGGCCATTGGCCATATCTTGGAGGAATCGCTGAGATAACAAAGATCTTTCCTGTGATTTGAAGCAAGAAAGTTTAGTTTGGATTCTGTCTCTTACAGATCTAATGCTAGGTCGTTTAAAGACCATTGTTACCTGTAAAGGATCGCGCACATTAGGACGGGCTGCAGCGTGCCGGGGCGGCGGCGGCGGGGGGCGGGCCGCATCGCCGCAAAATCATGCGGCGATGCGGCCCGCCCATAGTGCGCTGCGACCCGGCACGCTGTGGCCCATCGTCCTAATGTGCGCGATCCTTAAGGCGAGGTACGAATAATTATTAACCAAGGTCAACGAAGATTGCGGAAGTGAGAAGCGGAATATAACTCGGGAACAGGAATAAGTGGGATGGCAATTCTGCGTTCGCGCCTAATCTGAATCAACGTAAGCGCCAAAACGGAAAAAAAATCATAAAAAATAAGCTATTCCAGGGAATTACATTTCAATCTTCAAATCGCTAATAACAACAATTCCCCGCATATTAAAATTAATAGAAAGATCATATTTACTACTACTGCGGTAAAAAAGGAAAAAATATTGGAAAAAAGTGTTGACTTTGGATTTATTTTCTATCGAGAAAATTTTATCCAAACACGTTTTCCTTCATGAAAACCCTAGATTATACAGTCAAATTACATATACCAGAAATTGATTATGATTTGCCTAGTATTTCCTGAAATACACATGAAAAAAGCACAACTAATTTATTCATGAGGCGCCTTAATAGTTATATTGCTCTACCAGTCTACACTCCAGGCGCTAAAGGGACAGGGGTTAAGCCACAGACTATATATCCAATTGACTGCGCCGGCGGGGGAATGCGGCTCGCCAAACATTAGTTGTATTTACCGTATGCAACCTATGTACGATGGTCGATGACGGGCCGCCAGAGAGTTTCGCAGGTGTGTATTGTGTTTCAAAGGAAAATGTATCTATGCGCTCTCCACTGGATATGTGCTCCCTGGGTTAAGCCTATCGTTGCCGCTAAGAAAATATAAAGTTATCTACAACTAATCTATCAATCTCCATTTCTATTATTTCGCAGTAACCGGACCCATGACCACAGCACTATAGGATGTTTTAGTACCGAGTCTACCGACCCGAAAACCCACGACGCGGGTTCCCAAAGTACCCATACGTCCCTTCATTTCCTGCACCCTCGTAAATGAGGCTGCCAAGACATGTTTTTGGAGTCGAATAAATGTGTTTTTGGATGATATAAACGAAGAATAAACCTATATGATGATGTTAAATAGTTATTAGTTAGTAATATTGTGGAGGAAACCAAATAGGTACCACCAAAAAACCAAACAACCGAGTTTTTAGAATGTTTTTAGAAAAAAAAAACAACTTCAGTAGTTCGAAATTCGTCACTAGATGTCGTGGGCCAGACATGAGTGAAGAAAAGTTGCCAGTCCAAATAATAAAAACTGAAGAACATAATCTGTGGTCGTATAATGAACATACATGTGGAACGCGATACAAATATTACTGATAAGTACTAAGACTTATTCTCGAAACGGTTAACGGACGGAATGATAGACAAGAACGTTGGTTGACACGCCGCGCCGTGTTGCTCTATGGTAGGCACACACGCACGGCAGACAGTCTACAGAGCTACATGGATGTTTTGGCACGTGCCCGAGGGTCGGAACTAACGCAATCAATCCAATCATTCTATCGATCAATGTTGCAGTGGCGCCCCCCTGTCAGTGTCATCTAAGTGCCAAAACATCCATGTAGCACTGTATGGGCTGCGTTCAATCAAGAGCGGTCAAAAATTGCTTACTCTGTGACGACAACAGACTGTGTCATATGAATTCATGTCTATACAAAGCCATCTGTCGGCAGCTTTCAGAACTATTTTTAGCTGTCAGATTTCGAACTATAAAGTAAGGTTTATAGAAATCATGCGGCTCGGCTTCAAGTCTACTTTTATTCTAAAACGAGATAGAAAACCTAGTAAGTATCGAAACATCATTAAATACGAGCAGTCGCAAGTACCTTTAAATTTTTATAGTATCAGAGACTACCCTGTTTGTACACCCCGTCTAACTGTCACTTTAAAGCCGGCAAAACTAGGTTAGTATCTCACGCCCGTGGATCCATACCCGCCGTGAGTTAGATGCGGCTTGTGGGGTGTTATGGGAAAAGTTTTGATGTGTGTGTTCTTTGTTTGTATCGTGCCGTGTTGGAGTTTGCACCGAGTTATGTTTACTTTACTTGTGTGTGTTTGTCTCAGTTGTGTGTGCTGATGCAACAATAAATTATTAAGCGATTCATGCAACAACATCTTCATTTAGGTACAATTTTCATTTACAGGCAGATAAATTGCTTCTGGCCCCACACTAGTATACCCTGTGTGGTGGGAACCAGGAACAGCGATGTCACAGGCATGTAAACATCTAAGGCCTTTGTTTTTTTTCTTCCTTCCCAGCCGGGATTCGAACCTGAACATCTCACTTGAGAAGCATAGCCTCGACCGCTATACCACAGAGGTCGTCGTTACATATGTATTTAATGTTGGTACTCTAACACGATCACCACTAATCATCATCATCCTCAGTCCACATCGACCCACTGCTGGGCATAGGCCTCTTCTCTATAGCGCCAATCTCCCCGGTCCGGTGCCGATCGGACCCAGTGGCATCCCGACGACTTGACAACATCGTCGGAGCATCGGGCCGGTGTGGTCTGCCCATTGGCCTCGTCGCTCCCCGCGGCCACCGCTCCGTGACTGCTTTGCTCCACCGTCCGTCGTCCCGTCTAGCCAAGTTTAATTACCTTCTATTACCACTATACTCGTCTCAATCTTACATACGGGCACACCTCGGATACTCCATAGAACGCTCGTAAAATAATCACCTATTAATAGTACATAGCCTAATGACATTTGTACACGTGCAAATGTGTGCGTAGACTCGTTCGTTTGTGAATGTGTGCGTTCAGCTTCTATACAAAGTGCCTCCCGAAGAGGCTCCCCGACTCCGGGGTGAGGTGCGGTATCTGAATCCGCGCGGGGAAGGGAGTGGCCGTTCTGTACGTAATAGTACTATTATCTCTTCTGTGATCCGGGCCTATATGCTCATAAGGACCACTTCCCATAACGTCCAATTAAAAAAAAAAGACTATTTTTTGAACAATAAAGTCCCAGAACGTCAACTTCCCAAAATGACTACTTTACCGACTGTTATTACTGTACTGTTACATATACAAACGAGACCGGGTATGCGCCGGCTCGACGCCCCCCGGCGACGGGCTGCATATACTTACTTTATTTACTTACTACTAGTAACTTATTAAATAAGCTAGTAAACCTACAATTTATGACTGTACTTAGCATCCCCCCCACCTCCCCTCCCCCACGCACACACACGCAAGCACACAATTTACTTTCTCAATTATTTATTTACAAGTATACAACACCACATTACAAGCACACAACCTACACACACGGGACACACCTGACATAAGTAAGGCACTCATGCTGTTTTTTTGGTTATTTATCCTTCTATTTCTTCTTTTCAATTGCATAGGTTGTTTATATAATGAAATCCTTAATTGGCCTCATTTTAAGATTATTTTGTAAGCATGGCTGTGGATTTTTGTTGATAAAATAAAATAAATAAATAAAATAAGAGATTCATACTCAGTGTTCAGCTAGTTAAATCACAACTACCCACGAGCTATATTCCACAGTGCGGAATTGAGTAGCGATTCCACATCCAACTTTATGATAAACAAGGACTGTACCGTCAGCAGCGCAATCGTCAGCAGCACAATATTTTTTTAAATTTTTCAGCTATACTAAATGTATGGCATGATTAATAACTAGGTTTAGGTATGATGAATACATCATGTCATGATACGTCATGTGAATACAACAGTTCTATTCCTAGAGTTTCGTTCCCGAAGGGTGCCAAACGGAACCCTATTACTAAGCCTCCGCTGTGCGTCTGTCCGTGTGTATGTCCGGCTGTCCGTCAGCGAGTTCTATCTCACGAACTGTAATAGCAGTGTTTTTACAGAATGTCTGTTATTTATTATTTTTAATTAACTCAGGTTTTGAATGTTTATAATACTAACGTCGCTCTCTCTGGTGCCCACGACAAACAAATCCTAGTGTGGGTCCAGAGTCAACAAATGTTTTATGTATACGTTTCTGCAGATAGATTCTTTTGTCTTTTCATACCGCCCACTGTACCGATACGTGTTCGTAATGTTCCAGTTTACGTGTTCGATATGCAGTAAATCCTAACTCCAACATTCCTGAGGTGCAATGCTGCACTGCTCTATCTAGAGCAGTATATATACATCTAGGTATATAGAGTCACTGGATTAGCGATATCTTTTTAAAGACTGTTTCTTGGCAGGCTACACGTGTTTTTGGGTAAAGAGAATTATGGTGTAGGTATTTTGATAATCAGAACCCGGATTAGGGGTTGCTCCAGAGCTTCAGAGATCTCTGTACCTATCAAATTGTGCTATTCATATTACTATAGATTAACTGGTTCGCCGACAAATCTTATATACTTACTTAACAATAGTTATTTTAAATTAAATTAGCAGACCATATTTTGAGGAATGATAGTACCCATCATTGTGAACAACTTTCCCTATGAAACATATGGTCGCAAATGAAAAACATTTTTCTTCCCCAGTACATTGCCCCGATCAGCTGATTTTAAGTTACTATGGGAGACCCAAAATTTTTTTTCGTTTGCGACCATATATTTCATAGGGAAAGTTGTTCACAATGATGGGTACTATCATACCCCTAAATATGGTCAGCTAATTAAATGTCACCCTGTATTCCTTGAATAAAATAAATAAGTAAACGTGCAGTGTAGTAAATTTTAGTATGAGCTGCATTTTCCATTTCATAATTCGCTTGTGCATGAAGGCTGGCAATTCGTTCGCAATAAACATTTTTATATTCCCGAAGCACTGGACTGCATGGAGCTACTCGGGACCATAAAATGCTGCTTCCTCATAATATTGTCCACAATGGATTCCATCTCGGTGCATGAGAGAATTAAGGCAGTCATATACAAGGTGTAAAGGAATTAACGCAAAATGAGAAACTAATTTGTCAGGGACACCATTCTGGACAACTTTCATAATTAAACCGATTTGATCAGAGCAACTTTATTTTTTACTTCCCAGTATATTAAGGCCTGTGTGGATCGGCTGATTTGTATGGAGAAGTTAAAAAAAGTTTCTCTGATCAAATCGGTTTCATAACGAAAGTTGCTTAGAATTATGTCCCTAACAAAGTAATTTCTCATTTTGCGTAATTCATTTACACCTTGTATATATTAATATTATTATATTTTTTATTAGTAGAAAGTGAGTGATAAGATGAGTTAGTCTGTGGTCACATATAGCTGTGAAACAACCTTGTGGTCAACGCATACTACCGTTTAATAATATTACCTATTTATAGTTAGATTTCCGACTCATTTGGTATAAGCAGATAATTTTCCCACTTCGTGCCCTGCCGCCACAACGAGGAGGGTTAACGACAATTAAACGGGCGGGCGGGCGGACGGACGGACGGACAGCCGGACAGCGAAGTCTCAGTAATAGGGTCCCGTTTGGCACCCTTCGGGTACGGAACCCTAAAACAACAAGTATCTCGGCTATCTCAAATAAACACGTTAAACGGCGATTAGCACTAATTTGGTGGCCATTGAAGTAAAATGTTCTAGAGCACCAGCACAGCATCCCTAAACAGATTCTAAACATTCGAGTTGCATAAACCACGCTCTCGGATATTTTATTTTGCAAAAAAAATAACCTACGTTATTGAAATAAGCCAACATAATTATATTGCTTTTAAAAGTAAATAAAAGTAAATAAATAAATAAATAAATAAATAAAATATAATGAACAGATAATATGGACTTTTGCAATCGGGTTTACTTATTATTGCATGCCTTTCGACTTCGATATTCTTAATTGGCCATTCAACCTAGATGATAAATAATTGTTATAACGTTATAAATTATCCAATCCACCGACGATGGACGGTTTCGACCGGAATTTTAGGAAATATGAAATCTGTAAAACAAAAACTTAGTCTTACCTCCGAGCGGAGGAGTGGGACAGAGCAAGATAGCTGTCTAGCCTAGCTCTGTCTTTTGCCACCGCGCCGCTCAGATTATTATTATTATAATTATTCTTTTTTAAATTAATTAATATCTACTTTATTTCAAATATAAAAAACCATACATTATTAAATTAAATTACTATTTACACTGCTTATTTTTTAAGGAGGTAATTTTATCAATATTATTATATTACAATTACAATTACATTATATTATATATTTTTTTAAAGGGGTTAGAGTTGGCTTAGGAGTTAGAAAACATGAGAATGTGTGAGTTTTCTATAAACCTTTGCTTTTAAAAATACTATGATTATTTGTCATTTTCTCAGTTGAGACGCAGACTCTCCAGTGCCTGATTCCACGAGCAGTTACAATAATTGTCGAATTTCTATTAATTCTAACAACCGCCATTATGGCTAATTTCGTTTGCACGTGACGTTTTGGCAAGCTTCCGGTTGTGTACAGCAACAAGGATCTGTTGTCAGCTATTTTCAAGCTTAGGCTTGTTCTCATAGGTCAGCCAGTCAGCGGCTGACTGTCAGATTCCGAAAACACGTTGCTAGTGAGCGCAGTGTCAAAATATGAAGACTTTAACTTTGTTGCTAACCGTAGTGAGAACAATTAATGATTACTGCTGAAAAATATAAAACTTGATCTAAGCTTTATTAAAAAAAAAAAACAATTTATTCCATTTTGTTGTAGTAATTTAACTGTTTACTGACTATTTTTAATAATTGATTATTTTTACCCATTTTCATGATAAGGTCACAAAATAAGAGTCCTTAATTGGCCTATGTTCAATCATATTTTTAATTTATAATAATGTAGATACCTATATCGTGCTGTGGACTCAGTTCCCAAATAAACAAAAGGACCTTTGGCTTTTTTTGACCAATCGTCAATGTAGCTTATGTATTTTCAACATACATTAGTGTTTATAAGTTAAACTTTTCGTTACACTTGTTTATCTATTCATTGGGTTAAATTTTCTTTTATTTCGGCCAATAGCAACTTCCACGGCTTTGATTGTTAGTAAGTACTTGTAACCGGTTAAATTTTAATTATAATTGCACTGCTTTGAATTGCAGCCATTCTGAGCCCTTATTCAGCATAATTACAAGTATCACCATTAGCGGCGTTGAAGGTGATTAGTCGAAATTGCTACCTATCGTAGTTACTTTTTGCTTACTTTCAAATCTTAAGCATTAATAATAAAAACGGTCAAGCGCGAGTTGGATTTTCACACGGAGGGTTCCGCACCATTGCACCAAAAAAGTACAAAATAAACACGTTTAATGTATGGGGACACCCTTATTTTTTCAATATTTCGCGTAGTTATTTGTTATCTACTGTAGAGACAACAGATATAAAACATTCTGTGAAGATTTCAACGTTCTAGCTATTACGGATCGTGCGATAGAGCCCGCTGACGGGCAGACAGACGGACAGACGGACAGCGGAGGCTTAGTAATAGGGTCCCGTTTGGCACCCTTCGGGTACGGAACCCTAAAATTTGTGTTCTACTGGGATTACCGTACTACGCCGTAGCAACCACACTTTCGTAGCATCGTAGCATGCATGCTACGAAATACACCGCGTAGCAGATTAACGATATTATACATATTGTATGCTAATTACCAAAGTTTTAACGCAGTACAATACAGAAAAGGCGTGATGCAATGTATGTTTGTATGTACTTTGTAAACAAAAAATAAACATATACATTTACATACAGGCACATACATTGCTTCTGGCCCCACACTAGGATACCCTGTGTCGTGGGAACCAGAAACAGCGACTTCACAAACATGTTAACATCCAAGACCTGGGGTTTTTTTGGTCCCCAGCCAAGATTCGAACCCGGGACCTCACGCATGGTAGGCAAATGCGCAATCGCTGCGCCATAGAGGTCGTCTAAGCACTGATTGCACCAATATGCTGGAAACATACAACACATAATAAATTACGAGTGTTGTACCTATAGTCGAAGATGGAAGAAGGATGTGTTGTGTTATGTACACGTTAATGTTATGCCTAAACGGTTAAACCGACCTCGATCTTGACTTTTTGATGCAATAAAACGCGAAATAAGTCGCACCAGTAACTCCTAGTTTACAACAAGAGCTGCAGGATCACATAAGAATTCCGAAATCCAAGTGAAAAAGCTGGCCAATAAGACACTAACTGTTAGATGGATCGCTTTATTTAAAATCGACCGCCGCTGCCTCCGACAAAGGGGATGGGATTGCTAGCTCTGTGGTCGATGGGGTGACCATAAATAGGTACTAATTTATGAATTAGCAATAACTATATTACAGCACTAATAATTACTAGCGGAAATGTAATGATGTAGGTAGGTAATCGTACCTGCAAGAATAATAATATTTAAAAAAATGAGGGATAAACTGACAGTTGACCGTTTGGCATGAAATCAGACCTACAGCTTTCCAACGATATTTTTGCGCGCGGTGACAAGTGAAACTACGGTTGATAACCAATGAAAGGTCTGTGTTGATGACAGGTTCGTTGCGTTACGTTAAGTTAAGTAGAAGTGGCGCCCCCTGTAAACATCACTCAAGTGTCGAAGTATCGTTGGAAGATTCTACAGCAAATCTGTTTATCCATAACTTTACACAATCTGAACCCGTTTCCTCCACTTTGACACCATCATCAATAACATCAAATGATCTCACCTATGATACAACTATAACAGCCACCTTTGTTCATAAAATAGTCATGGCTGCAGCACGTGGAAAGTCACCCGGTGTCGTGTTATCATCAAAATTTGTACGACTTTTGGTGTTCTAAGTTAATAATAACACATTGAATACGACAAACTAATTGCTCTGATAAAAATTTTGCTGTTAGTAAAGTACATCCTACCTATTTAGGGTCAATAATTTTTCGTCACAAAAGTTGTTGTTTTTAAAGAAACGGCTTATCCTAGGCCCTAGGGTAATGCACTTCAGTATTGCGATAGTATTGAGTAAGATATAGCGTTATGTGTTTTTCGTTCGACTTTGCGTTGCTTTGTGGGAGATATCAAGCCATTTAGGTATTTTAAAGATGTACCAAAAGCTCCCAAACGGTGTGATAATTTAAAAAATTAATTTCACACAAATAACAAATAAATTACCACTAATGTTTACCTAGCTGGCCAGATGTGTGTGTCCAGTAGTTTTCTCAAACCAGCATTCTGCCAAAAGTGATCCTAGCAGGAAATGGAATATCTCTGAAACCCGTGGACACTCATTTTTTTTATTTCTGTCACATTTATTACTCAGGACACGCTAACTACTCATATAAGTAAAATCTTTCTATTTGACACTTTCTGGCTAGGAGCATGTTTCCAAACGTGATTCTAGCAGGAAGTGTTTTTGTGACATATTTCAGCCCATGTACAAACAAATTCTGAAATTTCGGTCACATTTATGACTAACAACACACTAAACATCTGCATACTCAAAATCTCTCTAAGCCATACTTTCTGGCTAGGATCACGTACTCCCACAAGCCTGGCACAAACTTGAATACGAGGCATTTGGTATTCAAAACGTACTATCCAAAACGTACTCACGCTGGCGCCAGTTTGACGCCAGCGTACTTTGTTCTACTGTCCAAAGCGTTCTTACGCTGGCGCCAGTTTGACGCCAGCGTAAGTACGTTTTGGATAGTAGAATACGAAGTAGGCTGGCGTCACGCTGGCGCTTGTGAATTGGATTCCGGTTTTAGTAGAATACCAAATGCCTCATATTCAAGTTTGTGCCAGGCTTGTGGTATGCTTGTGTACAGTAGAATTCGGGCCCTGCTCGTCGTGTTTGGTTCTAACCTGGCAATGGTGGCGGCGCCGGCGTGGCAAAATGTCCCACAACTATTCAAACGAGTGGTCACCCTACCGGGGAATAGCTCCATCCATTGTAAACCTGCTCGGACTGCGGATAACACGAGATTTAGCATTGGGCGCTAAAAACTGCAATCCTCCCGATTGTAGCCACTAACGCGCAGGCAATAAGGGCGGGGATAGCACGAAGTTGTAGCTCGATGTAGCGTGCTAAAGAGGCAACTGATTTATTAGTTTTATTAGTCGAGGCAGGAAGTAGAGTTTGTTAGGCGGCCATTTTGTGTGTGTTATGGTACTAAATTGCAGACCGCAAATATTTATATATTATACAACATGCCTGTCTTAATAAAACAAAAGATTAATTCATGGATATTTTTTATGCTAAGATTTTTTTTGTGTATATTTTTTTGCAGTTGTCCTGAGAAACCTGTAACAAATATTTGCTGAGAAACTTTATGTTTGTTTAACAATAATAACATTACACAGGCATAGACAATTAGCACGAGTAGCTATAATTTAAAACGAAACCTAAGAATGTGTGGCAGACATTGTAATTAGATTGCAGTTGTTACAATAAACTCCTTTAATCCACGATAATGTGTATGAACCCCTTAAACGATTTAAGATTTTATACGAAGGCGGAATTTTATATGACTTAAAAGAAACTTTGTATTTTTTTAAAAACATTTCATCACACCATTCCCTTACAAGGTGGCGAAACACAATCGTACCCACTTTTATCCAGTTATTACAATACTGCCGTCATACCGAAGAGGGCGGCATCTACAGATGACGCTGTTTCGAGATAATTAGCAAAACGTAACTTTTAGATATTTCGTAGCTCTGAGATGCAAATACCTATCTTTTTTGGTACTGGTAGGAAGGGACTAATTCTCTTGTACTACAAATAATATGTATATATAAATTTTGTAGAAATAAAAGAAGTAATGATGAAAAAACCTAGTTGCCGCTATTAAAATTAGCATTTTAATAAACTTAAACTATATCAATCCTACCGAAAAGGCGGCATCTGCGTAGAAATTATCCCTAATTTAATTAGTTTTATATCATAATTAAGCCAATAGCATTATTGACAATAAAACAATATTTTGAATATAATTACAGGTTTATTGAGATCAAAAATAAAACATTATTTTTCCTTAATCAATCGCGGCGTCGTCGCTGTCGTGGTTTTTTTGTAGAGTTGGGTGAGGGTTCAGGCAAATTCTTCCAGAACTCCTTTCGGTTTTCTGGAAGTATTTTCCCTAGACTGCGGAGGATGTTTTCCTTTTTTTCTTTTGGAAAGCCAACTGGACCATTTTGCACATCCGGTAATGGTGTACCATTCTTTTTCATACAGGCGGCTTTCAGAAAGTTTAAGTCCTTGTATACCTCATCGTCCTCATACGTTAGCTTATATTTAAGCGTAAATTCCTCCCGAGTAGCCTTAAGGCACACAATTTTTTTGAGATGTGGGCGATTCGGGTTCTTTAGCTTCAGGGAAGAAGAATTGTCCAGCCACTTTCGAAAATTTGCCGGTAGCATCTTCTTTGTGAAGGTGTTTTTGCTAGCTTTCCGCACAGCTTTGTCGAAGTCTTCAAAATCGAAGACTTTCTTCATTTGCTTCATAGACAACTCTATCCTGTGGTGAAAGCTGTCAGCACTCATGAATGTATGGCCTGGTTCGAAGTAATGTACTGTTAGAGTTTTACATGATTGTAAATTCACTTGAATTTACCATGTACACGAAAAAACCGAGAAGGCACCAATTTTTGTTCTGGCTGAAACAATTATCCAACCAAAGTACCAGCTCTTCGCTGTCTCTTTGCATCAAAAAAAAACGTAAAAAGTGCTAACTATTTCTTCTTTGCATCGTCCAGCGATAGCTTCATGCCAAATAGCTGCAAAGGGTGGAGTAGCTGACTGCGCTGCGGCCAGCTAAGAAAGTGTAACAAGTCAGGGCAAGAAATCGACACGTCTTCGTCACTTGTCGTTCGGCAACTGACTGACGTGATAATGCCGGATCTGCAATTACAGCGGAGGCGTTAAAAGGTAAAAAGGCGGCATGTACAAAAACAGAGAAGAAAGGCGGCATCTACATGTCGATGCCGCTTTTTTGCCCTGTATTTTACAGACGCCGCCTTTTTACTTTTTATCAAGTACAGGTTATTTGCAGAAGCCGCCATCTTCCCATCTCGAAACCATAGTTCCAGTGTAGTTACCGCCTTTTTTATATACAGAAAGATGGGAAATTTCGTACTGATTCCAACGGTACCAAAAACGCATTTTTTATTTTTTTGTAGATGCCGCCCTCTTCGGTATGACGGCAGAATAGGTACGCCATTTTGCGTCACAGCGGGTTAACCCAACTCCCCGCAAGTAAGGAGTTTCCAGCTCTCCTATATTTTCTATCAACTTGAGAACGTCCGAGCATTTTTCTGTTTTGTAAACAGTCAAGTTTGATAAAACTTTTAACTTATTCTCGCAAGTATCTCCTACGAGGTGGTCGTAAGAAACGACTGACTGAAGGCATAAATTTGCATCATTTACATATTGTAGCACTTTACTGCGTCTAATAGTTGCACTAATGTGCTTTTAATGGTGGCCGGTGTGTGTGAGTGTGTGTGAGAATATTTGTCGGAAGACGGATCGTTGAGGGAAATGAGCTTTCTTCGCGAAGAGAGCTTTTTTGAGCGGATGTTTCGCTTCTGCTCATAAATTTATAGAGACTTGGAAATTACATTTTTATTTTACACCTTTTGTTCGAAGGGAATTTCATCAATTAGGTGAAAGTGAAAATTTATGGAGTAAACAAAAACTGGCTTAATGGCTAAAAGTGCGCACGATTGTGCCACCACCCCGTATGTGCCGCCACCCCGTATGTGCCACCACCCCGTATGGGAAAAGGCGTGACACTATTTTATTGTTCTTGTTCTTCTTCTTTTCTCTTCTATTGTTCTTGTTATTGTAGAGATTTAGGGATATCTCAAAAAGGGTCCGGTACGTAGTTTCGATAGCCGTTGCTGCGACGAACGTTCTTGCGTAAAAAAATCCACTGCCTCATAGGTTCGAAAGCTTATGGACTCGAATAATGTAGTCGCGGAAGACGCTGTCTCGAAAAACATTTTCACTGCCTCATACGCTCGAATGCTTGTCATTTCGATTCATTCAGTCTTAATGTGTAAAAGAAATTCAAGTAATAATAATTATTACGCTCTATGATGATACAAAAAACAAAACAAAACAAAAATCATTTATTGAACAAAAGGTGGGTACAATAAATTAGTGTACATTACATTCTAAAAGTCCAATCAAATGTTAGTAAGTTAATTATACAAGCATGATCGATCACTACACGCTTTAAATTATATTGCCCATGAATGTTTTGCTTCCAAAACACTTTAATTATCATATCAGTCAAGGATAACGGGACAAGAGGTAGTCAAATAAAGTATACTACCAGTGTTTATCCAAGTGTAGACCTATTATATATAGTTTATATGTCAAAAACCAGCCTTTTACAAGTAAGTACTTTCAATCCTTTAAAAGCATATTATTTCAGAAGCCAATTTTGTTCAAGTCTGACTCCAACTTGGCAAATAGATTTTTGCAAGTAACATAAAACGTCAATGTTTAGATGTCTAGAAATTCTATAAGAACTTACGTATCAATATCAAATCATTATGAACTGAGCCAGCTTGGTAAACTGTGGCCCAATCTTACTAAAATCCGGGTAAAAGCCTGTGCTCCTCGGTGATGACAGTAATTGGCTAAATTCATATTTAAATATTATCATTATTAGGCGTACCTGACACGTAACAAGTTTATTTGAAAGTTTCTGCAACCCCACTTTGAAAAACACTGAGATTAATAGGGTCTTCAAAACGTTTTTTTTTGCAAAACAATGAATATTTTATAGGGTATGAAGGTACATTGAGGTTTCAATTTTCATAAAAGCAACTGAATGGGCTCCGTTTCATTATTTGGTGAATGAGTGAGCTGTATCTGGAGAAGTCATGCCACACACCATAATAAACGAAACAAATCTCAATAAATAAGTAAAAACCCACTCGAACACCCAGGCCCTCTTATCCAGCTGGTGCAGGAGCTGGGATGGCTGAACTGAAGTGCAGGCGCAGGAGAAATGCACCAAGGCCCCGGTCAAGCGGGCCAGGTGCAGGTACCAAGACCGCGTGATGATGATGAAGAAGAAGAGGATTATTTTTTTTAATTTTATTTTGTACATATTTATTGCACACACCTGGAGAAATCATAAAAAAATACAGAGAATAATGTACAAAGGCAAGCTAAAGCAAACTTTTATATTAAAGCACACGCTTTTTAGGGTTCCGTATCCGAAGGGTGCCAAACGGGACCCTATTACTGAGACTTCGCTGTCCGTCTGTCTGTATGTCTGTCACCAGGCTGTATCTCATGAACTGTGGTAGCTAGACAGTTGAAATTTTCACAGATGGTGTATTGCTGTTGCCGCTATAACAACAAATACTAAAAAACAAAATAAATTTAATATTAAGGGGGGCTCCCATACAAGTAACGTGTTTTTTTTTTGCGGTTTTTTATAGATAATGGTACGGAACCCTTCGTGCGCGAGTCCGTTTTTGGAATAGTTAAGACTAAAGAAAATTACGATTTAATTCAAAACTGCGCCATGAAATAAATGCGACAAAATGAAAACGGGGTTCTCTCGCTTCAAATATCTCTATGAGCTCAAATCTACATGCCCTTACGAGCCTTTTGTCTTCCTTCTTACCGCAATAACCTTTCTAGCATTCTTTATATGCAAATAAGTATTCTTTTTGAGTGATCCGACCGCCGCGGAAGAATGGAAGATACGTGGGGGGATGCAGCTAATACGATGGGGGACCTCTCAAGTTATGACTGACTCAGAACAATAACTAAAGCAAAAGCAACTAAGATGACTGAATTCTTCATCTGCTTCCGCTGCTGGGTATGCCTCCTCCTTCATCTGCTTCCACTGCTGGGTATGCCTCCTCCTTCTTCATCTGCTTCCACTGCTGGGTATGCCTCCTCTTTTTTGTGCCAAATTATCCGGTCCTGTTTGACTTCTTATAATTCGTCAAATGCGTGAAAATACCCAGCATGTGTGAAGAGAGTTATGAATGTTGAGAAAGCAAGATATGTATGCCAGGATCGTAGCTGTGGAGGCCTTTAGTCTCTGCCTACTGCTCTTCCGGGAAAATGGCGTAAGCATATTATCTATTGTATGTATGTACGAGTAAATGATGAGTATGATGACACTTGAAGTTAGTCAGCAAATAGGTAAACTGAATTACTTGTACAGATTGATTTCTCATAAGCTGGCACTATAAGTAAAAACTATATCATAATTTCGGCGCACACTAAGGTCTCGTGACTCTGCTGTAATTTTGCCATATTTGTAAACGGCTGCAAACAGATCCCCAGTTTACTTCGTCCAAACAGATTACATATCACTCGATACTCAAATTGTATGTCACTTCCTATCAAGCTCTCTTCGTCATCCGTTAATGACAATATATTGTTTGTGGACGTGCCAATCACTTGTCAACAGTCGATGAACGCGATAGTGTTACAGACATGGACAGTGGAAATATACGGATGTTAATAAATGTTAGAGCGTCACGCCTTTCGTACGGGAAGTAAAGGAATAGTTGTGGCAAGTTTAGTTTGTTTAAATAGACAATTTGCGTGACAGGAGGCAAGTCCATCAATAAAAGTGAAGATATTATAGGCTTCGGTATACTAACGAAGGTTTGGGAGCGGTGCGGTAGCGGGGCGTTTGTCAATGTCGTCAAATGTACGGTCAAATGGTCGCTACCATAGCTCTTCAGTACCGCCCTACCCTTAGTACCGCCCTACCCTTAGTACCGCCCTACCCTTAGATCAATGAAACTCTTTAGTACCGCCCTACCCTAAGATCAATGAAACTCTTTAGTACCGCCCTACCCTTAGATCAATGAAACTCTTTCCCCGCCCGATCGGTGTGACATGCTTCTTAGTATTTATTTATTCGTATGACATCTCCGAGTAGGAACGTCGGGGAGGCGGAGGCAGTCGCTCACGTCCGAAGGAATTTCTTGGAACCCACAGCCTTTCACGTCCTCCCTGGGTAGTGCTAACGAGCGACAAATCTACAAGAAAGTCTATGCTATGAGGCACAGCATAGAGCAAAGCGTAATTGAAAGGACACGGGGAGAAAAAATTGAGTCTAGATGGAGATAACAATCGTGAAGAAATCTATATTGAACTCGTATTAATTACCGGCTTGAAGCTCGAGAGCTGTTTCAAGCGCATGATTACAAAATAATTAGGAGAATAAACGATTTGTTCTGGTTAAACCTGAGGGCTAAACCGCCATTGTAACACAGCTAATACTGCTCTTAGAAGAGATAGCGTTTTATCTGGCAAAATGTCTCCTTATTTTGAAATTGTTTTATCGGAGTAGAAATACAATAAAATTTTCTAAAACGACTCAGTTCACAAACTAACGCGAAACTTAAACTGAATTCATCCGAAACCTGTAACAATTTCGCGGTATAAAACCAAACGAAGTTCTAAACTATTCTACCGGAAGCAGAATAAGAAGATTGGAAACCTAAAATAACCCACAAAGATATACTTCCGGTTCGTAACTTAGATTGTTTTAAAGTTTTCCTGCAGCTGCTGGTATTATAGGAAACTAAATGGAAGACACTCTAGATATATTATGATGTATTAAATATTTAATTTATCTGTTCCCATACGGGGCGGTAAGGGGCGCAGTCACGTCAAATTGCCCACGTGTAGTAGCCAGGTATTCAATACTCTATTTTGCGTAACAGGGGTCTAGCCCGTCGCCGCACATGTGAAGGTGTGTCTTTGCCAGATTCCAGAAAGCGTTGCTATAGTTTTTACGGTTCCTTACCCGAAGAGTGCCAAACGATAAGTGCGATGAGTGCGATACGATACCCGCTGTCCGTCTGTCTGTCTGTCAGCGGGCTGTATTCTCACGAAGCGTAATAAAATACTGAAATACACGAACAAAATAGGGGTTATTAGAATTTTTAAACATTTAAACATTTATTTATTTGACACAAACACATGTAGTTACATAATATAGGGATCCTTGACCCTTGAATTAATAAGTCAAGTAATAAGTCAATTTCAATATGATATAAGAGAGCCTGACAATTGTTGGATCGCATTTACGAAGCATTTACGAAGCATTTACGAGATGAAGATTGATAAATATTCTCGTTTAAAACTGTCAGGCACTTTTTTTGTACGATGTTGCGGAAGCCTTCGTGTAAGAGTATGACTCAATTGTAGTTTTTTTTTTTTAAATACAGTTTTTTGATCAGTGAATCCCTGTTTTCTTTATCGTATGCTCCCCAGGGTAGGGCAGCACTGAGATGGGATTTGACGAAATTAATTCCCCAAAAGGGGGGGAGGGGGGGTCATAGGGGGTTACAGTTTGCATTAAACTCAATCTAATCGAATAGGGTTTGTGGAAGTCGGTTTTTTTTAGTTTTACTTTTTGTTTATTTATGTAATAACAGGTAGCACACCACGACGTTATTTGCAGTATATGAATGTATGAATGAATGATGTAACGTGTGTTTTACTTTCTGTTTTCGTTTTAATTTGTCTTATTGTAGTGTGTACTGTCTTTGTAATAAATGTTTCTTCTTTCTTCTTCCTTTCTTCTTTCTATTGGTAGACGCTATTTGTCTCTTAGTCCGGTACTGCGACAGTATGTCGCCGATGATCGGGTGCAGTTGCGTGGGCCCGTCCTTGTGGTAGACCATGTGCATGTGGTTCCACTTCGGGTCCTTTATGTACTGGACCCGCGCGTGACCCAACTGACCAGCTAGCCACTCCGTGTCCACCGGTTTCACTATAATATCACTTCTACCCTGGATTAACACCACCGGAACTGACACCAAACTCAGATTATAAACCGGTGGTGATGGTGAACCATATGCATTCTCATTGTCTTCCTCATTCCCAAAATTGTATTTTCGGAAGTCATCAAGGTAGTACGACTGGTTAATCTGAGCCAAGGTCCTAACAGAAGTTCCAGCTGGGAAGTGAGAGAATAAGTTCATGATGGTTGACTCCGATATCGCACCAGGGTCGGCAGAGTCAAGAATATTGATAAATCTGGAGCACAATTCATACGACGCGAACTGTAGTAGTTTTGGCACGCAGATAGCCCGTAACAATGAATGAACAACTCCTCCTTTGAACAAGATCTCTTCAACACTATCCTCTGATTTTTCTATCAGGTACGCGCTATTGATAAGTAGACGTACAAGAATACTATTGGAATTCAGTGGCCTCACACCCGGCGCTAGTCCTATAAAGACGTTGATCTTGTCATTATACTCCGGTTTATCAGAGCAAGTGATCAGACCGATGACTCCACCTTCCGAGTATCCGATGAAGCTGAGTTGACTTGCGCTGGTCGCTTCTAGAATGTAGTCAATGCTGGCCGGAGCGTCGTAGGAGCCCATTTCGTCGGGGGAGAACTTCCAGAACTCTCCGTCTTCATCAGGGTCGAGGGTAAGATGGCGGCGAGCGTAGTAGTTGCCACGGGAGTTGCCCACCCAGACGTCGTAGCAGCCGTCCGCAAGAAAATACACCAGCGCAGCTCCCGGCCCAAGGTCTAGGAACACGTCAGCGCTTTCCATGAAACCATGAAGTAGATATACAGGTGGACCTCGATCACACGACTTGTTCCATACGCGGAACGTCGTCAGTAGATACCCGTCTTCTGTAGTCACAGTATGCTCCTCACATTCGTATCCGTATTTCGTGACGACTTCGGTGAAGTTTAGCTGACTGTCTTCAGGGTAGCTCAGGAGAGGTTTCACAATATCAGGGACTGCAATGTTGAATTTGATACGACCACCAGGGTCTGCTTGCTTAGAAGGTGGTAGTTGAAACAATATAATGAAGAGTGTTAAGTGCCTGATGATGGCGTCCATCTGCTTTAAATCGACGACTGCAGGAAAGTGATAAGAATCTCAAGTTGAATTAAGAAAATTTATTTGCGTATCACGGTTTGCATATCGTGATGCCCATAAAAGTTGGTTGTAAAAACACGTCATTTATGGCATTACTTCACATGCTATCCGCTCTGTTTGTGTTGAAGTATTTTTTATTTGCGAAGTCGTCGGCTCATGCAAACTATGCAATATTTTATTCGTTGGTGTCAATCCATATATATATCGAAACACGAACCAAATAATGAAAAGTTGAATTAGATAACTGCGCCAAATCTGAATTCCTTTGTGTATTTCAATTTCGTAAGCGGTTATTAGTTATTGTATTCATGATTACTCCTTTTCTCATGCGGTTGATGAATAAATAGTAGTATTCAGTAGTTAATTAATAGGATTAAATATTGGGGGACACAAAAAATAACTAGAGCCTTTTCCGTAAGAGGTGGTAGCGACAGCTATTCAGTAATGTACTCCATTTCTTCAAACAATGAGTATTGGGTAATCCAATAACCTCGGTAGAGCAGACAGCAGCCAATCTAAAACCGCCTCGAGCTAATCAGTTACCGTCGAGTTGCCGCCAACAGTCGACTCGTGAGCGAATGGATCTGAGAGCGAAATGCGACGAAATGAGCGTAAAAAGCGCACAACAAATATTAGCTGCACGTCGGATACGATGATTTTGCATCCGGTTCAAGGCCGGTGTTGCTCTCTGGGCCTCGATTATGTTCGCTAATCACAAGGCAATAGTTACAGCGAGGGCACAAAATTTCGGTTTTGGCTTGTCGACAGCGGCGGTGAGACGGGCCGCGTGGCCAGGCCTCCATCACTCGCTCAAGGCCACGCGCTATATGCCTATCGCTCGGCGTCGCCTACAACCGACAGAGGGCCGCCGAACGCCCGCCTGAGCGCTCGCACCGCATGTTTTCCGCGCAGTATTATAATATCTGTGCCCGCGCTTACACTTCGAAATTCCGAAACCACTGTATACTCATTTTAAAGCCTATAACAAAGATTCATCTTTTTATGGCGGGCTAAAGTCCCACCTGAAACGTTTAATAATTATATTGAAGAGTTAGAAATAGTACATTACTTCAGAGGGAAGAAAGTGACAGTTCCATACCGAGATTATGGCATTTGCGCCACGAGCTTGCGAGGGGCGCAAACCATTTGAGGTATGGAACTGTACTTTATCCTGAGGTATGTATAGTGCTTTTTATTACACCTACGAGGAAAATTATAGACATAAATGCATAGAAATGTTTATATTTAGTTAAAAGTACAATTATTAAAAGTGCAGCTATTATATGATCAACAACTTCTTGGGCCGTCTCTAATAGTTCTGGCGGTGTGTTAGGGATAACATCATCACTGTCGCTCGAAGTATCCATATTTTACAAAAAACACAAAGATAAATGCTAAATCAATCGAAGTTTTTGCGAAAATGCGCGGGCTTTTCCTTTTTTTATTCGCCCGTTTCTGGAGTAGGCTAAGATCATAAGGTCATGCAGCCACTTCTTCCGTGATTCCGCGCGTTTTATATACAAAAATAATTTCGTTTTAAATTTTCTGTATGCACCAAGGAGGTTGGTAACTGGTAAAAAAAAAAACTGTATGTGGCCAGTAACAATTTACTTGAAATTTAATTATTAGACAGTTAAAGTCTCTTTGCAGTATGACTGCTGACAAATAAAAATAAAAAAAACCGGGTATGTAATGGAATTTCATACATACTTCCCACCCTTGGGTCGGAAGGATTTTCATACAAACTTCCATACCTTGGGATGAAAGGATTTGAAGGGCGGGATAAAGGCGTTTCTTCCCTCTAATTGGTATAATTAGTATGTATTTTCAGAGCAGGTGTGATAAAAAAGTATTTTCAAATAATTTTAACAACGTCATAATTAATCGGCCTGGTAGCACCATATTACAACTTTAAAAAACCGTTGATTTTCCGTCACTTTGCTCCTGTTTTCCTTATGATTATTTGTTAAAATTATTTATGCGATTTAGGATATTTTCTACCATAAAAATTAATAACAGAGAATTCCAAGAAGGTTTTTTTTTATAAATCATTATATAAAACTAAAACATATTTGATTGACTAATAAAAAATGTAGTTGATTCGCAATTTTTGTTTTATTACAATAATTGTCATAGGTACAACCCTAGCGCATTCTTACGATGACGCGTTGGCACGTGACTCGCAGGTGGCCAACACAGTCTCGACTCTACGTGCGCGTAATTATGGTACATTTCTTCTCGTATTGAGCAGCAGGTATTATTATTAAGATTTTGTAGGCTATTTATAGAGTAGGTCTTTTGGCTTTTGTATGGGAGTGATGCATCTGTTACGTTGTAACTATTTATTAATCTGTGGCGTGGCTACAAACAAACAGGTATGTGGCGCCCTCGCTTTAGCTATTGCAATGCAATTCACGTGTACAGAATGTCTACTGTATGTAGCCTTAGCACGACTAGCGCGACAAGGGATTTGTCGTGGGAAAGTAAAGGATAGAGATGACTTTCGATTACCTAATCGAATGATTAATTTTAAATAGCAACACTTAATTGGCTGCTAGGGCCTGTGATTGGCGGAAATTAGTTAATTGCTCTGTTAGCTAATCGTAACCTTTGATCAGCGTTTTGGAAACCAGGTGTCATTTATTTCACCACCGACGTAATTTTTTATTTATAGTTATTTAGTGACCGGGCGGTAGATACAACAAAGTACCCACATTTGCTCAGACTGAATAGTTTTACCACCTTACACCTCATATAGCACACCCATAAGTAATGAAATATCGCTCTAGTGGCACGTAATTATTCGCTAACCGCGCCGCCCGCTGTTCAGTTTGCAATAAGGACCATTTTGCTCTGTTGCGGTGTTGGAGCAGGCGAGAGCGATTGGATAGGTTTTAGATTAGATGTCGACGACGATAATGATTTTCAAAATGGTGTAGAGACTTGGTAGAACAGGTTGTGTAAAGCCGGGTTCCCACGGCCCGTTGTTTCACAGATCAGACCGCGCCTTCACAGGCCGACAGATCGTGGGAACGGTCGCAAGGCCTGTGGTCGCCTGTCGTCATCTGTTCAAAGTTCAAAGGCGCGGCGCGACGCGACGGTGCCTGTCGCGGCCTGAAGGGCGCATCTGCTTCACATTCATTTCACCACTTGCGCACGCACACAGTTTTACCATTCATTGCACACACAGCCATGCGCTCCGTGTTGGAACTGACGGTAAAGACGACCCAGTACAGGCCGAAACAAGCCGTGGGAACGACTCGGCGTCGGCGCAAGACGCAATCAGGCGCGATCCGGCCTGGCCTGGCCCGTAATAACATGGGCCGTGGGAAGAGTGCTCGCACGATAAGTCTGCACCTAGGGTACCTATGGTATGCGAATCGATTTCTTGGTAAGAATAATTTTATTGAAATATATGCTACCTATTTTTAAACCCGATTAACCAAAATAAGATAAAAATATGGCGGGTGGCGGTGGCCTAGATTCTGCAAGCGAATCGCATGACAGGGAGGCTTTAAATCTCAAAATTCCGTTTACCCTCCGAGACGTGCCGCGCTGGCTACAAACAAACCGATGTTTCGCGCTTTCGCTATAACTATTAACTCGCTCCATACGATTTGCTTGAAGAATCCGGTCCCTGTTTCGGTGAACGTCCCAACCCAACATACTAACACAGTTCATAGGAGGAATCATTGAGTTACTGTTATACTACGTAATTACTCAAAGGGAGGAATTAGAGATCTCGAGTTGGGTAGAAAGGCTACTTTTGTTATTTTAGCCACGCTACACCCCCCACCAAGCCATCCCCCTAAGGTGAACTCATGCATGACACATTCGCAGGACACCGCGGGTAATATCCTACACTAGGCTTTGTCGGTGAGATTAAATTTTCTTAAACTACCCTTGCAGTGGACGGAAAAATACGGAGTAGTTTGGGAAACTGAGTAAACAAAAACATATCGCACCTTTTAGACCTTGTGGCGCTGCTACGGTTGTGGTTCTGCATAGCATGCGAGAGATCCCTGGTTTGATCCCTGGCTGGGGATAAAAAGGTTTTTGATGTCGTTAGTGTGACTGTATAAAAATGTTTAAGGCGCTTGGTAACGCTAAAATTAGCAACTGGATTTGTGCTGGTTGAAATTTTCAAAAATTATAAAATAAATATGATAAAATAAAGTATATAATGGCGTAAACTGCAGCGCGACACTTACGTCCGCACAAAAAGTGCGAAAAAGTGTGTTTTTCGCAAATTGCACAAAGATATCTTGATTACCGATTTTAATGTATAACAACCATACCAGGGTTCTTTGTAGAACTCCTGTAATAACTCGTTTTAGGTAAAAAAACCTATCAGATTATTATTTTTTTCATAAAGTTTTCAATAGCATTATGATGTTTGCAAACACAAAGTTTTCAGCCAAGGGACGGTTTTATAACATTTTTTTTTTCTGGATACAGGAAGTATCTCAAACTGCTGGAATAACTTTTTAGCACGCAGGCTCGAGCCATTGTCATTCTCCAAAATTATAAAAATAAAAAAACAATAAAATTAGTTTGACAGTGGGTACCAACGTCAAAAATTAGACATTCATTGACGTCTTGGTACCCACTGTCAAAATAATTTTAATGTCTTTTTTTTAATAATTTTAATGTCAATATTGTTCTATTTTGTCCTTACGCTACCGTGGGTGATATGGGCATTTTGCTGGACAAATATTTCATCATGGACTTGATCTCGCTAGCGCCAGAGTCACCCCGCAGGTTCGCGTTTCACGGATCGTCCGATCCAAGGTGGATCGTTTGGTGGGGAAGCAGCTAATGAGGAATGGAAGGTCGGTGTTGCTGCAGGTTCGTTGCATTAAATTGCGTAGAGCAGGCGCCCCTCTGTAAACGTCACTAATCAGCCACAAGGTCGTTGGAAGACTGTAGGTATCTCGAACCCTGTGACATCTAATTGTATTCTATTGTTAAATTATTTTTATGACATAGTTAGGGTATTTTTGACTAAGTAATGTAAACTCCCCTGTGATATCTGCTACACTCATTGAGTAAAATTACATAGAGCTATTCTGTACGACCATCGGCACCTAAATTACTGTAATTTATGGCAATAAACGAAATGAATGAATGGTAGCTATTTATTGCATTTTGTCTAACAGGGGCTAGCCCATCGCAACCACTTTCGATTCAATTATTTTTTGTTAATGTCAGTCACAGTTGCACACGTTGAGCCTGTGTAAAAATAAATCATAAATAAATCTTTATTACAGGTTACTTATGACCCAAATATAAATACCTTAAATCTAGTTTAAACATAAAATGACACAAATATTAATGAAATCAAAAAAACAAAAAATAAATGCCAAAAATATATCTTTAATATTACACCCTGTATGAATGTGTACTGCTGAAAGCGACAGAATGATAGACTATTGAGATAAGTTCGCTTTCGCGTAACAAATACTCTTGCAACTTTACCTTTCATTTAACGTGTAAATATAAGGTAGAATGAAGAGCTAGCTGTGGCTAGATTTAGGTACACTTTAATTTAATTTAGACCCTGATTAAAATAAAGCAAAATAGAAGCTGCCTTTACATCTAACGGTCTAGTCTCGTCTTTGTAAACGATTTTGCTTTGATACTGTTTTGTGATATTTTTTTCACATTCTAAGCCCGCTCTACGTGTGCGTGGCAAAAAATCTCTTTGATTCATTTATATTCTTAGAATGAGTAGAAAATTATAATGTTTCCACGCTTAGTTTAGAAAACATTAAAGAGCTTTTGATCTATCATGAAACTGTTCCATGGCACTTGAGCGAAGTATTGATATTATTTTGCTTTAGATAACTTTTCATTTATTAGTAGGTAGTTAGAATTAGTTACTCTGTGGAGTTCTATCTCTATCAGGAACTGATTCGAGAGCTTCTGTTGCTTGCCAAGGGCTCTATTTCCAATTTAGTTTAATTAATTAAAGCTTGTGTATCGGTAAGATTGGCAACTCGAATAGAGTTGGTTGATTGAACTTGTATTTCCAATATTGGAGAAAAGAGATAAACATTTTTTTGGGGATTTTGTCGAAGAATACCCGCTCGGGTGAAGCCAGACGAGCGTAATTTTGTGAGTCGTGAGTCGCAGAATTTCGGTCGCGTAATTTCTACTGCATTTGGTTTCATACAAAACTCCTGTTTCGTTCACACAGGCGTCGCAAAATGAGATGTCTATTAGTATGAAACCGAATTACGCGACTCACGACTCACAAAATTACGCTCGTCTGGCTTCATAATTCATAATTTCTTTATTGCACACAAACTGTTAAACAGGACAATAAAAAACATAAAGGGAACGAAGACGACGAGAACGACAAAGGCGAGCTTCACCCTAAGACGGTCATTACCGGACTGTCTTATGGTAATAAAACCGGCGCTCACTGCCTTGCCCTAGAAAGAACAAAGTCTTTTTCCAGAACTTTCTGTCGATTTGAGTTACCGGATTCGGGGGCCGCTCCCCTCTCACCGCACCTCGGGACCCCACCCTCACTCACGCTGGATCCAGTGAGTAATGCCCGCTATTATTGGAACCGCCCCGGCTACCGCAGGGGGGGGGGGGGGGCTTCGGTGGAACGACGTCATATGTCACTTAGCAACAGTAAGTATACAGGGTGTAACAGAAGCCCCACCTCTACCCAACGTCATTCTGACTTTAGCTAGAAGCACATTTACCGACACGCAACGCAGGCAGCAACGGAATTTGATTCTTGTTTATGAATTAATGGATGTGTCGGCGGCCGATCGTAGAATTGGGCACATCGTGATGAAACGTGAAATATTATGCAACGATAAAATCTCTTAGGTTAGGGCAAACACTGCGGTAGCTTAGGTGAAGACTAAAGGGGGCGAGCGCAGCGAAGCCCCCGAATAGTCTTCGTTTTCGTTTGACATGTATAACACAAAAAACATCACGCAGTGCTGAATTAAAATGCTTTTAAAGACATGTTTTCGTTAAAACCCGCCACACCATGACGAGCCCAGTAATTGCTTGAAATGGCGGGGCACATGACGGCAAATCATGATGTGCCCGATTCTACGATCGGCCGCCGACAGAAGCACTGCTAATATTTGCCAGAGACAGATGCGGTAGGTAGAGACGGTGGACGCGGTTCGATAGGAATTCATAGACAGCAATTTAAATCCGTTACCTAAGCATACGTTGCATGTCGGTTAAGTCCAGCTTTTATGTCATAATGAGGCAAACGGGCCAAATGCGGGGGAGTAAGCCAACGGATTACATGTATCCGTGTGACATTGACGTTGACTAAGCACAGATTGCCTATAATTTTATGGTCAATAAAAAAATTACTTTGAACTTTATGAACCCGCTGTTAACTATTTCTATTTCAAAAAGGAGTAGTCAATATTTTAGGGGATTGTAAGAAACGTAATTTCATCACCTCTCCATACAATACAGCTAACTGCCCGGCCCAAAATGTATGAGTGAGTGAAAGTTTCATAGCTTCGACGATTAGCTGGCCCTCTATACGTACAATGGACTAAGTATTGAACACCAGAGTAAGCCCTCTTCCTACTGAGGCAACGTAACGTGACAAAGACAAGACAAAGGCCACGTTGGCACGGCTTGTCCTTTTGGCACACCTCGGACACTCCATAGAACGCTCTTAAAATAAACACCTATTACTACTACATAACCAAATGATGTTTGTATACGTGCAAATGTGTGCGTAAACCTTGCTAGGGCTGGTGGCGCGGCAAATGCAGCGATATTAAAGTATACGCGTCGTCACTCGTCCGGCGTTCAGCCCTGTCTATTGATCCTTTAACCAATATTTTGACGCCAGGGGTGGGGTGCGGTATCTGAATCAGAGCGGGGAAGGGAGTGGCCGTTCTGTACGGAGTACTATTTTATCTCTTCTGTGCTTTTGGGCACCCAATCCTTCAAGTCATTTTGTGTACAAAAAGACGTGCAAGCGTGGTTTTATGCCGCCCCGTATGGGAAATGGCGTGATACGTTGTTTGTTTGATTTGTTTACGTGTTTAGTATTTCCTCGTGTAATTGCTCACAAAGCTGCTCCCAATTTATATTCCCGACAACGAGCCGAATGCTCGTAAAGTATTTTAAGACGTTCCGTTTCCCGACTAATAAAGCCGTGAATTATTTAAGCGACAGTTACGTTCCGTTTCGCTCGCGGAGGTAACAAAACTAGAGGTCCATTGTTTATTGCGGTATTTTTTTATCATAGACCTCCTTTATTGTACTTTAATACAAAATAAACACGTCACGTTTTTCTTTCATACGAGCGGTGGCAGAGTCACAACTGTGTCGCTAGATTTCAAAACCAGCCAAATCACCCCTCTTCATTACTTTTGGACTTTATAACCAAAGCGAAAGATTGAAATAAGAGGGCGTACTCTGCTGGCTTTAAAATGTTGCGACATAATTATTCCCACACGTTGAGACAGTCATTCAATATCCATTTCGCGTGACAGGAGACAAGCCCTTTGCCGCAGCTTTGTTTCCTCACGTTGTTTTTTTTAACACCTATCGTTAACGTCATTGTCAAGCCATTTTGTACATAATACTGAAAGCAGTTGTAAATTTAGACATGTATCTAGATGTATTTGATAACCTTCTCCAACACTGAATTATCTTAGTAGCCTTTGTTCTCATTACACAGTAAGTTTTAACACCTCACGCGCCGACGTAGTCTGGCGAACACTGCTTGAATGTGAAACTAATGTGTTATTTAACTGCATTTCTGGTTATGATTTATTGACCTTCGAGGCGTGACCTGCTGGTAACGAAACTGCCATCCGCAGGGCAATTTTGTTGATAATAAGTAAAATGCTGTAATGATAAACTAACATTTATTGTTTTTGTTACGACGTTACAACTGAGTATGAGCCTCCTCTTTTTTTTTACGACGTTACTACTGTACTGGGTATGAGCCTCCTCTTGTTTCGCTTCGTTCCCCCCTTTATCCTTCACCCCCTGACCCACCGCTTTGCCTTGTTATTAGTTCGCGTGTATTCGGAAATTTACAAAATGTTTGATAGCGTGCGTTAGTGACTCTATATAGTTTGGAACTAAACTTTCGCATGCATTCATTACAAACTATACACGGTGAGTACGCAAATTCTTGTATATTATGTAGTTGCAGATGTGAATATTAGCATTCCGAAATGTACACGATGAGATGAGATAAGAAACATATTATAAGCGTAAGAGCGTAATGTAGGTAAGTAAGTAAGTAAATAAGTAAGTAAGTAAATAAGTAAGTAAGTAAGTTTATTCATGTGGCACAATAGATTGTCAATACATTTATACACTTTGCAGGTGGCGTCACACACTATCCACTTGGTGCGCAGCGTTCACCATAAGCGTCTATCCACTTGGTGCGCAGCAGCGTTCACCATAAGCGTCTATCCACTTGGTGCGCAGCAGCGTTCACCATAAGCGTCTATCCACTTGGTGCGCAGCGTTCACCATAAGCGTCTATCCACTTGGTGCGCAGCAGCGTTCACCATAAGCGTCTATCCACTTGGTGCGCAGCGTTCACCATAAGCGTCTATCCACTTGGTGCGCAGCGTTCACCATAAGCGTCTATCCACTTGGTGCGCAGCGTTCACCATAAGCGTCTATCCACTTGGTGAGCAGCAGCGTTCACCATAAGCGTCTATCCACTTGGTGCGCAGCGTTCACCATAAGCGTCTATCCACTTGGTGCGCAGCGTTCACCATAAGCGTCTATCCACTTGGTGCGCAGCGTTCACCATAAGCGTCTATCCACTTGGTGCGCAGCGTTCACCATAAGCGTCTATCCACTTGGTGCGCAGCGTTCACCATAAGCGTCTATCCACTTGGTGCGCAGCGTTCACCATAAGCGTCTATCCACTTGGTGCGCAGCGTTCACCATAAGCGTCTATCCACTTGGTGCGCAGCGTTCACCATAAGCGTCTATCCACTTGGTGCGCAGCGTTCACCATAAGCGTCTATCCACTTGGTGCGCAGCGTTCACCATAAGCGTCTATCCACTTGGTGCGCAGCGTTCACCATAAGCGTCTATCCACTTGGTGCGCAGCGTTCACCATAAGCGTCTATCCACTTGGTGCGCAGCGTTCACCATAAGCGTCTATCCACTTGGTGCGCAGCGTTCACCATAAGCGTCTATCCACTTGGTGCGCAGCGTTCACCATAAACAAACCCACAGATAAAGCGAAATGACGAAAGCAAAAAAAAAATAAACAAATGAGGCGAGTCACGTATTTTTCAGCCCAAAATGCACCTGCAGAAATAATTGTCAATTTCAGCTTCAAGCCTCCAGTGAGCGAGTTTCACGAAGTAATAATACATTTACTTAATTAACTTATAATAAGCATTATATATTTTGTTTGTTTACATTTCACATGGGGCATTGTTCAATCTTACTCGTATCCAGGTAAAGGCCTGTGCCCCTCGATCGGGACATTACAGACAAACCAAACTAACATTTGATTTGGTGGGATGTATGTGTAGCCTGTAAGATTATAATGCAATAAACGTCTATTCTATTCTATTCTATTCCATTCCGTTCCGTTCCGTTCCGTTCCGTTCCGTTCCGTTCCGTTCCGCTCCATTCCGTTCCATTCCATTCTATTCTATTCTATTCTAACTCTACTTTACATATCACACGTAAAAGATGTGTGTGGTGTTTTTGTAGTTGTTCTATTCAATGTACTTAATTAATTAAATTGGTTACGAATTAAAAACTACTCTTATTACTTAAATATGCATTGAATAGACATACATAATATGAACAACGTAACTGCCGGGTTGACCCTCGGTTAACACCTCCCAGTTACCTCGTCAGAGCAAACCGTCAAATATTTCCCGTTTTTTATAATTAATACTTATTTCACATGGAAACAGCTACAGTATCCATTTGTCGTTTAATCCTGACAGGCAGTTGGCTGTTGGAGACATCGGCCGTTTAATTAAAACAAGGCCGATGGTAATGAAATAAAAATGTTTTCGCTCGCACGGCTCCCGTGGGCTCATCGCGGGAGATCTGGCGCAAGAAACAACAAAAACAACAACACTGTTTTCCTGTATGGAGTGATAGAATCAAGTCAATCAAATATATTTATTTCAAAAACAGGAAATGTACAGCGAGAGGTTACAATAGATTAGTAAACAAAGGAATCGACTAAATATTTTAAGGGCAGGTATACGTACAAATAAAAATGAGACATTTTGTAGTAAAATTAGGATGTGAGACGAGCTGGTATCCTTGCTAGATTATGTAGTAATCTGTATTAAGGAATACCAGGCCCAGCCCCTTACTTAAGGTGATTAGAACGTGTTTTACATCGTATCTTATGTAAAGCACCAGTTCTGCTCACGCCAGGTTAGCCAGGTATTCGATAGTCACTGAGTCAAGACGTTCAAAGTACTAAACATATTACTAAACCTTACTGTACTGTTATTTATCTTGGACCAAGAAGGCCGAGAAAAAAATTGACTTGCGCTCTATCATCGCTCTACAATCATCTGATAACCGCGCCGCCGCCGCCGCCGCCCAAAATGTATTGGGATGTCAAAAAAAGTTGCTCTGATAGTAAAAGTAAAAGTTGTACAGGATGATGTCCCTACTCCCCAAAAATTTTTGTCCCTCGATACTCCCAACACCTGTATAAATAAAACCTAGATAAATTAACACACTGGACGGTCAGTCAAAACGCTTCTAACGAGCAAGACCTAGCAGGTAGGTAATGTATTTAAAAGGAGGTTTAAATGCTCTTTTATTCATCTCTGCTAAATCAATGAACCGATATTGAACAAAGCTGAAGCCTACGTTCGGTCGGTAATAATAAAGGCCGTTCTTTCATGGTAGTGATAATAATAAAAAAAAAAATAATAATAATAAAAAAATGTTTATTTCAGTCCAAAAAAGGTCCATACATTAATTTAAAAACAAGTAAAAATATTATAAAATTAAAAATATTATAAAATTTTATAAAATATTATTAAATTAAAATTATACAAAAAGGACAGTTTGAAACTATTGATTAGTTTCAAAGAAAGTTATAGGTAAATAAAGATCGTATGGGCAGTGGTTTTAAACATAATGAGATATAAAAGTTGGAAAAGTTATTTCCAAGTCGGTACAAAGTTGTTCCGAAGTTACCAGCCCGATGGAAAAACGAAGATAGCATATAGACAGCGATTAGTCCCACGTGGGTTAGTTTTCTTGGTCGATTCTAACTAACCAAGTTGTTTTCTTTGGAGGTTGTTAAGTTCTTGCTAGTCGTTGTCAAAATCTAGATTACAGGGTAAGGAAAGGTTTGTAAACTTGTTTGAGAAATTAAGGAAAGTGAATAAGTGAAAAGTCAATATTGAGTTCACTTTCTCTCGATTTCCCTAATTCTTCATTTACCAAACGCGTCAAGTTTCTGCAACACTGACCTTCTCAAATTTCTCACTTAACTTGTTTCTACACTCGTAAGTTCGTGTCCAATTAGCCATAATAGCACATCTCCAGCAGTAGACCAGTAGACCAAGTATGATCGATCGCCTTTGACTTACACCATTTTAAAGCATTTGCGACATTTCATCCAACTGATCACAGCTGTTGAGTCAGTTGCCGGAAATGTTATTTGGACGCATTGTAAACGTATGTTTTTATTAATAAAATAAAAAAATTTTTTTGGGAGTTTTGGTTAAGTTAAAGTTTGGTTAGTTAACATTTTTAGGAATCTATGAAACCTGTCACAAACACAGTATTACTATTCAGTCTTCAGTCAACGCTTCTATAGTTCTCCATACTAAAATTGTTCGAACGGTGTGCATAAGACAGCGAACCTGTTACCACGCCTTCTAAATAGTCGACCCTTAGCATGCCTAACCCGACACGGGTTTTGTCGTTGGGAAAGTGAGGGACAGATATATGCGGTTTGTAGATCTATCCCTCACCAACTCGCGACAAAACTCGGCATGCTATAAGGCTACTGGGGCCCTTATTTATTAATATTTCGTGTTGTTTATTATGTGTTACTGTAGCAGCATAGTTAACGCACGCATTCTGTGAAAATTTAAATTCTCTACTTATTACGGTTCATGAGATTCAGCCCGCTGACGGACAGACGGATACACGGAGGACGGATAGACAATGGAGGCTCAGTAACAGGGTCTCGTTTGGCACCCTTCGGGTATGGAACCCCAAAAATGGGTTAGAGAGAACATGGAGCGGGGAAGAGGGGGTTTGCAATGAACTTATTCCTGCTTAAAATAGCAGTCCTCAGTTTCATAGTTGTTTATAATCTTACCGAATTCCAATTCCTTCTATTATATACTGAGAATGAATGGAATAATTACAAGAACTATTTGCTCTTTCGTCCGAAGTTGGGAGTGTCTTACATCAAGACGTTATAGAGAAGAGAGCTAGTATAGTTGCTAGTAAAGTTTCTACACCTGGGCGAAGTAGGGAGGGGCATTCATGTGTTATATTAGCGGACTGAAGATACATAGAAACTTAATATAACTTAGAAACCTAACGTAACATACTTACAGGCTTATTGCTAATGGCCACACTCTAGGATACCCTGTGTCGTGTGACCTAGAAACAGCAACGTCATAAGCATCCAAGACCTGGGGGTTTCTATCTCCCCAACCGGGATTCGAACCCAGGTCCTTTTACTTGGGAATCACAGAACACAACACCATAGAAGTCTTTAAGCGAGTCAACACTAAACTGCATGGAGTTTACTTTCGAGCTTAGTGTTACAAAAAATCATTTACATACAGGCACAAATATTGCTTCTGGCCCCACACTAGGATACCCTGTGTCGTGGAAACCAGAAACAGCGACATCACACACATGTAAATTGTTGTTTTTTTATCCCCAACGCGGGAATCGAACCCGGGACCACTCGAATGATGCAGTGTCACAGAGGTCGTAAAAATGTAACCATACAACCCGAATGAACACCGGAGTCGTTGTCAAATGTTTACAACAACAACAACAACATAGCTTCACGCCCTGCCCGAATCAACACCGGAGTCGTTGTCAAATGTTTACAACAACAACAACATAGCTTCACGCCCTGCCCGAATCAACACCGGAGTCGTTGTCAAATGTTTACAACAACAACAACAACATAGCTTCACGCCCTGCCCGAATCAACACCGGAGTCGTTGTCAAATGTTTACAACAACAACAACAACATAACTTCATGCCCTGCCCGAATGAACACCGGAGTCGTTGTCAAATGTTTACAACAACAACAACAACAACATAGCTTCACGCCCTGACCGATGGGGTAGCAGAGTCATAGCTGTGCCCAGCAGGTTTAGTCAATTATTCAATACTCTATAACGTGGTTTGAAGGTTCCTTCAGGATGTTTTCCTATTACTTTCCAAGAAAAGGTCCAGTGGCCGTACTCCCACCTCCAATACTGGTTAGGCACCTAATTTCTTCCCAGAAAATACCACGAGCGTTTTATTGAGAAGTATTCGATTAAAACTTGTTTCCATGGTGATGTATCTGTACGGTGAATCGGATTTAAATCGCAAAAAAGGTTGGGGTAAGGCTGTAGGGATCGAATTATGGACGAAGTTATTGTGTTATTTTTTACAGAAAAAAATAAAAGGACGGTTGTGGAAAAAAGATCTTATTCCCAACCCTACTGTAGTAGATCTCAGTTCTACTACTGTAGGTAACGAGAAAACTTCAGTCCTGGGGATTAGAGGATGAATTCTCGGCGATTCGTCTGAGAGTAACACACACAAACAACATACACACAGACACACACTAACTCTCCAACAACTCAACACAGATGTGGCGTATATTCAAAGGTCGAAATATGGAAATGTTCATGTTTACCGGTTCGCTGGAAGAAATCTTTTATTAACGATAAGCCTTTGTAAATATGTTTTTCATGTATTTGTCTGGCATTGTGTTGTGGAATGAGGTTTAGGTATATTTCCTTAGACTTAAGTAGAAATACATAACATTGTATTTTTAAGGCTCTGATATTTTAAAAGAGGTACGGGGGAGGTTTCTTGCCCTTCTTTGCTCCATCCCTAAGCCCACAACTTCCGAACGGGCGGTAGTATACAAAAATATTAATATTATATTGACGTTGACTAAGTAATATGTATGATTTTATGGTCAATAAAAATTTTGAACTGAACTGAACTGAACTGGTAAGTAGAGAGTAAGGTCTAGTCTCTGCCTACCTTTCTTCCAGGAAAAGGCGTGAGCATTATAAATAACAGACATACGTTTATTCACTGAAGGATAAATTCAAAGGAAGCAAACACGTAAGTATTTTTCGAAACAGAAGAAACTAGAAGATGATGCATGTTTCGCAGTTGGTTTGTTAAATCAGACACTTAACTAACTCCCTAGACAGTTAATCAAAAACTGACATTTAACCAATTCACTAGCATTTTGATTTAAATAAAGCATCGTCGAAAACGTTTAAGGATCTGTCTTGCCGAAAGCCAACGTGTTGGTTAAAACAAGATGCCGTCAAGACAAAAGCTGATAACTCTCAGAGATTATCTTTTTGGCTAACGTTGGGCAACGTTGGTTTTTGTTGTGTTCAGTAGTTATTTGTTTCAAATTTGGTCTTTGGTGCAATTGTAAACATGTCATCGACTCCGCCGTGATTATTTCATGATTAGTAGTTTCACAATACCGAATTGGTTGCTTTAGGTCACTTTCTGTGCCAATACTAAAGATAAGTTGTGTTAGGTCACAACTTTGTGAACCAGCCGGAGCCGAGCGAAACGGAGCGGAGCGAGGCGACCCCATGAAGTTTCACAAAACCGAATTTGTTGCTTATTACCCTTTCAAAGTTAAAATGCGTCTTGTTGCCTTGGAACGTTTAGACAACTCGTTAAACGTTTCGTTCTCTCACTTGTCTGACGGAACTTTAGCGACTTGGTTAAATGTCGATCTTTAATTAACGGTCTAGGCCCTAGACTCTAGGGTGTTAGTTAAGTGTCTGATTTAACCAACTAACTGCGACATATGCAATACTCATGCCTCGCCAGTGAAAGGGCTCCAACTCAGCATAAAGATACAACAGGGCTGCAGTGCTGATTTTCAGTCGAAACTATTTGATATCGGCGCAGCCTATAAGTAAGCCTCGTAAGTCGTAACTAAGTATAATGGTATTGTCAAGGGTAAAACATTATTCTGAATAGAGAAGCAACTATGTTGTTCATATTTGCAGAGTGTGCACACAAATTCATTATTCACTATTTTGTGTAGGCAACAAACTCATTTTATACAATATTTATTCATTATAATGATTCTTTGGAATAATTGAATGAAAACGTGATTTATATTTATTCGTGCTAAATTAAAAGGAAGCTCTTTACTCTCCATTAATTTGGACAAAGTGATTCTCATAATTCATTATTTTGTATAATAAGTAGGGTGCACATGGGGTTTAAAATAGGAATTCTGAATAACTTTTCGTTTACTATACTTCTAGCCAGCGACCCTTAAATTATTTTTCGTTCCTTATATTTAGTGAGGAAACCTTCACTACTCCATGCCAGCCCCCCCCCCTGTCACGCACAATGGAGTATTAAACAACTGGCTGACAGTGGGCACAGTTGTTGTTCCTCTGCCCCTGGTATGGGGAAAGGCGTGACGTTATATCATGTTGTTGTATTAGATTTCTTGCTGGTAGAAATCTCTCTTTAGAGATAAGTTCGCCTTTGCGTATAATATTTCTTGTAGTAAATGTATTTTTTCATGTTTCTGCGCAATAATGAATATGAATATCTGTAAGAGTTGTCTCAGCTATCGTTTTGCAGTATTGAATCTGCCATTTTCACGCGCTTAAGATGACTCTCTGAGCCGAGAGCGGTTTTTTAGAGTAACGTTTGATCTTCGAGTCTTCGGATGTCAATGGTCACTTATCCAAAAGGTCCAAAAGGAAGTTTTAGCTAAATACTTACTTTTCAACTGCTTTACTGCTTTTATAATCAAACATTGAAACCTCCATTATGTATGGAGTATCGTGTAAATACCATGAAGAATAATTATTAATTCATTTGATAAAGTTTTTAATTGAAATACTTTCAATTATAATGGGTATAAATCTATGATTTGCTCCACAAATTTCTGGAATTTCTATAATGGAAAAGAACTAAGGGTAAGATCCCATTAGTGCGTTGCGTTGCATTGCTGTCACGTTTTGCCACGCCATCAGGGCTGGGAGTCGCGTACAGAATTGCGTGCCAGTGGCTAATAGTGAGGGCGCAAAAAAGCCTGTTTTGACTTGTCGACGGTGTCGAGACACGCTGCGCGCGCTACGAACAATCCGGGTTTTGCGCTCTCGCTATAGCCATTGCAATGCCAACAAATACGCGACTCGCAGCTCAGCATTGCGTCGACGGACGCACGCAGAGCCGTTAAAACGTCGCATGTGACGATGCAAAGTATTGGTGTGGCCTATCATGAATAAATTTTCCATGACATGCCACAACATATACGTTGTGAAACAACGCGACGCAACGCAACGCACCCATGTGGCCTTACTCTCACAAGAAACACACTAAACAGTCAGAGTATGCTTCTTACTTTTATCCCAGCATCATGGTCAGCCTACACAAATAAATCAACATTAAAGCTGTAGGCTGGTGCTAATTTCTATCGCCATTAGGGTCACCATATTGTGTTGTTTATGGACCCATGTTTCTGCTCGTCACTCTCAATTTGAGAGTAAACGCAGTTATATAGTCGGTTTATAGGGTCTGATGCGTAAAATGCAGTAACTGTTGTAGTTTACATGATTTTTGGACAGACTTTATTTTGGCTGTTAGCATTTCTGTTCGTAATTTCTTACAGACATGTAAAGCCAGTTCATGGTAATAGCATTATTACATTCTGCATTTTATGTCTTTGTTTTAAACGGTAAATACATTACATTATGGATTTCGGTGGATTTCATTTGCGTTTCTGAAATAAATAACACCCTTTATTGTTAAAAAGTGCAATAATTTCTTTGGCTTTTCAATTCATAGAGATAAATAGAAAAAATATTTCACTTAATCGTGACTTAATCGGCAGACTTAAAGTCTACCCTGTTTCGTAATAGTTCAAAATTGTTCCCTTCTTAATTCACACACATTTTATACTTTAATGCAAAACTACAAAAACATACAACTTATTAGCTCAATAATCTATTTAATTAGCTTTAGTAGAAATATAAATATTGCGGTTATTACACTTCCGCTTCCGGCTCATATCGAGTGCAATCTGTTTGCGGTGGAGACCATTACTTGCATTTAAACCTTAATTGTTCTGAATGGCGCGATAATTCTCTTTTGGTGACATTAATTTCGCAAAGCGGTTTTTCCTTTCACTAATCGCGAAGGACAAATAAAACCTGCGCTCTATCGTTCAATTCTGACAATTATCTGTCGACTGAAAATAAAATGCTTTTATCGAGCTTTGTGTGTTTGGCTCCAGACCTTTTTAATTTAAATCTTAGTAACATTGTAAATAACAGTTAATGATGAAATCCGGCCTCAAAAGAATGCTATCTACTTTAAACAAACAAGTGCAAGAGATAGTGGAAAATGGTACATCCGTTTTCTACTAGATGTCCTGAGGAGTCTGTGTCATTACATTTTGGCCTGAGTGGGTCAACTGATTTGTATGGAGAAGTGAAAAATAAAGTTGCTCTGATCAAATCAGTTTCATAATGAAAGTTGCTCAGAATGATGTCCCTAACAAAGCAGTTTCTCATTTCGCGTTAATTCATTTACACCTTGTATAGGCTAAGGTGTGATATTTTATTCTAGCGCCAATATCTCTTTAGCAACAATTCGAATGTACACATAAAGCTACCATCTCCAGCACTAACACTATCACTGGCACATACAAACGACCGGATTCATTCTCAAACCAAGTAGGGTTCGTCATTAGATCTCCAGATAAAACCCCGCCCGTTTCAGCTCAGTGTTAAACAAAAGCTCTGTGTTGTGAAACGGCTTAAAACGGTTTAAAACAATTTATATCTATTGTTGTACAACGCTGGAGACTCGGGGCGATACGGTGCCCAAACTGTTGGATTGCGAAAAATTATTAGCTCTTTAGTGTGGTTAATGGGAGTAGAGCAAAGCTGTGGGAATAATATCCTTGAAAATTAAACTAGGAGACGGATTAAGAAAGTGGGTTTTTAGGATTTCGATCCTTAAAAGGAAAAAAAGGAACCCTCAGAGGATCACTTTGTTGTCCGTCTGTCCGTCCGTCTGTCCTTGTGTCGCGCAAAAAATCAACCTTCTAGGTCTACGCAATCAAACGCTACGACTGTTTATGCTGTAAAATTGTTGAATTTTCATTAGTAATCGCAATGGACCCAAAACCTATAGGGTACTTCCCGTCGGCCTACAATCGTGACATTTGGCATAATGCAAGGTCTCATAGCACAAGTAAAGGGAAAAATCAGAAAACTGCCAATTTCTGTCTTTCTACAAAAATATTCAATTTGGTTTACATGGATGACATCATACTTTAGTTTTTTATGTGGAAACCTAATTATACGTGTTACGCTCTCCAAGTATGATTGGAAGCCTTGGTGCGCGGGACCTACTCACACTTGACCATTTATTTTACTTTTGGCCCACTTTTAGCCGCAGTCATTCAATACTCTATTTTCACTGCGATAAAATAATTACATTTAAAACTTTGATAAAGTTTGAGAATCTTTAAACAAACTTAAGATATGCAAATAGGCGTAGAATAATTTCTAACAAATTCTGACCCTTGAGAAAACAAGACAGGCTGTGAATTGAAAGGAAATTCTGTCAACGTCAGTTGTCAGATTTAATAAGATTAAACAGCGAGGGTACATAATCTTAATTTAACTCTCGATTTTCTGTTGTTTTAGTAAGAGAAATCTCTGTATTCACAGTTTTGTAAATATTTTTGATGCAATAAGATACGTCACGCTTGTCCTACGGTAGCAGAGGGACGACATGGGGAATGGTGTCTTCGTTTAGTCAGGTTTAAATAGTCCATTTCACGTAATATAGGGCTAGCGCATCGCTGCCGCTATGAAAGGTAAGTAAAGATATTGGACATACTTACCAAAAATACATACGTGTCTGATATGAATGAAAGATAAATTTATTATATTTCATTTAACTGTGGTTCAATTTCAATTCAACTATATACATCTCAACTTAACTTACTACTAAAAAAAAAAAATATCCTTGTGGTCACCGCCCGCCGCCGTCGAGTGGCAGGGGGCCCAACATGCCGGCACCATTACCCCGCTAGGCTAGTTAGCAAAAGTGGAGGTTCACGTGACACGGTAACGGTACAAATGTACAACTATTTACAATAACAAACTGCAGGGAGCATCAACAGTAAATTATGTAGCGAATTACTAACTTTACGCTTAAAAACACAGATAAGTACTTAGTAAAAGCCTCACACAAATTGTGAGAACTAAAATATCGACTTTGTTCAAATAAGTTTAAAATAAAATGAAGTGTAGCCATTTAACGTTTGCTTTATTTTAATTTTCCACAATCTTTAGCATCACTTTTTTGTGATCCCACTTAAACACAAATACACATTCAAGAATAAATTACTAATTTTATCAAAAAATGAACGCATCTCATACCACATTTAACTTCCCAAAGTCCATCATTGGATTCTGTTACTAACTGCTCAAAATCAATCAGACTCAGGTAAGGTGGCGTGCATAATGGAGTTCCAAAACACGATCAAACTGTGTGTCTTTGTGAGGGGATTCATTATTCTTTATGTGCTCTCCACTCTGGTCGGTTGAGATAGGAACTGCGGATGAGGCTCGTCGGGTTGGTGAAGTTAAATTTAGTCAATTGACTCTGCTTTAGGAATCTTCAAGAAAGCTTTTTGGCGCAAATATGCTGCGCAAGAGGGCTGAATATGGTATGTTACAAAATGGCTGAATTATGTGCAAAATGGCTTGACAATATCAAAATTGTATATTTCTAGCCTTGGTAATAAAGCCAATTTTATATAAATAAGACAAGTGTTTCATGACGTCATTTGAGTACTAGTAGTTTATAGAAATCTTGAACTTTTCGGTTTGACAGTTCCTTAAAAGTATATATTTTGACTAGCAGTAAAAAGGCGTATTGTGTTTATTGAAATGAACCTGCACGGGAACATCCTACTGTAATCCTGCTCCCGGCCCCACCGGACCATACATCTTTATTGCATTGAGTCCGTCCCTGACAGTCCCTGTCCTCTATGTTCAAGTGTTTAGATCCGGTTCAGGCTGGATTTTACTCGAGAGTATCTTCTACTTTGTCATAGACACTAGTGACGACACCCAGATCAGATCACCTCATTTTGAACTGTCATTGTCATACAAGTTATCCCCGGGATAGTTATTCTCGTGTATCTTTTTGTTGGTGAAATGCAGCCTTAGTAGTACAAGTTTTTGTTACCTATTTCTACCAACAGATGGAACTGTGCAACTTCTACATCGCGATGTTGAGAGTTTCTCACCGCCCAATACAGCCCGCAATGTGCGACAATCTTTACGAGGAAGATTAGTTACATAAACCACATATAATAAATACTACGAGCAGAGTCTATAGACGATAAGTTAAAGCGGTCGAATAAATTGGCTTTCAACTAATCCAGAAGTAATGTACACACCATACACGGGAATTGATATCCCACACCACAACACAAAGTTACTATTATAGTTGTCATCACCTACTGTTGTCTTACTTCCCACTGGATTGAGCCAGTCGTCTATATTGCATCGAGTCTCCACTCGCCACTCCACACATGAAATCTCAAATAGTTCTAATAGTATTTATTCATAAACAATAATACAATTGTGTGTGAAGTACATTGATTAAAACAAAAACAAAAAATATATAAACGTTATAACAGTAACTTAAATTAAATTTAACTAAAAATTAAATTAAATTTTACCCATATGTCAAATAAATTATTCAATACAAATAAACATACCTGGCATAACAGTTAATAATAATTATAAGTGAAATAATTAAATGACAAAACTATGTAACATAAATCATTCGCACGTCACAATAAATAAATTCATAAACACAAGCAATAAAATATCATGTCCAAAAATATATATATGTATGCTTAATGTTATTTTGATTGATTGCAGTATTCGTCCATACTGTATGGACTCATTTTCAAAAAGTTATCCTATTCATACTTTGCATCTGATCATTCATCTATAATAAATAACACATCCTCACACAGAAAATCCAACAAAGTTATCCTACTGATCGTACTTCCCTTTGGACTGGACCATTCGTCTATAATGCATCGTGCCGAAACCAGCTTCAAAAGAGACGGACAGCCAACGCATCTCGTATGCAAATGAATCGTGTCAACAGACTTTATGCATGGCCACTGGTTGGCGTATCGAGTTTTCAGTGGCCTTTAGATAGATGATGAGGTACCGTGGGACTATAGATGGTTAATCTACACGATAAGCACACAAAAATTTATGTTTTTAGGGTTCCAATTCTTCAAAAACAAAAAAAAAACCCTGTAGGATCACTTTGTTGTCCGTCCGTCTGTCGGTCCGTCTGTCTGTCTGTCAATACCTTTTATATCGGGAACGCGTGGATGTATCAAGCTGACATTTATATAAATTTCTCTGTGGGGTTACTCTTGGTTTGCAAGACAAGAGCTCAAGCTTGCCTTATCGTCATTTGCACATAACACAATTTACTAGCGCCACCTAGAGGTAGCCTCAGCGTTTTTTTAATGAAGTTGTCATTCTTCTCGTCAGAGTCTGTGTTCTGTTCAAATGATTTCTACCAGATAGACAATGGGAATTCTCTTATTGTTGGTTTACCCATCTATTTGCCGGGACGCGATCAGTTGTGGTGTCGATTGCCTGATAAAGTTAGCTTAATAACTAGCAGGCTTATTGGGTATAATAACGCAGTATGCGGAAATAGCGGAAACAACCTGTCGATGGTGATAACTTATTATCGCGTTATTATTATTACCTCTTGCTAGGCTAACAGATTAGCGCAACGAAAGTGGGTCTCTAAAAACCATTATTTTATTTTCACTTCCGCATCATACAAGCTTGCTACGACCGACATTCCGTAGCGCTGCTACGCCGTAGCATATATATCTACTCGAGCAAGTAAAGTAAAGTAACTTTGTCATAAAGTTCACTTTTGCTTCAATTCGCCGAACTTGCATATCTACAGACAGGCTCTCATATCAGTTTACCAGCATCAATCCAATTTCACCTTTATTGAAATGATTCTACATTTGTACATAAAAGCAAATGGCCAAATGAAAAGACCAGTATAACACATTGTAACATTTTGATACTATGTCAAGTCAAGATAGGGTTGAAATATTCAGACATATTCGGTGAGAAGCGCTCACATTGCGACAGCGATGTTTTACAGATATACAGGGTGGAAACACAAGAAAATTTCGGGTTTCGGGACACCCTGTGCCCTGTATGTGCAAAAATCCAGAGCTGGGGAAGCGAGAGGTCCCGGGTTCGTATCCCGGCTGGAAAGGGAGAAAATAATCCCCACGTCTAGAATGTTTATATGTGTTACTTCAGTAGGTAGTTTCTAGTTCTCACGTGTGGGAACACAATCATTATCATTATGTACCATGATAGCCTTTTTATAATAACTTATAATTTAATAACTAAAATTATTTGGTATTTTGATAAGTTTGGTTAGTTAAGCGTAGAAACTGATTTCATAGTCGTTTCTAAACACAAAACTCTTTTACTACCTTAATGCCTATCAAGACAAAAAGCGAGCTTATCTCTAGAAAGAGATTCTGTATGCGTTATCTTCACGAGTCGTAAAAGGAACGCAGCTAGATTCCGGAACGGGTACTGATGCCGACAAGTCAGAGTGGACTGTACAGTAAGGCCCTATCTCAAACTCTCATGTTAATTCTGCAGACCAACGTAACATAACATAACATAACATAACATAGCGTCACGCCTTTTCCCATACGGATTTGCAGAGGCACAACTGTGCCCACTTTTAGCCAGTACTCCAGACCAGGGGCCTGTTGACTTGCCGTATTGTCATAGTGATAAAGTTCATTCTTGCGCATTTAAACACGATGCCGATGCCGACAGCGGTTGCGTGGTAGGGGGGCTGTATAGAAAAAATAATGTATCTGGCTTTACTTGGCACAACTCCACCTCTGCCACCCCGAAAGGCGTGACGACGCTTTGTTTGTTTAGCAAGTAGACCAGCCCAGAAAATTCCGTTTCTGTCTATACAACGGGGCGACGATACCAAAGCCCTATTAGATTAGGGAACGAAATACGATTTTAACGACTCAAGAAAGTAAAGCTTTTATTTTTATGCGTTTTAAATCGCGAGAGTGCTAACATCGATAAGTGAGTAAACCATAGTAACTACACTCACTGTACAATAAACGGTCAATTATGAGTAGAACTTGCGCAACAAGGGTTCCGATCACACGTGGAGATTGTTGGTGTAATTAGGGTTCTACATCTATATATATATAAAAATGAATTGCTGTTCGTTAGTCTCACTAAAACTCGAGAACGGCTGAACGGATTTATCTTATCTTAGTCTTGAAATGTTCGTGGAGGTCTAGGAAAGGTTTAAAAGGCGAGAAAAAATCGAATAGTTTCCGGGAAAACCCTAAAAACAGCCCTTTTCTATTTCCCATACAAACGTTTTCTAGAGTCAATCGTTTTCTAGAGTCAGTTTGAACTTTATTGCTATTTAATAAAGTTCATATTAAATTGAGGCAGCACGAAGTCTGCCGGGTCAGCTAGTAAATAAATAAAAGTATAATTTCATCCACGTAAACCCGCGGTACCCTATATTTGAGTCCATTTCGGTTACAATGAAAATCCAACAGTTTTACATCATAAACGGTTGTAGCGTTTGATTGCATTGACCTAGAAGGTAAATTACTTTTATTTATATACAATTAGCTTACTACTAAAAACAATTAAATAGAAAGGTTGATTTTATCTCAGCTCAAAGGGACTATAGATCTAAACAGTTAACATAAATTTCAGTTTGATACCTCCACGACTTTCCGAAAATGGTCTTAATTTTTTGCCCCTTCTCTATATTGTGCCTCTGTCATCCCGTATGGGAAAAGGCGTGACGCCATTTTGTGTGAGTTAATGTACTGTTCAAGTTGCTCCCTCCCGATCGACGCGTGGCATCAGATTGGCTTCGGTTGTAAAATTTAAATATCTATTGGAAATGCCTGAAACTGCACTTAGGGCTAAAAGGAAAATCCATAATGACACACTCTGTGATGATAACAGAACGATTCTGTTTGTGTTGTATACCGATGTGAGTTCATTTGAAAAAGTCACACGCCATCTTAGCAAATTAATAGCTCAGTCATTCATAATATTCATGATGCACAAGTAACCAACTTAAAAGGGGATCGACCATTTGGGCCATTGGTCCTCACGATACAGGTCTAACCTAGTGTGAGGGCCGCCGGTAATCTATGCAATTCCTTAGCAAATATGTACCTAATTAATAAGTGAAACTCTGTATTCTTCCGTTAAATAAACCATTATCTTATCTTATCTTATCATTTTGGCATACTATCACTAGCATGATTAGTTGTGCTTTGAAATCAAAGTTCTCGAAACTGGTTCCATCACTGGTATCTCTCGCGCCACAATGACATTTAAGTGACACTGTTTTTGAGTAGCTGTCTGCGTGTTCGGGCATCAGGTGTATACTTCGAATACTCCGAATTGCACGCAACGCTTCGCAAATGTAACGACCTTACGACATTCAGACTTCAGACAGCTCTTAGTACTATCTTACAGTCAGACCACGTTTATGTGTTATATGAACATCCATAATTTCATAATTTCTTTATCGCACACAAACAGTTAGCTACCTAGGACAATTAAAACATAAAAAAATGTACAAAATCCATGTTAAAACAGAGGTGATCACATAATTTTGACGTTTTGCCAACGATCATTCGGCGTGTAGGTAAGTGACGTTTCTCCGCAACTTAATGCAACGAAGCTGTTAAAAAGGGTTATCTCCACCTCCAAAAGATCGTTGGAAAGCTAAAATAATGAATTAGCAAATATTTATTTTCATAAATCAATTACATAATATTTATTTCTGCAGATATTTATTTATTTATTTATTTATTTATTAAGGCACATCAACAGCACACATATTATAATTACAGTAAAAATTCTACAGTAAAGTTCTTATATGAGTGCCTATTATAGATGAGCACAACATTGACCAATTTTTATACTAAATAGTAATCTTAATTTTTAAATAACTTACTAGGGTAGTGGAAATAATATAACTTAAAATTAGGTATTAAATTAATTAAATCTACGATATTCTATAAAGAAATATCAATTTTGAATATATTTTTTAATTTTATTTCTAAAGACAGGCAGATATTTCTGGTTATGTATATTTAAGTGGTCACATTTAACTTAAGCTAAATATACCTTTTCCTATCCTAAGACTCACTTTGGAACATATAAAACTGTTACACCTGTAGGTATCTACCTATTAATACTTTTCGCGTGTATTTCATCAGATCTGAGCACTCGTCGCGTCATCGAGTACACTCCGACAGCGACATAAGAGCACTTCTAATCCTCTTATGGAGTACACTACAGATGAAAATATATTTGTATCTTATAAGACATGACAATATCAAGGGTACCTGATAGAGAAGTTGGGAATGTTAAGTGTAATTGAAAGGTGTTGTAATAATAATATCAGCGTTGCAGGATCTCCCGTAGATCCTGTAACACATGCTGAGTCGGAGCCGTTTCGCTGTTGCGATGCACACTACATGGCATTCGTTCTGCCTATTCCTATATTTTGCTATTGCTATTTTAGTCTTCATGTGTATATTTTATTTCCCACTTTTTGTTTCTTATTACTTATTATTTTTTGCTGTATCTTGTGTTGTGACATTGTGACAATTGAATAAATGTGCTTTTTATTCTATTCTATAAAAATAAATGCAAAGCAGGAGTAAGTGATATTAAGTTACAATATCGGACGATCCGTGTTTCGGATGACACCTTCACCTGTAGGTCCTGGCTACTATCACTAAGTGTTAGTACAGCTGTGTCAGAGGCACAGGCCCCCGATTCTCGCGCTATCGCGATCATCTCCCCAGTCGAGATATCGGTTTTGATACCGCCTAAATCCGTCGAAAACGATCTCGATTTATATTTATTTCTATCGAAAACGGGTCGAGATTGGTTGGTCGAAAGGCTATTCGTAAGAACAGCTTTTTGACTTCCCTTTCTGTATCTGTTTTTCCTGTCATGCCTAGGTTTGCTGGAAGAAATATCTTTTTAGAGATAAGCTCGTCTTTGTACATACCTTTTTGTAAATGTTACGTGTTTTTTATGTTTTGTGCAATGAAGTGTTTTATCAAGTTATCACTCTTCTTTCCTGTTCCACCAATCATCACCAGCATCAAGTTTAATGTACCGCCAGCAAGGCGGCAAGCTCGTACACTCACTGAATATTCATACTAAGTTAGCTAACTTGCGTTTGATGCTGACCACAAGACCAATGTTAGAGTTACGTGATTAATCATTTCTGCAAGCGCTTTAATAATTTCCATTAAAATACCCACAAGAATGGTCTAGCAATAAATCAGGGGGTTCAGCATAAGTTAACACAAGTTACATGGTTATTGAAGGACAAGTGGGGGATTAAAATAATGTATGTAGTGTAGCGGCAGTTGTTTCAATTAGACGTCAAAACTAACCAAGGATTACATTTTTTTGTTGCTTGCGTAATCGGCAAAGTTCAAGTTAAAAGTTAAATTTGGTTTATTGACCATAAAATCATACAGGTTACTTAGTCAACGTTTCTCAAACTTAGTCAACGTCAAACGTTTGTTTACATTATTTTTAATACTTACTTGTCTTGACTGTAGTTATGTTACTGGTACGTTAATACGCAAAGTATATCATTTGCATGCAAAGTACAAACTATCACGCCAAACAGCATAAGTAACTATCTTATTTATGGTCTTGACGGACAGACAGACAACCGAATGATCTGTTTTCCTGTTAGGTTGTTCCACAAGGAACCTGAATGAACATAATAAGCATAATAATCACAATCTCGTGCTAGAGGTACAGCAGCTGCGGTTGCAGTTTAAAATTTAATTTAATATTTTTTTCTCGTAGAAAAGAGTTTTCCTTAAAAAAGGAAAGTTAATCTCATACTAATTGTTTCGCAGGATTTAATAAAATTCCACTTAAAGTATGCGTAGGAAATTGTTTTCGGAGTATTTTTGCTCAAGTCTGTTAAATTATTGTTATCTCTCAGATATCGCTCAATCTTACTTTCGTATTATATATTTATTGCACATATCAGAAAAAAACAATACAGAAAAGGCATGAACAAAGGCAAGCTTATCTCTAAAAAGAGATTTCTTCCAGCAAACCCAGGAAATGTCGTATCCGAGTAAAGGCCTGTGGCCCTCGGTGAAGACATTTGGGCTTTTACTTTATACTTTTTAGGGTCACGTACTTTATTCCATAGGCCCGTATCAATAATCTGCTATGAGTGTTGTCACAGATATTTCACAATTACAACTTAGTATAACTCCCGGAATGTAACAAGGCCAGCGTTTGCTGCGTGTGTGTCTCGCTCTTTCACAAAGACACACTCTCCAAGCTAAAAAGGAACCACTGACAAGCCAAATACAACCTTTTGCGCTCATGGGAGCAATCGACATAGTACCCTACCTATCGATATTAACTAAAATCTATAAAAAACGTAAAATCCTTAAAATATTCGAAGTAAAAAGTTGAATCATATCTTTATTCTCACTCAACTTTTACTAACAACTCACTAAGTACAACTACAAAATTAGTTCCAGCAAGAATGTGGATAAACATTACTTTCCCATCCTGTTCCTGTATCGCAATGTTTTGCTTAGTAAGTACTTGCGAGCTAACGCTGAAAAGCTCGCTTAGATTGAACTTTAAACAAAAGTTTCTGCTAAAATATTTTTCTGCTTTTATTTTAATACGAAAACGGCAAAGTAAGGGGAAACTTGAAATAGTCAATTTTCGAGTCCTAAAGTCGGCCTGAAAAGTATTTTTGTTTGCGAACTGAAAATGAGCTCTACATTCTTAGCTATAGAGTCGAAATTAGTATTATACAGTTATGGAGTTAATGTGAAAGAGATGTTACATATGGGGTTGTAAATGGGATGGCGGTAGGAACACTCCAACCGTCGCGTCGTGGTATCAATAAAAACACTCTACTCTGTTAATAATCCCCAAAATTAGCAACTGGATTTGTGGTGGTTGAAATTTTCACAAATTATATAAGAATATGATAAAATAAAGTGTATAATGGCGTAAACTACAGCGCGACACTTACGTCCGTGCAAAAAGTGCTAAAAGTGCAAAAAAGTGTGTTTTTTGCAAACTACACAAAAACCGCTGATGATTTCTAAAATATTAAACACAATATTTTTAGATATTTTGAATACCTACCAATTTTCAACCGACTTCAAAAAAGGAGGAGGTTCTCAATTCGACCCGTATGTTTTTTTTTTTCTATGTTTGTTACGCGATAACTCCGCCAATTATGAACCGATTTGAACAAATCTTTTTTCGGCGTATAGGTAATACCTCAAGGGTGGTCCCATTGACACCAGGTCAGGATCTGATGATGGGATCCTGGAGAAATTGAGGGAACTCTTCAAATATTATAGGCAGACCTATAGTGATTTTTGTGTTTTTCATAATAACTCGTGCAAATGCACATGGTAAGCATAATATTGTGATGCGGAACTGCTGATGAAGACCACATATGGCCACCAGATCTGCTCAATACTAGGTACAAATACAATGCGTGGCTGACGGGCAGGCAACGCATAGCCTAAACCGGTGGACCTAGAGCCATGAAACTTTGTACAGAGGTTCCTTAGTAGCGTGGGGTAGCACTGAGATGGGATTTGACAAAATTAATTCCCCAAGGGTGGGGGGATAAGGGGTTACAGTTTGTATTAAACTCAATCTAATCAAATAGGGTTTGTGGAAGTCGGTTTTTTTTTTCTAAAGTTTACTTTTTGTTTCAATTATTAGACAATTATGAACCGTACGAGCGTCCCTTGTAGAACTCCTGGAATAACTCGTCTTAGAAAAAAAAACAATTTTATTAGATTTTTTTCATATAGTTTCCAATGGCATTGTGATGTTTTCAAACACTAAATTTTTACCCAAGGGACGGTTTTAAAATATATTTTTTATTCAGGAAGTGTCTTATTCTGCTGGAATAACTTTTTAAGATGGCTTTTTGAGGTATATAATCGTCTTAATACTTTCTTACTCTGGGACTAGTTACCTCTCAAGTTGAACTCAGAGTAAAATACTTTTCTCCGAGAGTAGAGTCACTTAAGTGATTCTTACACCACGTTCATTAATATTGAAATTAGTTGTTCGTTTATTAGTATTTGCTTGGAGTAAACTTACTACTGTTTTCGCGCCGTGTCGTCGTCGATCGACTGGTGCACAGACACAGAAGAGATAATAGTACTCCGTACAGAACGGGCACTCCCTTCCCCGCGCTGATTCAGATACCGCACCCCACCCCTGGCGTCAAAGGATTGGTTAAAGGATCAATAGACAGGGCTGAACGCCGGACGAGTGACGACGCGTATACTTTAATATGGCTGCATTTGCCGCGCCAGCCCTAGCAAAGTTTGCGCGCACATTTGCACGTATACAAACATCATTTGGTTATGTAGTAGTAATACGTGATTATTTTACGAGCGTTCTATGGAGTGTCCGAGGTGTGGCACAGATCACCCCTGGATTTGTGGAATATCACCCTTATTAAATCTGTCACAGAGACGCGCGATAATACGTTCCCGTGTAAGTAGCTTGATTCTGTAATTTATACCGATCCTTTGGAAATAGTTGTAGTAGTAACATGAAGGATTTACTGACTATATTATAGGTAATTTTAAGAATATTATTCCATTTGTTTGAATAAATAATAATATTAATAATTAATATTGTAGTGGTTGTTGGACCAAATTAAGAGCAAACATTTTTGACACAAAATTACGGACAGATTCAGTAGCACTATTCACTAATTAAGACATTTTCTAAAAATAAAGACAGATAAAACTTAAGCAGATTCAACATAAATACTAGCTCCTCACAAAATTCACTGTAAAACTTTCGACCTCAGCCAGGCTAGAAATGAGTACTAAAAATATACTCTAGCCTCCGCGAGAGCTATTTAGCCCAAACTATGGTGGTTAGGCCTTGTGGGAATGACCTGGGTATTATAGTCCTAGAATGGGTCAGGTCGGTAGGAGTTCTCGCAAAGTCAACATCAGTAAGCAGAGGAAGCACGGATAATCACGCAACAAAAAAGTATGCGAGTTTAGTAACCAATATAATATTTAGGTGAGAGGAAATAAGAAATACCGTTGTTAATGAGATCTCATTCGTGTGACGTGAAATCGACCCACGAATGTTGTTACGCACGCTGCAAATAGCGTTGCAAGCGTTTGGAATCTGCTACGAACATTGTTACGCACGCTGCAAATAGCGTTGCAAGCGTTTGGAATCTGCTTCGAACATTATTACGCACGCTGCAAATAGCGTTGCAAGCGTTTGGAATCTGCTACGAACATTGTTACGCACGCTGCAAATAGCGTTGCAAGCGTTTAGAATCAGCTACGAACATTGTTACGCACGCTGCAAATAGCGTTGAAAGCGTTTAGAATGTGCTACGAACATTGTTACGCACGCTGCAAATAGCGTTACAAATCTTCTACGAGGGTCGATTTCACGAATATTTATGTCACGCGAATGAGACTCATTCGTGTTAGGTGAAATCGACTCTACTCAAATAGTACAGCTTTCAAACGATCTTTTGGCTTGCGGTGACATGTGGAACTAACGCTTTTTGACAGGTTCGTTGCAAAAGTTACGTATACGTGGCGCCCCCCTGTGAACGTCACTTAGGCGCCAAAAGATCGTTGGAAAACTGTATCTTCAAACACATCTAGTATTTATCTTGCCTCCTCATCAATACATAACCCCATCCCATCAAGCTGGCTCCGCAAAATGGGTCAACCGCCGCCGTTCCATTTCCTTATTAAATTAGAAGACAGCCGCTTTTAAAAATTCACCTCCGCCGCGTTTTTTTAACGCCACAACGGGCTAAAGCTTCGTCCGCACTGGTTCACGACTGCGGCGTTGAGGGTCTGCCTCGGAAACCGAGGTCCTGGGTTCGAATCAACAAAGTATAAACAATAAGTAGGTAAACTATCTTTTCTAGGGTACCGTACCCGAAGGTGGCCGAACGGGACCCTATTACTAAGCCTCCGCTGTCCGTTTGTCCGTCCGTCCGTCAGCGGGTCCTAGAGCACGAACCGTAATAGCTAGGAAGTTGAAATTTTCACAGAATGTGTATAGTATACCTATCTGTTTTGTATGCCTAACGGCTGGACGTCAGATCAAAACTTGTATGTAACATCTAAACTTAACTACGTTCCACAATAAAGAATCTGAAATCTGAAAATCTGAAATCTGTTGCCACAATAACAGCGAACGATTTTATTTCAGCAAACGGGTAATAAATTGGCCCTGTACTCAAGTCCCGGTGGTCGCAGGTATGGTCGCGACTTAGGTTCCGCAGTCCCACCGCTTGCTTGTAGTCCTAATTAAATTTTAACTTTGCAAAGTAAATGTTTCCCTTTTTGTGACAGTGCAAATAGAAATCTGAGTGAATGGGACCTGCGGCTGTGAGTTCCCTATGTGTTGAAATTGTTTGTGTTGGTTTGTGGCCTTTGATCTTAGACAATTCTCCGAGCCTTTGATAAACCTCAAACCACTAATGCTTATAATTGCGTAAGTATTTTACGAGTTTTAAACAGGAAGTGAGTTTTTGGAAAGGAAGTCAATATGACTAAGCAAGTTTATATGCTACTCTTAAAATAAGGCTCAAAGTATCTTCAAGTATAATAAGCAGCATTTTTTGGGGCAGACGTCAAAAATGAATATCAACACTAGTTTATATGCACAACAATGTAACGTAATCACTAATCATAAATCACTTCAAATTTAAATCAAATTTATTTTTATTCATGCTTGAAAAATTACATACATTAATGAATTGAATTATTATTATTTATAACGTTTATTCATGAAAAAAAGCACTTAAATACGTAATTTAAGTCTGCCAAACTGCTAGGCAGTTTGTCGGCAGGTTGGTTTGGCTCTTAACTATAACAGTATGTACTTTTTTAATAATGCATGTATATACATGTATATACATAAATAATGCATGTATATACATAATATCTCTAGCCCCACTGCAGGATCAGCTGTGTGAAAATCAGTAACAGCGACATCACAAACATGATTTTTAATCAATGCCCTAGGAATTTTACAATTAAAGTGATTCGAGCCTAGACTCTTCTCTTCTGATGTTTGGTTTTTGAGGCAGAAAACCACAGACCACAGGGTTAAAAAGAAATTGATTGAAAATGCTTACCAACCCTGCCCTTTTTTAACCTCTCAACCGAAATAGGGCACAATCGATAGCAATAACAATTAAGGGGTCCCAGAGACCCTTAGTACCTACGTGCGGTAACAAACAGTCGTATTAATTAAATGTATGGCTGTAGACCCTTGGGACCTAAACTCATTGGCCGGATCAAAAATGTATCAAATATGAACAATATAAGTGAAAGCAAATGTAAAGTATTTAAACTATAACAAAAAAAAATAAAACCTTCGACCAAAAGTTAACTCATTATCATCACAGAAAGAGTCAAAAATTAAGTTCTCTGGTCGAATTGGTCATAAGGTCGATAATAAGAAACTGCATCTTTCTTAATGTAACATACTCCAGCTAAAATATATTAAATTAGATCTGGCTCCTTTAAGAACAGAGAGGAGTATAAAGAGCTGACCGCCAACCTCCAGTAGTGGAGAGGCACCATAAGAAGAAGAAAAAGAAGAAGGTGTTTAGTTAGAATTTTAATAAAATACAATCATGATATAACAATATACGACGGTAAATGATTAAAATGAAGATTTTGTAGGCCCTATTTGTAGGTTCTGAAAGAACATCGCCCAATGAAGTGCCGTATGTGGGTCAGAATGGCCTCATCATTATTGCTTTATTATACAACTGCCGTGACTGTTACAGGGTTAAATTACAAGATGAAGTATGTTGCGACAAACATATTCATTATTCAGGTTTCATAGCTGCTGCGATGGGGAAGCACCTTATTACGCAAAAAAAAACTTCCTTATATGGCTGGTGTGGTGATGTGTCACTCGATATAGTATTTTCTGTTTGTTTGTGTGTGTGTGTGTGTGTGTGTGTGTGTGGGAGAGGGTGTGTGTGTGTGAGGGTGTGTGTGTGTGTGTGTGTGTGAGGGTGTGAGGGGGTGTGTGAGGGTGTGTGTGTGTGTGTGTGTGTGTGTGTGTGTACTATCGACCCCACACTAGGATGTCCTGAGACTTGGGATTTAGTCGCCGTCTAACACAAACAAACATCCAAGATACTCAGTTTCATTACCTCAGTCGGGACTCGAAACTGAGAGAAACTACCTCATCTGGTAACTGTCACCCATAGCAATAGATATCCAACCCACATACCTATAATAATATAAGCAAATGTAGCATAAATGTCCTCACCAAAGGATCTCGGATCGTTTGATCGGATACGAGTAAGACTGGCCCATATTCCACCACGCCAGCTCAGGGTGGGTTGGCTGCAGTACGATACGCCAGCTCAGGGTGGGTTGTCTGCAGTACGGTACGCCAGCTCAGGGTGGGTTGGCTGCAGTACGGTACGAAATTACTAACTTACTTACTTCCGGCGGCTCTACAACAAGTACTCAATGATTTTGACTTGTCGACGGTGCGTGTGACGAGACGCTGACAAAACAATTTTGCGCTCTCGCTAAAGACACTGCCAAGCCGTACGCGTACGCGACTCGCCACCCTGTTTTCAACCGACTTCAAAAAAGGAGGAGGTTCTCAATTCGACCCGCACGTTTTTTTTTTTTTTCTATGTTTGTTACGCGATTACTCCGCCAATTATGAACCGATTTGAACAAATCTTTTTTCGGCGTATAGGTAATACCTCAAGGGTGGTCCCATTGACACCAGGTCAGGATCTGATGATGGGATCCTGGAGAAATTGAGGGAACTCTTCAAATATTATAGGCAGACCTATAGTGATTTTTGTGTTTTTCATAATAACTCGTGCAAATGCACATGGTAAGCATAATATTGTGATGCGGAACTGCTGATGAAGACCACATATGGCCACCAGATCTGCTCAATACTAGGTACAAATACAATGCGTGGCTGACGGGCAGGCAACGCATAGCCTAAACCGGTGGACCTAGAGCCATGAAACTTTGTACAGAGGTTCCTTAGTAGCGTGGGGTAGCACTGAGATGGGATTTGACAAAATTAATTCCCCAAGGGTGGGGGGATAAGGGGTTACAGTTTGTATTAAACTCAATCTAATCAAATAGGGTTTGTGGAAGTCGGTTTTTTCTAAAGTTTACTTTTTGTTTCAATTATCCAACAATCTTTTGGCTGATGTGTGACGTTTTCAGGGAGCAGACATAATGCCCATGTTGTACTACGGGGCTTTTATGTAATACCCCAGCCCAGCGAATTGTATTTCTCGCGGAACATGCGCTTTGGTCCCGCAACTGCCAGGCCAACTGGAGAAGTGTAACAAATGTAAAACAGAAAAGTTCTCAACAAGTGCTCCGTCGAAGAGTGAACTCAATCTCTACTGCAGAACCATTAGCTCTGGATCCGCCAAACCTTTTCTTCTTCATGCATTCATCGGGGCTACCATGAGGCAACGCCACTCACCTCGCGTCGCGTATAAATGTCAAAAGGCGCCTCATGAATAAATTAGGGGTGCTTTTTTCATGTGTATTTCAGGAAATACTATGCAAATCGTAATCAATTTCTGGTATATGTAATTTGACTGAATAATCTAGGGTTTTCATGAAGGAAAACGTGTTTGGATAAAATTTTCTCGATAGAAAATAAATCCAAAGTCAACCCTTTTTTCCAATATTTTTTCCTTTTTTACCGCAGTAGTAGTAAATATGATCTTTCTATTAATTGTAATATGCGGGGAATTGTTGTTATTAGCGATTTGAAGATTGAAATGTAATTCCCTGGAATAGCTTATTTTTTATGTTTTTTTTCCATTTTGGCGCTTACGTTGATTCAGATTAGGCGCGAGCGCACAATTGCCATCCCACTTATTCCTGTTCCCGAGTTATAGTTGCTTCTCACTTCCGCAATCTTCGTTGACCTTGGTTTGTAATTATTCGTACCTCGCCTTAATGACGTTTCTCCATACTTGACTCCATTACCGCACATTCACTCAGGACGAGGCCTAAGTGTCTTGTCATCTGTGCGTTTGTTGCAACGAGAATCAGAGTGCGTTATGTTTCTTTGCACTACGTTTGTTTCTTGTAACGTCTTTTATTTTGAACACGCAGCATAGACTGGTTAAGGGCCACTGAACAATAATTTGAAAGAACGCTGTCGCATCGCATGTTTTCTTTGGAAAATATTAAATTTTGAATCTTTTAAATTTTTGAAGGTGGTTTCACGAATAATTGTTCTAAGTTCACGGGATAGTATGACAAGTAGGTTATGCTGACTGCCGGAAAACTAACAATACGTAAGTGTAATTCTGTAGTTCTCTCTATCATAAATTATGGAGAACAATGCGAGGAAACCTTTTTGCTCAATGGATGCGGCGATGGGCTACCCCCATTACGCTAATTAGAGTATTAAAGCTGGCTTCATGGAAACAAATTGTGCCTCTTCCACTCCTATAGGAAAAATCATGTCTCTATGTTAAGTATGTCCAAAAAGTATCATGGTAGCGAGGTAGCAGAACTACCACAACATAGTCAGTCATACTGTGCCGTCTATGCCTTCAGGCGGTTTCACTTAGAGCAGTGTTCGCTACCTACACAGAGTTGTTCAGAGATACTGCTCTAGTTCTCAGAGTGTCGGGATCAGATGACATGTCATGTAGTAATAAGCTAAAAAAATAATTACTATAGTTGAATGTTTTTTCGTGGTGTTCAATAAATAAGTTGCGAATAACTATATGCAATGCATTTGTATAACTGTTTTGAGAATTGAGAAACTCCTACTTGAAGGAATCATTGTGTATTAAATCGTTTGGAATCAGCACGGAATCAGTTAAAAAAAATTCGCGTGTAGCACCGTACACGTGTTAGAAGTAAAACTTCTGTAGCTAGATCATTAAGTGGTACCTATACTATACACCTATACCTACCTATACTAAAAGAGATTTAAATTTCCAATTTTGAGATCCAATCTCTGCTTCAAGTTACTTTTATGTTTCAGACGTCCGATTATTTGAAATTATTTTATAAGTACTTGTACTTACTTTTAATACGTCATGTCATTTATTTCCCACCATTCCTTATCTACAATTTGTCGCGCTCGTGGTGATATACTTAACTCATTCAATAGTGTCACTACTATTTGCATCTTGCTCAGATTATATACCATCTGACGACGTCACGTCTTAAAACCGTCTCGCTCAAATGTATGCATTGCTTTGCTTGTCTCTGTGCCCAGTCCCTTTATTTAATTGATCGAGTACGTATTTTCAACTATTCCAAGTTAATGTGTACCTGCGGGGCTACCATAAGGCTTGCCACTCACCTCAGTCGCGCAGATAAATGACAAAGAAGATGGCTAAATCAATATATGGACGACTGCCCCAGACATGTACAAAGACTTCTCAACAGCCAATATAAATATTTATATTAGCATTTAAATATTCATTCATAAATTTAATTTACTGCGTCTGTATTTAGTTTGTAGAACTTGAAGAAAAAAAAATTAAATATAGGTAAATAAGAGTTGTTACTCAATACTCCGTGATTCCAATATGATTCCGTGACCTTTGCCGTCGCTAGAAATAAGCACCATTTTGCAATAACATGCAACATAACGCCATCTAGCCACTCCTCTGGAAACCTCCTGTTTTCAACAGTTTTGCTAGTTGGCAATTATGTTGCATGTTATTTTTAACGATGGCAAAAGTCACTAATCAATGGCGGAATTATTTAATCATTTCCTTCAAGTTCTACAAACTAACTAAAGACGCAGTAATTTATGAGAGAATATTTAAATGCTATTAATTGGCTGTTGAGAAGTCTTTGTACATGTCTGGGGCAGTCATTTTGCCAAATTGCCAACTCCTTTCGCGTCTTAATGATGTTTCTCCATAAAATAGCGCGCATTCATTATGATATGACATTAAATTGTGACAAAATGCGTGGCTGGGGTGACTGGCGTGCCTTATGCTACCCCCGCTAACCTATACATACCTACTTTGCTAGGATTTTTTAGGGTCACTTCATCGCGAAGCGATGACGTAACTCTTATTTAATTTTATTCTTGACATTTCCTTAGTCCGCCATACGACATACCTCGATTTTGATATTTTACTTCAACATTATTGACTGGCATGAAGCATTAACTTTAAAATTACAAAAGCTTATTAAAATCAAAATCGTATAATTTCAACAGTTATAACAACAATTCAACTTTAAAATATGTATTACAAAAATTACATACAAACAAATAAGCGAAACAATAAGCCATTAAACTTATGGCTCTGTAAGCTGTAGTCCTCGCTTTGGCCGTTTACTACAGATAAACATTAAATAGGTAGGTATAACACGTACTTAGTAGCTAAACTGCTAATTTGTGACTTGAACTGCACTATATAATAAAAAGTGGCTTTAGAACAGTTCTAGGTACCTACTTATTGTTTTCAAGAAGTCTTAATGCAGCCATCCATCACATCGGAATTTGCTTGAAAACTAAATATCACATTTGGATGATTCTAAGTGACTTTATGCGATTACTAGCTGCCTGTTGCGCGACTACGCAGCGCGTTTTAGGTACCTATTCCATAGTTACCGGCCACAAAACGATTCGTTCATCATTTTAGAAATCCATATCGACCCGTGTGACATTGATGAAACTCTTTTCTTACAAACTGTATGGATCGCATCGCACAACTGTCAAACATAAGTTCCGGTTCCAACAAAGAGGTTGAACGAAGTAGTTTTTGGTCACGTCACTGGTTTTGGCCTTTACCGGAAATCAAGAACTCGTGGAAGAATGCTTAAAATAATTTTTATTTGTTAACGTTTCATCAGGTTTTTCTCTCACTAATTAACATTCTTTATTGTACGAATGTATTATTATCTTATCTGATTAGTTAAAAACCGTATTGAAAATAGTTGCGGTTTTAAAAGTCTTCAGCCGACCCTGACGTCACCGATTCCAATTTCCGTTACATTTCTTAGCCACTCGTGATAGCACCCGGCTAGTAGTAATTGAAAAGCAAATATATGAATAACCCACAGTTGAGAGGTTAAATAAATTTTACCCCCGTGCCCCAAGAAGTTTTACTTCAAAAATATTATCAAGACAGGCCTTACTCAGGCCCTGATTCGCAATGTCTGAATAAACCCTACGTTCTGATATCGTGATTTACGTATTTTTTAATTGCCATAAATATGTTTCTTTCACCTGTCTTCTTTCTACATGTAAAGCTGAAATAATATGAGACAATGCAAAGAAAAACTTTACCTAGCACTTTGCTCAACTTCTTGTTTTTAGTGAGTGAGACTGATTAAAACTCTACAGAATTAGTTACCCCGAGTGAGAAGATTTTGAAAGTTCAGCATTCGGGATTTGAGCTTTACAAAAGTTTCGAGCTTCGATTGCGGAGGTTGGCGTACTAGAGAAGTGATGCAAGCTCTTTAGAGATGATTTATAATAGACCCGGCGTTTGAGACGTTGCATACATTTTGCACCGTTCGAGCCACGTCCACGACTTGCCCCGGGCACGGATCTGGCACTGTGTAATATAAACTGTATAATTCATACAAAATGTATGCAACATCATAAATCCATGCCCCGTCACGTCCGCGGCCCGCCCCGGGCACGGCCAGGTCTATATATAATCATCCCTTAATCAGTAACTCAACTCGACTGAAAACTGTGGTAATGTCTCAGTTTTTCCATTACACATCTGTATCCGAAATCAATTTGACATTGCTGGGTTGGATTTTACATGAAGTTGGATTTACTGAATAAGGGGGCTGATAGTAACGAAACATCAGTGCCCCCAGATTTTTGTTTTCCGTCAGCCCTTTTAGGCAGCCTCCCTCCCCTGCAAAGGCACAAAGGGTCAGTCAGTATTCCTCAGAATATAAGTCCTTTCACCTTGAAATATAGGTACTGGATGCTTTTGATAAAACCAAGGATATGGTTCTTAGTTTTATAAACATGCCGACAAAGGATAACTTGACATCCTAAATGGAGTGCCATTTGCGTGACAGGGGGCTGGCCCATCACAGCAGCTATGGAGTTATGAGGGTTTTCCCCTGAAACTGGCTTCAAGTGGCTACAATTGTGCCTCTGACACCCATAATGGGAAAAGACGTACTATATTGTTGCTTTTCGAAGTATTAAGAATTCTCTGGTAACTCAACTTCAATGACGTCAATTTACTTCAAACTGTAGAAGCTAAGATTCCGTTCAAAGTTTAAATTTTCTTTATTTTGTATAATATGTATTTAACTCTTTCATTTTGTGTCTCTAGAGCGTAACTTTAATTATCTAGTTACAGTATAGTTATAAACTTGAATGAAGTCACCATTTTCATTCAATTATTTAATTCATTTTACTTTTGTTTCATTTCTTATTCATCATTTCCAAAGAAAATATAACTGTGTTTTGAGATAGTGTCGTACCGGGGTATGTAATTAGCAGGGAGCACTTATCCAGCGGTTTAGACTCGCGAAGGTTAGCAATTCCTTTAAGGGTCAATGTATTATCTTCTACAACAAGATACCTCTGGAGATTTAGAATTTGCCTTATGAGCAAAAGCCGTATTAAAAGAACTTTGTATAAAAAGGGATACTATGATATCCAACAATATATTAATGATAAGAACGCTTGGAATGAACACTGAACTCAATGTTAATATTATTTTATTAGTAAACTCTGTAAGTCGATCTGTGGGAGTTTCTTGCCCTTCTTTCCCCGCAGTGGTCCAATGTAAAGAAGAGGCACAAATGACGTGTACTAAGTATATTTTTAATATCTACAGTATAAAGAACTTTGAACTTTGGAGAGCGCATAGATACATATTCCTTTGAAACACAACTCACCAATTTACGGGCGGCGGGGGATGAGGTAAGAGAGCTGTGATTGGTCAGCCGCTGCGAAACTGTCTGGCGGCCCGTCATCGTACATAGGTTGCGTATGCGAACGTTTGTTGAATACAACAAACGTGTGGCGAGTCGCATTCCCCCGCAGGCGCAGTCAATTGGATATATATAGTCTCTGGTAATTAGTCATGTATGTGTGAAATTACTACTTACGAGTAACAAGTTAATGAGATTTGTGCATCTATTAGATGAGTGAGAAAGATAAGATAAGATAGCCAAATCACGATACACAAACATAATGAGAACAATCAGTCTTGTAACAGAAAGGCTTGAAACAAAGTGGTACCAGTAGAAATCGCACACGAATGGTTCTGTACGAACGAACATACATGAGAAATCAACAAAAACAAGCTACTGGCATGAGGACCCCTTTAGATTTTATGAAAGTGTTCTATTAAAACTACAACATTTATTACGGGTAATAAAAATACACATTCTGTGGAAGATTCTTGATTCTGTAGAAGATACTCAATTCGATTGAATAATGAAAGCTTGTTATAATGTCCTCATACCCAACTACGCCATAAAAAATAATGGAGGCTAACATTTTCTATTTGACTCCATATATTAAACTAAGTTTATCTATCTGCTTTCCGGGTCCCAAAACATACACGACCCTAACACCTAATAAACGCGCCATTCAAAAGAGTAATTAATCACGAAACTTCTTTTCATCTGACACATAATCCGGGTTTATCCTGTATTCACCCGGGTCATAGTTAATCCGCGGGTTAATTATCTGGCTGTTAAGTAAGGCTTACAAAAATAAGCTGCTGCTGAAACCGGCGTCTATATATTACCGAGCTTACGTAGTTTTGCGTTTATTGTGGACATGTTTTGGTTAATAAAAGTAAAAGCTGGTTATGTCCGTGTTGTGTGACAGAGGCATAGTAACAAAGAAATCATAGCGACATATTAATATTTAGGTTTACGTAACATTTTTACTGTGTATATTATAGTAGATATAGATATGTAGTTTCATCCAGCTTCATTTATAAGCGACTTCAAAAAAGGAGGGGGTTATTAATTCGGTTGTGTTATGCTTTTTCTATAAAAACAATCATGTGTGTTGAAATTGGTATTGTTTATTAACAGATTTAAAAAAATCTTTTTTTATATGAAAGAATGGACCTTCAGATTGGTTTTTACTTACAAAATACTGTCATCCAGGTATCCAAAATTGCATATTTTTGCCTTTCTGTGACTATTGTGGTGTAGATGAATTCTGGCTGTAAGGACTGATATCGTTTATTTTGTGCAATATTGTGAATTATTAGACGTCATTCGCATTCTGCGCGAACAGGACTATCCCCCGGTTTCTGAAACTCTAATCAAAGGTTACGATTAGCTAACAGAGCGATTAACTGGTTACATACAGCTAATCACGTGCCGCCATCAGCCAATCGTGTGCCACCATTTTTTAATTAACCACCGATTAGTTAATCGTGACCTGTGATCAGCATCTCACACTGTGGTGTATGTAAGTAAAAGATCATGAAGTCGTTTTTTTAAGTTTTTAACTTGGTGAATTATATTTATTGTGCACTCGAACTGTTCTCTCAGCCCAATCTGTCCTATCTTGTTTAGGGTTGCTGGAAGAAATCTGTTCTTAGATATAAGCTCGCCTTTGCCTATTAATTGTTTTATAAGACTTATCACATTGTTTCCGTGCAATAAAGAATCATGAATTATAAAATTATATTATCGCATAAGGGACAGGTTGTGCCCACCTTAGCCTGTTTCTTTCCTTATCTCTCTCGCTCGCACATCGGATTGTTCGCTAGTCCATTATACAGGGTGACATTTAATTAGCTGACCATATTTTGGGGAATGACAGTACCCATCAGAAGATTTTTCCCCAAGGAACATATGGTCGCAAACGCAAAAATTTTTGGGTCTCCCATAGTAACTTGAAATCAGCTGATCGGGGCAATGTACTGGGGGACGAAAAAATTTTTTCATTTGCAACCATATGTTTCAAAGGAAAAGTTGTTTACAATGATAGCTACTATCATTCCTCAATATATGGTCAGCTAATTTTATTAATATTCATATCTACTTAAAGGGCTATATACATTGCCCTGAATGAGTGCACTTTCTGCTTGGCCCTAATAAGTTGCCTCATTACGAGCATACCTAATTAGGGCCCTAAATGAGTGCACTTTCTGCCTTGCCTCCCTTAGTTAGGGCCCTAATTTGGAAACTAAACTAATTTAGCGCAGTGTAATAGATCCTTTAGGCGCTCTGTGCCCACGTGGCGCTGTGCCAACAGAACAGGACAGACAAAGACATGACAAGACTTAAGTAACTTATGTACTTAACTCATAATATGTATTATACTAGAATAGAGTTTTATTGTACGCGCAGTTCTTCCCCTTACCTCCGATCATCTCCGTCTCCTACCCAACATGATTTGCTGGAATAAATCTCTTATTAGAGATAAGCTCGCCTTTAAACATATTTTTTCTATCTTATGCTATTTTTACTGTCATGTGAGTACCTACAATAAAGAAATTACGAAAATACGAAATTATGTTTGACTGCTTCGTCTTGTGTAAAAAAAAAAATTAGAATGCATTTTATCAGCAATCTCTTCAGTTAGGTTGAGACAGAGACTATATATCCAATTGACTGCGCCTGCGGGGGAATGCGGCTCGCCAAACGTTTGTTGTATTCAACAAACGTTCGCATACGCAACCTATGTACGATGACGGGCCGCCAGACAGTTTCGCAGCGGCTGACCAATCACAGCTCTCTAACCTCGTCCCCCGCCGCCTGTAATTTGGTGAGTTATGTTTCAAAGGAAAATGTATCTATGCGCTCTCCACTGGATAAGTGCTCCCTGGGTTGAGACAAAGCTGAATGACGGTGGAGGAAACCACTAAGCCTACGTGTGTCAAAACTGAGAACAGTTTATTATTATGGGTCTAGGCTCAATTTGCGTGACAGGAGGCTAGGCTTCCGCCGTTTTCCATCACCACGAGAAAAGCTCTATAAATAAAATCTTAGTTGAACAGTAATTTAAATCAGTCGAATTGAATTATCTGTTGTGGATTTGATTTAGAGCTTTCCAATCACCGCGTGAATTGATTGACAAATTGACGGTAAAGTGGTGGTGGAATTAACGGATCGTCGAGGTTGGGGGCGACTTTATTTGTAGTTTAAGTATACCCCGTGTTGGGTAAACCTAGGTTTATGCGGGTAAACTCCGAGAATACAAAATGTTGTTTAAATTTTCTGACTTTACCCTTTACCCAAGAGTCTTGGATAATACTAGGTTTACCTGTTAACTTAAGTCTACAGGTTGGATTTCACCAACAAAAAGTTATACGAGAATAACTATCCCGGGGAAAACTTGTTGACAAATGACAGTTCAAAATGAGGCGATCTGATCTAGGTGTCACTGGTGTCTATGAAAAAGTAGAATATACTCTCGAGTAAAAGTTACTCTTTGGTTCGTAAAATCCAGCCGCATTTTAATTTTATCCGTAACATATTCATTCCACTCTCTTCTTTTGTAAGAGCACTTTTGTGACACTTAATTTTTTATCCCCTTCGTAATAGGGACTACAATAGTGTACATTGAAGTGCATATATGAAGTGCAGTCCCTACATAGTGTGTGTAGGGACTGCACTTCATATAGTGTACATTCACTTGGTAAGTAGTTGCTGCACACAAGTGATGCGGGTCCCGATCATGGAGGTACAGTCAGCCAAGCAGATAGCTGACCCCCCATACTCTATTTTATACGACAGCGGGTCGGATATCTGCTTGGCTGACTATACCAATATGACAAGTAATCGACTATCTATGAAGAGTATCTGTTGTCGCTGAACTATAACGTTTCTGAGTCTCTATTGAAATAGTCCCATCCCATATCTATATCTGATTTTTATACGATAAATATAATTAAGTACTAACTTCTAATTTAAACTGTAAATATAAATTTTTAACTCTTTTAACTTTAAACCTGCCTTCTAGGTTTATATACCGACTTTTTTGTTATGGTTTGTCAAATTGTCATGTCCAATCCCTATCTGTAACCACAAGGGTCCCATAGGGGACAGGCTATGCCTAGTTTGGGATCCGTTATTAATCTCTAGACACTAAAATTCTAAACCTGTTTCTTTCTTATGTTTTAAATTGTGTGTAATTAACCTCAAACACAGAAGAGATAATAGTACTCCGTACAGAACGGCCACTCCCTTCCCCGCGCTGATTCAGATACCGCACCTCACCCCTGGCGTCAAAGGATTGGTTAAAGGATCAATAGACAGGGCTGAACGCCGGACGAGTGACGACGCGTATACTTTAATATTGCTGTATTTGCCGCGCCACCAGCCCTAGCAAAGTTTATGCACACATTTTGCACGTATACAAACATCATTTGGTAATGTAGTAGTAATAGGTGATTATTTTACGAGCGTTCTATGGAGTGTCCGAGGTGTGCCTCAAAGGCAAATAAATGATTTTTACTACTTTACTTTTACTTTATCTAACGGTGATGGAAAATTTCATGAGAAAACCTTAATTAGGTACTCAATAACTACCGCAAAGGGGTTCTCTTGTGTAACCTCCGTATGAGAAAGGGTGTCACGCTACTGTAAGTCATATGTTCCCTACCTTCTGTGACACTTTATTTCTTATCCCCTTCGTGATAGGGACTACAATCGCGCACTTCATATAGTGCACATTCACTTGGTAAGTAGTTCGTAGTAAACTAAATTATTAATAGACTCCCTCGTTGTGGGTGCAGGGGTACCGAACCTGCATTTCACTGGTATGTTTAATAATTTTGTGCTATGCTGTAGTTTGTGAAACGCCGTATTTTGTTGTCACCATAGAGTTATAATATGTTTCGGTTCTGGCTATTCTTAATTGGTACACAATTTAGTAAACTCGTAGTACAAGCATAGGCCCGTGTATCGGTAAAGCAACTTGATTCGCGGTGTATGAATTTTTAACCAAAATGTACATTGAAATGTAAACAATAGTGATTGTCTACCTCCTAACTACGCAGGGGCATCGCGCCCAGAACCTACGCTTCCGAATCCTCCGAAGCAAAAACAGAGCTTTCGAATATCACGCTGTAATATTTCTAAGCTCGCACACACCCGCTCCATATAAGTTGACATCCTTCATGATATATTACCTTAATATCACTGCTTCCAAGAGGCCGAAGGTTGACCACCCCTTAATAAATACCATAATATAGATTATAATATCTTTGTAGTTGTTTTGTTTATTGTCCATTAACCCCTTTCCTCGCAGAAGCACACCGCTCGAACGACCGAACAATGGCGAACTATTGTTAGATAAGATATGTCGGCGAACCAGTTAATATCCCTCCCGAGGTCACAGACTTTCACCCGTATGTAAGGACCGAAGGCCATTTAGGACTCATTCATTATAAATGGTTCCCTGCTTGGAACTTCGAAAACCTTCTGAAACATGATCTCTTCCAATTAGTTTCAACCAAAACTTAAATTTTGAATATTATTCGACGGTATTATGAAACCAATTTGATCAGAGTGGCAACTAGCTGACACGTCAGGTACATGATGATATCACGAATTGTCATTGTAATGAATAAATAAACCAAATCTTAAATCTTAAACTTTATACTCTGTTCGGTCATTTGGGATTTACACGTCGTGGTGGGCGCAGCGTGCAACTGTGTCTCTGCTAACTAAATAACCGGCCAAGTGCGAGTCGGACTCGCGCACGAAGGGTTCCGTACCATTATCTTTAAAAAACCGCAAAAAATCACGTTATTTGTATGGGAGTCCCCCTTAATATTAAATTTATTTTGTTGTTTAGTGTTTGTTGTTATAGCGGCAACAGAAATACATCATCTGTGAAAAATTCAACTGTCTAGCTACCACGGTTCATGAGATACAGCCTGGTGACAGACAGACAGACGGACAGTGAAGTCTCAGTAATAGGGTGCCGTTTGGCACCCTTCGGGTACGGACGAAACCCTAAAAACTATGACATGGAGCGTAAAAGCGGTTTTGCAAGCCTGATCCGAATCCGATCAGAACCCGTGAAAATACGGGTGAAGATTCATGAATCAAATTCACGGATGACGGACGGACGGATCTACAGTCTATTCTTGATAAGAATGCAGTGAAATTTAAATTTAAATCTGTTAACACACTCTCACAGGACAGGACACAACCTTCGCGTTCGAAAGTTTGCCTTCAACTGGTCACTGTGAACTTGGCTTGATAAATGGATACTATTTGATTGGTTACGGGGCGTAGCTATGCTGCCGGACAGTTATGACTTTACTGCATTCTTATCACGAATAGACTGTATAGTCCGTGAACTACCGTAGAAATAGTACTACGACTACTCCGGGGTTCGGATCGGATCTGTATCGGACGTAGTGCGGAAACGTCCTAATTACTTCCAGCTCTATAGAGTAGCTGCTTCAATCCTATGAATTGAATTCCGCTATCCAGATGACTATAGTCTTATGGCCGATTTTACCAACAATCCGTCTCTTCTAAGGGACATATTATTTCCCTTCAGGGGCACTGAGCGGTTACGCTTTGACCTAAGTTTAAGGGGCACCTAGACTATTAATTTTGGGCACAAAACTTAATCAATTGATGCATATTTTTTTCACTGGCCGTCACTTTTGATTTTGGGCCCTAGCTAGTATGAAATGAATGATCTCAAGAGGCCGGCCTCTGAACCATTCGCTAGACAGCTGAAAAAGAACTTAGGGTCTGCTAGCTGTTGATGAAATCGCGATTTGTCTCACGAAATTAGTTTTTCAAACAGCCACCGGCAAAGAGTCCGTAGCCGCGCCAATCTCTGAATCATCTGAATGTTTCAGGCGGAATGCGGCTCAAAATTCAGTCGCGATTCAGCATCCAACCAGAGCGGACGCGTCGCGCGCTCTCTCAAAAAGGCGCACGTAAACTGCCAAACCGAAAATTCCTTCAGTGAAACTTCTATACCATCTACCTTTCTCAGTCTCCCTTCGAAGGTAAAGTGGAAACCGTGTGGTAATTTGTTAGTGTGTGAAAGAAATCCCGTTGACTTTGCGGCGGCTGCCAAATTATTAAGATTAAAATAACCTTAGAATATTTTTGTCGAGGACGCCGTGCTATGCCGTTAACCCAGTTACGTCGTTCCATCGGTGCGTCTGATTAATTGAGCGGGAATCGGGATTCGATTTTTAAAGTTTATAGTTCTTTTTTAATGCCACTAATGAGGGTGAATTGTACTCGCGTCTGATTTAGATTTTATTGTGAAATCCTCTATTCGGTCAGAATTAAAACCAGTCCTATAATGTAACATTGCTGTTAAATGATTACAAGCGTTATCAAGTCGCTAGAGGCGCTATAGTGTCAGGTCTCCGGATACGAAACGAACTGACAAACTCTTTATTCTTTAACTCAGTTAAGACAGCTATTTCATATTTAATTACCTAACTCGAAAGTGGCGCCCTCGGTAGAACGTCAGCCCTCTCGTTCGAAATTATGAAATACCATTTTGAGTTCTAAATGCAAGATTGGAGTTTGGAGTACATTTGCTGACACAGTAAAGGTGGGTACTAACTAATATTTAATATTTTTTTAATAACCGACGACGAAACAGACGTGTGATATAAGTGGGTCTGTCTGTGTGTGTGTATCTGTCTGTGACACGCTAGCGGCAAAACTGGATGACATATTTTATTGAGGTTTTTGTAAATGGCATTGAATATTCTTGCAATGGTTTATATCCATGTTTTGTTGATCTTGACTGGGAAACAAGTCGCCAAATACTTAGTAGAGTGAATTCGCTCTATAAAGGCTTCAGATAGTGTGTCGTTCGTGTTTTAAAATTTAAATTTATAGTTATGGTTCAGCTTATCGCATATTGTGCCCAATAATAAATTCTGATTCTCGACACAATACTTGGGCGGTATATTAATTTATTGCTTGGTGTGAATACGACGCTATCTGTATCCATTTCAATATTACGTTTCAGGTTAATTGTTGCTGAATCTGAAATAACATTGTATTTTTTTACGTTGAATCTTCATAGACTTTAATATCGCAATAGGGTTTAAGTGCAATTGAAACACATTTATTTGTAAGTGTTAATTACATGTCAGATTTGTTAATTGAAAATTATTAAACTCTGTATATGTAAATGTCATTATTTACACAAATGCATAATAGAATAGCATTGTATCAAATTAAAATTGCAATAAATTCAAATAAAAATAAATTGAATTTTATTAAATTCAATTAAATGTGAATTAAATTGGAATCATATTTTATATTAATAAAATTGTCCCAATTTAGTGGTCGCTTTGAACCCAGCGAAAGAATAGAAGGTTTGCTCGACAAGCCCGTGTTTCAGTCGCTTTTTGAAACATGCGGAATTAAGAAATAAATTAAAATACATAAATTTGTACTTCATCTCCGTCTCCTGCCAAACATAGTTTTCTGGCAGAAATCTCCTAGAGATAAGCTCACATTTGCACATGTTTTTTCTAACATAAGTTACCCTGTCTAATATGTCATGTGAGTACAATAAACAAATTACAAATCCACCACCGCGTATGGGAAAAGACGTGACGCTACAAGTATTTGTCTGTTGAGTTACCGCGGGACGACTGGCCTAATAGTTATTATCAGTCAATAGACTACGTACCAGTTGGAAAATGTAAAATAAACAGCTGAAACGATTTTGATGAATCTCTAGATGAGACCTTGGAGAATTGCCGTAAAGATAGATGGAACCTTGGAAAATAAATCAATCACAATCACTATCGTAATACCTCTCAAAGGACCGATCAAGAAGTATAATGGAAATACCTTTTTAGGTTTCCAATCAAAGGATCACTTCGTTGTCCGTCCGTCTGCAAGATATCAATTGCTCGGATCTGCGATCTCATAGAGCTGTCAAACGATACGACCGTATATGCTGTAAAATTGTTCCATTTTCATAGTACTCGCAAGGTATTCAAAACCTATGGGTACGGTAGATCAGGTTATTTTGTGATATAATAAGGTACTTCCCGTTGACCTAGAATCATGTAAGGCATAAACAAGGTCAAAATCCGCTAACTGCGAATATGTAGATGCTTCACGAAAAAAAGAGATTTGGTCGGAAGTTCCGAACGGACGGAACCCTTAGTGCGCGAGTCGAACTCACATCTAGTACGGTTTTTTTTTGTTTTGAAAGATTTGAACTATCAGGAAATTAGCGTATCAGTTCAGGGGGGCAATTCTGGCGCTAGCGAGATCATGTCCATGGTCGAAATTCATTAGTCATTTAGAGATACCGAAATCTCTATCAAAAACAAGAAAAAGCTATTCTTACGACTAGCCTTTCGACCAACCGAGATATCTCGACCGTTTTCAATCATAATAAATATCTATAACTAGAGATCGTTTTCGACTGATTTAGGCCGTATCAAAACCGATATCTCGACTGGGGAGATGATCTCAATAGCGCGAGAATCGGGGGCCAGGTAACAGCCCGCATCCCGCTCTCTACTTCCCTGTCAAGTCTCCTTAGAGGACTAAAGAAATACAGTTGAGTGCAAAACATGGTTTATAGCATCTTAAACATCGTAAACATCCACAGTAATAACGAGATTTTGAATTTGTGATTGGGCAGTTCTTTATGTAGTCTTTATTACCATTTTACGAATTTATTCTTTCCGAGAATAAATGCACAAGTCACTACGAAAAACTGAACGTCTACATAATAATGTTTGAAGTTTGGGCTTCATTTCTTTAGGATCGCATTAACAGATTCTGATCGGAAGAGACCAAGGAGGTAAACCCTTTTTAGTGCTATAGTAAACACTCCAGTTACTAGAGTGCTTACTATTATATAGCACAATATTTTTTTTGGGTCTCCCATATCTTGTAATCAGCTGGTGGGGACAATGTACTGTAGTAGTAGTATTGGGTGACGAAAAATTTTGTTCGTTAGCGATCGATCGTTTCTCAGGGAAAGTTGTTCATAATGTATATAATGATACTCCATCCCCCAAAATGTCACCATGTATAAATCAATAGGTAACAAAACTTTTACAATGTAAAGGGGTTTTTTTTTCATATATAATATGTCAGGTTACTTAAACACAATTGCACACACATACATACATGATACATGCATAAACAAACAGTATTTTTTTATTTTCTTTGTTATATGTGCATAAGCTTCCTATGTGCACATGTGACAAAGAGAATTATCGTTTTGTGATAATTTATTGTTTTATTGATGTTTTTTCTCTCTTTAGTTTAGTTTATTTAAGTTTAAGTAAAAAGGTCTGGCCCGAAAAACATGGCTGTGATGATGTCACATCACTCAGCATAAGCCGAGTCCGGTCCTTTTTGCCACAAATAAATCAAGTTTGATCTCATGTTATGTTCATTTTATAATTTTATGTGGCAAATAAACACTTCTTCTTACTTTTTAGGGTTCCGTACCCGAAGGGTGCCAAACGGGACCCTATTACTGAGACTTCGCTGTCCGTCTGTCCGTCCGTCCGTCCGTCTGTCACCAGGCTGTATCTCATGAACCGTGGTAGCTAGACAGTTGAAATTTTCACAGATGCTGTATTTCTGTTGCCGCTATAACAACAAATACTAAAAATCAAAAGAAATTTTATATTAAGGGGGGCTCCCATACAACAAACGTGATTTTTTTGCTCATTTTTGCTCGATATTGATAATGGTAGCAGGTAGACGCTTAAAATGTTCACAATATATTGAGTATATTAATTACTTAAAAAATAAATAATTAAATTAAAATTAAATTAATATTTAGGGGGGGCTCCCACACATTTTTTTTTGCGGATTTTATAGATAATGGCACGGAACCCTTCGTGCGCGAGTCCGACTCGCACTTGGCCGGTTATTTTCTTTCTTTAGAATATAAAAGTGTAGGTTAAAACTTGTTACTTAAACTTTGCAACTGTTGGGTAGCATATTTGTCATCCAGTGTAGCTTAAGACTTTCAGTAAACCATTTTCTCGGCTACTTACAGTCGACAGGAAAGAATGCTTTTAAACTTAAAGCTGCTCCAATTTTCACATACTAACCCTAAGTTACACGAAACTTTGAAAGTTATAGGTTAGTGGCAGATGTCATCAAGCTGCCCTAATAGGAGACAGCTTTACGACGGTTCACCAGTACACTATGGATTCTCGTGATTAAATTATGGTCTAAGATCCGAAGAGAGCTTGACCTTCACCCACCTGTTACTGCGATGAAACATAGTTTTTATAAAAAAAAAATGCTAGAAAATATACCTACTGCGGTATAGCTTGCCTAGCAAAATCCTGGCAAGGCTATTGATAGCCCTCATCATCCTGAACAACTTTTGCTATGACTGACACCGATGTGATCAGATCAGCTTAATTTTTCACTCCTCCATAAAAATCTGAATCTCGGCCAAAAATGTAAAGAGACGTTAAAAAAAAGTCTGATCAAATCAGTTTCATAGTGAAAGTTGTTCAGAATGATGAGGCCTATTATCAATAGGTACGGGGTTGTCCATTGTTTACGGGACACCCTGCATAAGTTAAAATGTGATAGAGGACGAATAGAGCGGCGTTTGATGTCAAACGTTGGTAGGTTGATAGGCTCACCGGATGACTACACATTCATTCACAGGGCACGTAGCAGGGTTTCCTAACCTGTGGGCTGGGGTGACGTCAAAGTCAAAGTCCAAGTTTTACGTTTCTAACTAGGTACTCTGATAGGCGGGAAGAGGACAGGCGGACAGCAAAAAGAAGGCCGGTCCAGCCATGTTGGGGACGCATAGAAATAGCTGCGGGTTACAAGAGATACATGGAAATCTAACCCATAGCTTGTTCCCTCGGTGTGGTTCATAGCTTGTTCCCTCGGTGTGGTTCATAGCTTGTTCCCTCGGTGTGGTTCATAGCTGGTTCCCTCGGTGTGGTTCATGAAATAATGGCTAAGAAATATTAAATAATTAAACGGTCAAGACGAGTAGGACTCGCACACCAAGGGTTCCGATAACACGTGTAATTGGGTTTCCACATAAAAAACTCAAGCATGATGTCATCCATGTAAACGCTGGAGCCTCTTTCATATGTTCTGTTGTTATTTAAATGTTTTATCTCCACTGCTGTTTTGTGTACCAAATATAATAAATAAATCTAAAAGTTTGTACATTCTGTTACTAGGTTAAGATTGTGTAAACTTTTTAAGTATAAAATAAAAATAAATTCGAATAAATTCAAATAAACCAAATTGAATAGTTTTTTAGAAAGACAGAGCAGTTTTCATATTTTTCACTTTACTTGTGCTTGTGCTATAAGACCTTGCTTTGTGCCATATTTCATGGTTGTAGGCCGACGGGAAGCACCCTACAGGTTTTGGGTTCATTGCGATTACTACAAAAATCCAACAATATTACAGCATAAACGGTCGTAGCGTTCGATTGCGTTGACCTAGAAGGTTGATTTTTTCACAGCTGTAGGCGACTACAGATTATAACAATTGATATAAATTTCAGCTTGATACGTCTACACGTCCTTGATATAGAAGGTCTTGACACACAGACGAACGGACGGACAACAAAGACATCCTCTAAAGGGTTCCTTTTTTTCCTTTTAAGGATCGGAACCCTAAAAAGTAAGTGACTCATATTTTATCGGAGTGTCTCTCGTTGCAAAAAGTTTTAAAACCACTGGCGTACGTACAGTAACACCAAGTCCTCCCATAACAATTTCAACCGTATTGTCCTAGACTTACGAATGAATCTATAACTGGGTTGTGATTGTGAGGCCAACAGTATTTATTGTGGAAAATTCAATATGCGGAGTTTTTTATGAACCCAGACCTAGAAAGGTGCAGGTATGCGGGCTTTTGTTTGAGGATTTAGTTATATGAGCAATTTGATTTAGAGCTTGATCGTTTTAGGTTCCCATACTTGAAGTGTGCTAAGAAAAATAAAAAAAAATAAAAAAAAATAAGTAACCCTATTACTAAGCCTCCGCTGCCGCTGCACGTCTGTCCGTATTTCCGTCAGGCGGGTTGAATATAATAAGCAGAAAGGAGGATGCAAACTCTATGGGATGAATCCCATGAGAGTTATGGATCGCGCCGCATACAAAATCATGCGGCCCGTTGCACCCCGACACAGTGTGCGATAGTGCGCTGCGACCCGGCACGCTGCGGCCCGTCCTAATGTGCGCGATCCTTTAATCTTCCGATTTCTGAATTGATCTGATTGTTTTTATCAGTTCTTATCCGAAACGTTCGAACTTTAACCGAATAGGTATAAGGACAAAATAAGGAAATCCAGACCGAAGAAATCGTATATTTAAAAAAATTGGTAATTGGTTGAGGTGTCCAGATGAACATACTAAAAATCCCAGAAGATGGGAGGTGATCCGGAGGTTGGGGAGGGGGGTGGAAGTTTTTTTTTTACAGTAAAAAAAATTATCACATCATTCTCATATTTTATAGTAAAAACCCGCCAGGTAAAAACCCGCAAGGGATGTCAAGCAAACAAAAGAGGGCAAATTAAAGATTACGTCTATTAATTGTAAATCTGTGCGGAGCTCGGCTGTATTCATTTCTGACCTGTGCGAAGAAAACGATATTGTATTATTACAAGAAACCTGGCCCCTCCCTACGGACCTGCACTTCCTAGATAGTATTAATGCGTCATGTCACAGCCTGGGTACATCAGCAGTCGATACCTCCAAAGATATCCTAAAAGGCAGACCATACGGCGGTGTAGCCATCCTGTAGAAAAATACACTTCGCATAATTCCTGTCGAATGTAACACACCACGGCTGTGCGCGGTAGAAGTCACTTTGAGTGATAACTGTACGCTACTCATTATAACACCCTACATGCCGTGCGAAAATACTGATAACTTCCCAGAATACTGTGAGCTGCTAAGCAAAATACACGCCATAATCGAAGACCGTGGATGCACTAACTCCATCATAGTGGGAGACTTTAATGCTGACCCCAGAACACCATTTGGAGATGAACTTGAAGCTTCTGCAGAGACAATCAGTACAAATATGCCGATAAATTGCTATTACCAGGATCGACATACACATTCGTCAGCGACGCGCACGGAACTACGAGCTGGCTAGATCACTGCCTCGTCACAGATTCGGTATACAACTCCATTAGCAAAATGTACGTAGACTACGGAATCTCATGGACAGACCATAGACCAATCTCAATTGAAATGACAATCAATAAGCTCACCCGGTTAGAAGCCACTAACAATCACCTACCATGTATCTGGTCATGGAAACCAAGATCGGCCAACCAGATCTGTCATTACACAGAAATTGTACAGCGAGACATGTCGGCTCTCTTGAATAGTGGAAACTACTTTCATATGTACACGCCTCAACATATCGACATTGCTTATAGGAATGTTGTCAAAGTCATGCAAAATGCCGCTAGCTTTGTATTCAAAACAAAACGAGTGAAAACCAAGAGACGCACGGTACCGGGCTGGAACGATCGAGTAGCCGAACACTATGCCGCATCTAAGCGCGCACTCGCTCTATGGCACAGAACCGGCTGTCCGCGAGAGGGACCGATAGCTGAGCAAAGGAGACAGGCGCGAGCGAACTTCAAGCTAGCATTGAATAAATGCCAAAGAAATGAAGAACAGATTATTATGAATAGAATTGCGAATGATCTTAACGGCAAGAACTTTCAGTCTTTTTGGCAAAAATCTAATAACATCATCAAACCCAAAACACCGAGTCCCAGTCACATAGATGGTGTCACAAACAACTACGACATAGCGAACAATTTTAATCAGCTGTTTACGCAACCCGCCCCTACGAATACGAGTACACTTGCACCTAATAACTCGCTCCACGATGGCAGCAGCACTGACGACACTATAACTGTTAGCCCAGCGTCATTATGCAAAGTCGTAAAGAATACTGTGCGTGGTAAATCTCCAGGACTGGATGGCTTATCAATTGAGCACGTACAAAATGCGGGCCCGGCCATGATAGTAGCCGTGAGCCACCTATTCACGGCTATCCTGCGTACATCTCACCTGCCCAGTGCTATGACGGATGCGGTAATTGCGCCAATATCACAGAAGAGATAATAGTACTCCGTACAGAACGGCCACTCCCTTCCCCGCGCTGATTCAGATACCGCACCCCACCCCTGGCGTCTAGGAACTGGTTGAAATATCAATAGACGCGGTTGAACGCCTGACGAGTGACCGCGCGTATACGGTGAATAATAACCGGTAATATAATATGGTGAAGTTTTGTGCATTATTTGTGTGTCTGTCGTCAACTAGAAACAGCAAAGACAGGAGATTCTTTCGGTTCCCGACTGATGAAAGAAGGTAAGCAACAGCAACTCTATTGTTGTTCTTTTGAGAAATAAAAATTCTAATACCTTAACTCCCGGAATGTAACTTGGTCAGCGTTTGCTGTGTGTGTCTCGCTCTCTCACAAGGACAGACTTTGTGCGAGACAGAGACAGAGTTATATGTTTGTAGTACTTACTTATTATCAATTATCGTAGTCAGTAGCTGACTACGATAATTGATAATAAGTCAGTGTCGTAATATTTTATTTTTAACCGACTTCAAAAAAGGAAAGGTTCTCTAAAGGTTCTCTTTCATATTTTATTTTCTAAGATACCTAGTACTAAACCTTCCGTAATACATAATTATATAATTATCAATAAAGTACATTTATTATAGGTATTCATTTCGTGCTATCCGTTGTTGGTGCGATTCAACAACGCGAACGAAGCACTTCGAGTTGAAAAGTAGGTAGTAGGTGGGTCAATCAACTATTTTACCCACACTTTGCTGTCCCCGACCATTTATTATTAAAATACGCTAAATGGTTAAATTTACACATTTTACGAATATAACAATAGTATCTAAGCTAGCAGGCACTACGGGGAACTTGATTACGTTCTCGAAGATCTTCGTTTGTGTTTTTTTTGCTCACATGGCGCGGTATGGTGTCCTTTGATAGTGCCGTTGAGCTGCAGTCCTCGAAGAACTTTCAGAGAGAGTGCGTGCGTTGACAGAAAAGTGTGGGTTAAGTTGATTGACCCAAGTACGCACGCACTAACTTTGTCGCGGCGGCGGCGCGCCGCCATTAGCTGGGTCCACATATAGCGAGCTTCGGCCGGGTCTCGCTCGAACCCTGTAGTGGTTTGGTTGTTTTGAATCTCTCAGAGACTAGGTACCTACTTAACATAAAATTCGAATATTGTACAATCCTAACGATGTTTTTACATAGGTAGGTACCTACCTACAGTTCACGCCAAGTGTCTCTTACCTACTTCAGAATAAGTAATAGTAGGTAACAACAACATAACATAGCTTCACGCCTTTTCCCATAAGAGGTGGCAAAGGCACTGTGCCCACTTTTAGACAGTTATTCGATACCTACCTACTCTATTTTTGTAACTTAATGTATGAAGGATCAAAGTGAACATTAACATTTTTTAGGATTTCAATGAGAACCCGACTAGGTATGTTTAAACGGCAGCGCCCCTACAAAGTCACTTCATAATAATGCAAACGCTTGTGTTCGGGACAGTTCGGGTCGCGCCGTCGTCGTTCGGTTCGCCCGACGCAAATCGCTGCATTTGCCGCGCTACCAGCCCTAGCAATATTTACGCACACATTTGCACGTATACAAACATCATTTAGTCATGTAGTAGTAATAGGTGCTTATTTTACGAGCGTTCTATGGAGTGTCCGAGGTGTGCCAATATGTAAGAACAGGCAGAAGAACATCTCCAGTCGCAGTAACTACCGTCCGATTGCGTTAGCCTCGATAATTGCCAGACTGCTTGAGAAAGTGCTCAATGAATTGGCCGCGCCTTACCTCAGCACTGCGGACAACCAGATGGGATTCAAGAAGGACGTGTCCACCAGCACCGCCATCTACACCCTCAAGCAAGTCGCGGGATACTATAAGTCAAGAAAAACATCTGTGTGCGCCTGTTATCTTGACTTGAGCAAGGCGTTCGACAGACTGGCGCACGACCGACTCTGGCTGATACTGCAGGAACGGGGAGTGCCGGGTCACGTGACCAAGGTACTGAAGACCTGGTACAGTCAGCAGAGCAACGTCGTTCGCTGGAATGGAGCCCTATCGGATCCGTCTAAACTGGCGTGCGGTGTAAGACAAGGCGGAAGCATGTCACCCATACTATTCAATGTCTACATGGATGGCCTGTCTCACAAACTGAACCAGCTCAATGTTGGGTGCTCCATGAACGGCGTCATAACGAACCATGTTTGCTATGCAGACGACATGGTTCTACTCAGCCCATCCATCTCAGCAATGAGAGACATGCTTGCAGTTTGTGAGGAATACGCAGCACGACACAACATGGCCTACAACCCGGATAAGTCTGTGTGTATGATGTTCCGGTCGACAAATACACCTGCCATCATACCGCCAGTGCAGCTGAACGGCAGAGACCTCGAGTTCGTCGAGGAGGTCAAATACCTGGGCCACGTCATCACTGCGGATCTGGATGACAGACTGGACATCGCCAGACAGCGACGGGCCATACTGGTGCGAGCCAACATGCTGGCGCGGCGGTTCGCGCGCTGCAGCCCGGAGGTAAGAGGCAGCTCTTCCTGTCGTACTGCACATCCGTGTACACTGTGGAGCTGTGGGCGGTGTACATCAAGAAGAGAATGGAGCAGATGCGCGTGCAGTACAACAACTCGTGGCGCGCACTGTTCCGCCTGCCGCGCTGGTGCAGCGCGAGCGGCATGTTCGCGGAAGGGCGCGCGCCGGGCTGGGCGGGGCGCTGCGGCGGCTGCGCACGGCCACCGCGCGGACCCACATAGCGCACTCCACCAACCAGCTGCTGAAGGCTGCTCGCACATGGCAATCCAGCCCCCTGCACAGCGAATGGAGGTTTCTGCACCGACCCTCATCTTTGTTATGATTATTTGTTTGTTGATTATATTAATTAATTAATTATTATTTTTATCAATGTAATTTTTATCAATGTAATTTTCAAATCTATTTTAATTTTGACATGTTATTTTATATTGGACATTGTAGTCTGGCAATAAACAATATTTTTTTTTATTATTATTATTTTTATTATTATTTATTATTAGACAATTTAATTAGTGTATTTTAAATAGCGGTCGCTGTGACCGAAATCGGTCGAATCACATAATCATCATCAATTAGTGTAGAAGTGACTAAAGAGATATCTTGAATAGTTCTCGAGATAAAAGCAAAATAAAACTCCCCCCCTCTCCTCCCCTCCCCCACGGCTGGCTCACCTCACCCCCCATCCTCGGGGAATTTGAGTATGTTCTGTTCATTTGGACACTTCAAAGAATAACTCGTTACTCAATGGTTTTCACTTTAGAGTATTAATCCTGCTGTAAAAATTTATACGTAATTAGTTTTTAGAAAATTTTATGACGATTTATTTATGTAGAAATGACTAAAGAGTTTTCGAGGTAAGTACAAGCGAAAAGCTGAAATAAGAAACCTTCTAGAAGGCTGCTGCAATTCAACAATGTCTTTACACAGACTGATAAATTGTTTGTCTCATTGTTATTCACTTTAGTTATTCGAGTAGCGGACGCAGCTAGGAGGGGAGGGGGGGGGGGGGTCCGTTTGCGCTCCATTTGGCAGGTGAAATACGCCACCAAAAGATTTCGATTCGAAACTGCATTTGTGTTTTCTCTATTCCAATTGTTTGATTATAATTTCTCTCTTTGGTAAGATTTTTTATTATTATTTGGACTGTGTGTGTTTGCTGGATTTGGGCGAAAATAAATAAAGTCATATAAGTATTTCTCAGATACATCATATATGTTATGAAGTCGAAATTAAAAGTCTGTTTGTTTAAAATATTATATAGGATGTAACAGAAAGGGGTGTATTAACTCAGTACATTTCGGGCCTAGCGCTCAGCAGATCTGTATGGTGGAGTGAAAAATAAAGTTGCTCTGATCAAGTCGGTCCCGTAGTGAAAGTTGTTCAGAATGATGTCCCTAACAACCCAATTTCGGCTTGTACACCCCTTTCTGTTACACCCTGTATAAAGTTAAAAAAAAATAATGAAAAATTAGCTGGCGTCCTTTCAAGCAAAACTGGCTATATGGTCATAAATATGTCTCTGACACCTTATATAGTGTGGGGAAAGCCGTGACGCTATGTAGCCTGCACATTGTGTACCTGAGTTTGCCTCTGGATCTTCGCTTTAAGTAATACGTGTCACGTGCATAAAATAAGCGTCCACCGTTTCTCAAAACGTCTGGTGAATAAATTCAATTGAATTGAGTCTTTCAACGATCTTTTGGCTTTCGGTGACAGGTGGCTTTTTGACAGATTCGTTGCATTAAAAGTTGCGTAGAAGTGGCCCGTGTGTCTTATTTTGCGAAATTAAGTTTTTCTAGGTGACATTTGTTCCAGTCCCATATCTTCCCAGTGTCATTTATTGCCAATACCTGCGATATATTCCGAGAAAAACTTAATTTCGGAAAATAAGGGGCATCACACTCATCGCACACTTTCTGTTACACCCGTTCACCCTGTATTGCAAATCGTGGTCAAGAAGGTCAGAAGTTTTAAGCAAAGAGTTTAATTGGTCTTCTGTGATTGCAACCTTTTTTCCCATACAATATCTGTGGCATAACCTCACTTCTTTCAAGTCTATATGAGTCTATAGAAATCAAAACACCAAAACAGTAAACCACACGAAATTCTCCCCATGTCTTCATAAAACATGGTAAAATGACGTTGAAATGTATACTTATTCCAAAAACCACCACCCGGTGGAAATCCGCATATCGAGTGATGGGTGGCCAGTGTCAGAGACAGGCCATAGCAAGGCCACGAGGCAGCGCAAGTGCTGCAATTGCATAAAAAAACTCTGGTGGAAGCTAAAGGGATGCTGTGGGCCAAAGATCATACCACTTGACGGACATGGATAGAATTGATTTCGCTCGCAATCTTTATATTGGATAATCTGAGACATAACATCGCTTCTTGCAGGTCTCCAAAAAACAAGCAAACCAAAACACCAAGATAAAACCACACCTAATTCTCCCCATGTCTCTGTAAGACAAAGTGGTAAGATGACGTGGAAATGTATACTAAATCCAGAAAATACCACCCCTTGGTAATTCGCACGTCGAGCGATAGGTGGCCAGTGTCAGGGAAAGGCCATAGCAAGGTCAGGAGACGGTGCAAGTGTTGCGATTGCATGAAGAAGCTGTGGTGGAAGCTTAAAAATTGCTGCAGCTGCGGGAGACAACGGACAAAGGTCAAACGGCCGTATAAAGTTCCTTGCCGTTATTGGTAATAAAATGGGTAAATAAGTAATTTGTGTTTTAGTTTTTTTCGTAATTTCTTTAGTGATTCCTGTATCAGGACATAAAACTTAAGCGCCGAATATGTAACTTAACAATTATTTTTTGTTGCAAATAATAGCTTGAAATACTAAAAAAATAAGTGCAAAATATAATTCCGGGATAATTTCTTAAGTAATTTCACATAAACATACAATTCGACTAGACTTTACATACCATTTCTCGCACGCGCGATGACACGTCTTGACCCGGAAGCCATTTTGGCACAAGTGACCTTCGATCGAGCGACCAACTCACTTCCTAAATAATGAAAAGTTAACACTAGAAGGCACCATGAGTAATTCGTTCGATGAAAGCCGATACTTTGCTCCAACGATTTTTTTGTTTTCTATGTACTGCCCCTAGGACAGTTTCAGTGAGAAGGTTAAGGCCGGCTTAGCGCTCGTTCAGACTACAGCGGGAGCCGCACGGTTTGAGAATCGTGCGGGCACCGAGCGGGTCTATTTCCTCAGGAATGTATGTAATCGTTCAGACACAACCGTGAACTAACGCGGTTGCGATGCGGTGCGGTCTCAAACCGCGCGGCTCCTGCTGTAGTCTGAACGAGCGCTTGGAGCTTTGCCTTCCTTTCTCGCTATATTGGCTTCGAGTCTTCATGATTTAAAGATCGTTAGCTCACACCGAATTTTAAACTTAGAAGCAAATGGCTATATGAGTAAATAATGCTCTCAATAAAATTAAGGTACCATGCAATTCCAACAGTGGGCCGAATTTATAAACTTTTATTTCTAATACTTGAAGTGCTCCGTGGTCTAATGGGTTTCACCTTGCTTCTCACGCAGGAGATGCAGGTTCGAATCCCGGTGCTGACCATGTACCAATGAGATGATTAATTTGTCTTAAGTACACACGTGGCACGTTAAGCTGTAGGTCCCGGCTACTATCACTACTTCGTAGTATGTAGTAGTCTTAAAACACCTCCACCAACCCGCACTGAGCCAGCGTGGTGGAGTATGACTCGTATTCTTCGTATGGTGCCTTCCAAATGTTCCACTACTGAAGGTTGGCGGTCAGCTCACGACGCTCCTCTCTGTTCTTCGCCAAGCTTTTATTATGTACTCTAAATACATAATTACACCATAGTCTTCCCCAGCCTAGTTACTTGTCGAAGAAGCTCATCTCACAATATTAACTATATTTACTACTTAGAGCGTTTAACCCTCTACGCGGCGTTATGGCGTTGCCGACTCAAAACTATTCACATTAAAGCTCCGACCAAGTTGGAGCGAGCTTTTGCGTCACCTCGTTTAGTAGGAGTTTGCCGTTGTTTTGGTATGGCAGTAATATTCAGGCCACTTGCACCGTCAGGCCCGGCAGGAGGAACGCGAGTAAGTGCTATTTTTGGATCAGCTTTGAGTTGACAATTCCATAGAAAAAATAAAGGGTTTCATTACACTTTGAAACTCAACAACAAGTAAATATTTCTCTGCCACACTTCTGTGATTAAGGTGGAAGCCAGTTGAAGGCTAACTACGCCTATTTTCACAGCAGTTGGATGATAATAATAATAAAGTTGTATTAATGAACGTTAATTAGTCAGAGAAAAGTAATTTGTGTTGTGCACGTGAAGATTTTTGAAGCCGTATCCCGCGCTTCTCAACTCAACTACATCACAGAAAGCCCTCCTAGATCCAACAACAACAATTTATATGAACTAGCTAAAGATTTATAGCTCAAGATAATTGAGATGCCTTCCACAGGACCATTAGTCTTGCTGGTTTTTCGCGCCATACTTTACTGCCGACGGCGGAACCCTTAGAGACGTTGACAATTTGACGTTTTGCAGCTGAGCAATCGTCGGGTCGTACAAGTACATCTAGCGACAAGCAATAGACATATACATAGACATAGACATACGTCTATTCACTGAAGAAAACATGGGTACATCGACAGACAATTTCAAAGGCAGGAAATCAAAATTAATTGTAGAAGTACACACGTAAGTACTTTTCTAAACAGAAGAGTTTAGAAGATGACGTACGCACGCATGCGTCGCCAGTGAAATGGATCCAATTCAGCATAAAGCTGCAACAAGGCTGTAGCGCTGATTTTCAGTCGAAAGCATTTGATATCCACGCAAGCACCTCAATAGAGGTGGGCTATTCTCGAGAACATTCTGGCAGCGAGAACTTTGCGTTTTAGTTCTCGTGAATGTTCTCCAAAGCCAGAATCTAATAGTAGCTCCACACTCTCGCGAGTGTGTTTCGTGGAGGCTCTCGCACGAGCGGCGGCGAGCGGAGGCTACAAGAGTGCTAGCCTCAATTCAGTCCGCCACTCAACAAGATGGACGCAAACTGAGTGCTCACGCGAGTGTATGGTTGGTGCGCTCGCCGTTCGCATCTCGTTGCCTTTGACTCTGGCTCAAAAACCGGCAACGAACGGAGCGTTGACGAGGCGAGGCGAGGTAATACGAGCGGAGGCGAGCGACTCTCCCCCTCGCGTCGCCTCGTCTTGCCTCCTAGAGAGTGTGGACCTACCATAAGAGAATTCAACACAATATCCTCCCTCCCTTCTCATTCCATCACTACACGCAACGCAGGGCAACGGATTTTGATTGATGTGTATGAATTCCTATGTATCTGACCTCAGGATCTGACATTGCTAATATTTTCCGGTGACAGATGCGGAAGGTAGGTATCACAGGGATTGTGGACGTGGTTCTTTATGAAATTCAGAGACAGCAATTGAAGTTCGGCGTTGCGTGTCGGTAAATGTACGTCCAGCTTAAGGCGTCGTGCCTTCTTAAGGTGACGTGATGTAACATTGATCTGCTGAAGGCCGTGTTTGCACGGCAAATACGGTACGGGGGAGTTTCTTGCCGTTCTTTGCTCCATCCCTAAGCCCACAACTTCCGAACGGGCGGTAGTATACAAAAATATTAATATTATATTGACGTTGACTAAGCAATCTGTATGATTTTATGGTCAATAAAAAAAAAACTTTGACTTTGACTTTGAATTCCGATTGGGTATAACATGCCGTACAAACACGCGTCACAGTGGGCACCACGTCACGTCACATCACAGTGGGCACCACGACGTCACAGTGGGCACCACGACGCTTTTAATTAGTTAGTCTGATTGATTGATTGACATTAGGGTTCCGAATAATGTCAAAAAAAGTCCATCCATCCTTCCGGTTGTATATACCTACTGGGTTGTCTTTTGCCAATGGGTGGTGTGTTCTGTTCACTTGAGTGTGTATCTTTATATCCCATACTAATGGACAATGCAGTACTGCTCAAACAAAGGGCCTCTCAAAAGACTAAACCGCCCGCCGGCCGCTGTCATTCCCGAGACAGTGACAACACTTAAAGTTGTGTTGTGCTGCCTTACTTTAATTGATATCTATATCTCTACACAAGGGCCGTAAAGCACAAAATACAATAATCTTTTAATTTTACATCACACAAAAGCAGCATTCTTCGTTGAGCCTATAATTCTCCATCCAACAGCAACAAAGCTTCCGGTCTCCTTGAAATTCCAATGTGAATTTCATGAGCTGAATTCGGAACACTTCTTGCAAGTGAGACAACAGATTTCAGTGACTTGTTAGCGAAGTGAGAAGACGGGTTGAGCTTAGTTGTTTCAAGTATTGTGATGCTTGGCTGTATTTGCGTTTAGGATTTAATTGGGAATCTAATTACCTACTAACTGCACATAGACGCATGCGTGTGCTTTTGCCACCTCATATTGAAAAAGGTGACGATTTGTTTCGATTCCTTGTAAAAATAAAACTACTAAAGCGGAAATTCTAAAATCGAAATTGAATGAGAATGAGAGTATTTAGAGTAAGATATCGTTAACTTCAGTTTTGACTTTCGAATGCAAATTCATAGCTTACATTTACACTGGCACTTTGCCGCGCTGACCATAAGATCCCCAGATCAATTGTCACGCCTTTTCCCATACGGGGTGGCAGCGGCACAACATTGACTATCCGGTTGTGGAACGCACTTCCCTGCGCTATAAGGGACAGTCCCTCAATTTTCACTTTTAAGAAAAGTTTGAAAGAACACTTCCTTTCTCTTTCGTGATAGGTATCTTGATTATGTAAGTAGATGTATATGTATGTTTATGTATTCTACTCAATTATATATATTTTTATTTTATTTTATATATGTATTCATATTTAGGTCTATGTAGCATTTTTATTGTGTAGATATATTATAGTAGATATATGTAGATTCATTCATTTATCTTCTTTTTATTTATTATGCACTAGGCCTATTCTCTCAGAACAATCTGTCCTATCTCGCCTAGGTTTGCTGGAAGAAATCTCTTTTTAGAGATAAGCTCGCCTTTGCCTATTTACCTTTGTTTTAAGACTATGTATCACATTGTTTTCCGTGCAATAAAGAAATTATGAATTATGACTATTTTTACCCAATACTCCATTATGCGTGACAGAGGGTAACCCATCGCCGCAGCACCACATCCATGTCATTGTTGCTCTAAGTTCGCCAAGCACCATTTATCAAGACACTCCAAGTGACTCCCAACGTTTCAATTTGCATCGCCTTCTTGCACCTAAGTACAGTTCACGCCATTTGTGTTTGGTACTGACCTTTCTTTCTCGTCTACGTTAAGGTGGTGTGAGAGAATGGTCCGTCTTACTTCTAGTTCTCGTCTGGTTCATCTGCTTATTATGGTTTTGTGCAAAAACCACCACGATCGAGTTGAAAAACAGATACTTCCACGCGGGGTGACGAAGTTCAAGTTCAAGTTCAAAATTGTTTATTAACCATAAAATCATACAGATTGCATAGTCAATATAATATTAATATTTTTTTAACTTCACATGCTCGTAAAGTTCGTCTTTATGTTGGGTATAGACTGCATAAAATCACTTTTTATGGTCTAGTGCATAAAGTAAAATCTTCGTCTAAATCTCAGACTCTAGACAAAGGTTGTCAGATAAACAGCCACACACACCTACGCTAAGTGCCACTGCCACGTATAAAAAAAAAAAAACAAAGTATATTGGCGGGAAGTCCTTATTTATTCTTTGAGTTGCTATTTGCAATTGTTTTTTTTTCAATATTGCTGTTAAATTTCCTCACAATCGAAGTGAAAAGCAGAGTGGCTAGTGAGTGGATATATAGGTACATCTCGGGTAAAAATCGGGTAGGTGTGCGTTTTATGCACTTGTTGTACAATCCACTATTGTATACTACCTGTCAATCGAATAGCTGACATCTTCTATTCGATTTCCACGTGATATCGCCGCAAATTCCGCATCCATACCTACTCTGCCATTTGCCGTAGGCTCCAACCTCAGACTATATAGTGACACTAACGTATGCTCCAACCTCCAACGCAGTGCCCTTACAGGGTCCATTGTCGGGACCTCCTTACTTTAAGAACTCTACGACCACAATGTAGCAATAAATAATTTGTAATTTGGAAACTTTACTGTTGGAGCCAGATTAACGAATTTTAATATTAATAAACGTGGTGTAAAGAATAAGTAGCACTTATCTGAATCGACTGTCGGAGTAAAAGTATTTACTCTAAGTTTAACCTGAGACAAACCTGATGTACACCTATATTCAAGCAAATAAACGCTACTTTACTTTACTTTACTTTACTTTACTTTAGAATAACTACTCTCAGAGTAAGGAGGTATTATCAAAAGAGTTTAGTGTTTTATTAATAATAAGACCGTAAGATAATAACAACGTACAACCTAAATTCTAATTTAAACATTGTGGTTGTGAAGGTGTTACAGTAGGCGTACCCGACAATGGACCCTGCAAGGGCACTGCAACTCAACATGAAAGCCCCTGTACAAGCAGAAACTACAAAGACTGAATTATATCTTCATTGTACAAACATTGAGTCTTGAGACAACTGGACAATTCCAGGCTGCTAACTACCAAGTTCGAGGTAAAGTTAGCAACTTCGAGGTATCTTGCTAGTTACCTGTCTCAAGAAGCTTATAGACTACATCTGCAACGGCTGCCTAGGATTGTGCTAGGTTTAGACAAAGCTAGGACACCTAGACCGACAGGATTACCAATATTAATTCTGTAAATGGATAGTTGGGAACGATCTACCGAAAGTTGGAACAGATCTTCGCGCTGGCTAAAGATGGTATAACGTTGTTCATGAGCTGCAGCGATAACTTTTTCACTAACTTAAAACCACAACGTTCAACGAAGTGACTAAAAAAATTACAGACTACTCAATCTATATGACTAACTTACTCTGAACGAGCGACCTCTCTTTCTCGCATTTATCATAAAATGCAATAGAGACAAAGCTCGCTCAAAGCTAAAAATTGTTGGCGCGAACTGTAACATACATAACATAACATAACACAACACAACACAACACAACACAACACAACACAACACAACACAACACAACACAACACAACACAACACAACACAACACAACACAACACAACACAACACAACACAACACAACACAACACAACACAACACAACACAACACAACACAACACAACACAACACAACACAACACAACACAACACAACACAACACAACACAACACAACACAACACAACACAACACAACACAACACAACACAACACAACACAACACAACACAACACAACACAACACAACACAACACAACACAACACAACACAACACAACACAACACAACACAACACAACACAACACAACACAACACAACACAACACAACACAACACAACACAACACAACACAACACAACACAACACAACACAACACAACACAACACAACACAACACAACACAACACAACACAACATAACATAACATAACATAACATAACATAACATAACATAGCGCCACGCATACGGGGTGGCAGAGGCACAACTGTGCCCACTTTTAGCCAGTTTTGAATACTCCATTTTGCCTCACAGGCGTTTATATGGAGCCCGAACTGTTCTGAACTTAAATCGACTATATATTTGCTATCGAAATCTAAGTACATTTTGTTAGCAAACGTACCTATTGAGTCAATACTGTCCCCTATCACGAAGGGCCACGACACGATGAGAATCCCTGAACGTCCTTTGTGCTTGACATGCGAGACACGTAGTCATTTCCTTTCAATTCCTCTAAAAATATTCGGGTAGTTTGAATAAATACAATAATAGCTCAGAATAATTAAATACTGGAAACGCTTAAGAAAATACTTGACGAAACGTTCGTAGACTTTAATGGACTCAGCCAGGTAATGTGCGCATTACCTAGTTAATGTGCACTCTAACTGATTTGCTCACTCTACCAGTAACAGATACATATCTTTACAACTGTAACATTTACTTAATATTGATGCTGGCTAATGAAACTCCTAACTTGTCATCGGCAGAGGAGTATTCGTAATCAGGAGTCTCCATTGGAAATCTTCCTTGGTTGGGTAAAAGGTAAACCTGATAAAAGGCAGCATATTTTTTTAGGGTCAGAATTTCTGTGAAGCCCTTATTCGCGTTTTGGTAGGGCCAATTGTTAAACACTTGACGTTGGTTTTTGTGATTGAAGAGACTTCCAGTCGCAAATCTATTATTTTTAGGGTTCCGTGTTATGGGCCGTCTATCATGGTTGACAACCTAAACTAAAGTTAATAACAGTACGTCGATACTGTAAATCAATAATATCAAAACCATGGAGCGAACAGGTTAAGTGTCATAGTAAAAAAATATAATATATAGAATTTGTGTGTTCTATCCGAATATTACGCTTTTTTTCTGGCCGGCACTTTCACTTTTGGCCCATAAGATCTCATTTAGCTCCCAGAAATAACACGTTCTAAGTGAAACATTTTATTGTTTTAATTAACAATGTTAATGATTGCATTAGATGATTTCAAAAACTGCGATAGGAAAAGGTGTGTTGTCTTCGAAAAAATATTCCGGTTTTTTTTTGTATTTTATGGCCTGGTTGCAGAGACCTTTGAGCCACGTCTTATATAAACCGTTATATAAATACATTAAAAACACAGCGCAAAAATTATAATATTAATTATTGGACCTTACTTTGTACAAACTAAAAACTCCTAAATATTCCGGATTTGCAAAACGCAAGGGTCTAGAAATTTCGTAGAAATCTCAACCATTTTTTCTCAAAGTATGAAGTTGTCATTTTTCTCGTCAGAATAGGTACCTAAATGTGTTCTGTTCAACTGACGGAACGGCAAACTTGAAATATTGCCTTGCATACCAAGGGTAACCCTACTGACCATCCCACAAGAAAAAAAAACACGTCTTGACGCACTATGTTAAAACTTCATGCAGACTACAAAAAAATCATTATAATTCTTCACATTGTAAGATTTTTCCAATTCTCAACCCAAACCAAGTAAAGTTGACGACTTCTTGGGTTTGTCCGTTTTTCACGATGTTTTTGACCCACATATTGATGAGATTGCGAAAAGGGTCAATATACGTCACGGGTTCCGCATATAAGAATTGACTGTGGAGTCGTTCCGTTTGACCCTTTGACCCATTGGAAAGTTCTAGTGCGTGACTAGTGGGAAGTTCTATGACTTTGATTTCAAGTGCTTGAAAATGACAGATTTTATAAATCGGATCTGTCATTGTGACATACAGTTGTCCAACGCTCTTTTGGCTTGCGGTGACAGATAGAAACGAACGCTTTTTGACAGATCATCGTATGAGGTTGCGTAGAAGTGACGCCCCCCTGTAAACGTCACTTACGCCAAAATATTTTTTGAAGGCTGTAGCTGTGGCTTAACCAAAATACCAAAAGCAGAACAAAAATTGCGTCACGCCTTTACCCACACAGGATGATAGAGGCACAGTTACCCACACAGGATGGTAGAGGCACAGTTACCCACACAGGACGGTAGAGGCACAGTTACCCACACAGGATGGTAGAGGCACAGTTACCAACACAGGACGGTAGAGGCACAGTTACCCACACAGGATGGTAGAGGCACAGTTACCCACACAGGACGGTAGAGGCACAGTTACCCACACAGGATGGTAGAGGCACAGTTACCCACACAGGATGGTAGAGGCACAGTTACCCACACAGGATGGTAGAGGCACAGTTACCCACACAGGACGGTAGAGGCACAGTTACCCACACAGGATGGTAGAGGCACAGTTACCCACACAGGATGGTAGAGGCACAGTTACCCACACAGGACGGTAGAGGCACAGTTACCCACACAGGATGGTAGAGGCACAGTTACCAACACAGGACGGTAGAGGCACAGTTACCCACACAGGATGGTAGAGGCACAGTTACCCACACAGGACGGTAGAGGCACAGTTACCCACACAGGATGGTAGAGGCACAGTTACCCACACAGGATGGTAGAGGCACAGTTACCCACACAGGATGGTAGAGGCACAGTTACCCACACAGGACGGTAGAGGCACAGTTACCCACACAGGATGGTAGAGGCACAGTTACCCACACAGGATGGTAGAGGCACAGTTACCCACACAGGACGGTAGAGGCACAGTTACCCACACAGGATGGTAGAGGCACAGTTACCCACACAGGATGGTAGAGGCACAGTTACCCACACAGGATGGTAGAGGCACAGTTACCCACACAGGACGGTAGAGGCACAGTTACGATGAATAAATTAGGGGTGCTTTTTTCATGTGTATTTCAGGAAATACTCGGAAAATCGTAATCAATTTCTGGTATATGTTATTTGACTATATAATCTAGCGTTTTCATGATGGAAAACGTGTTTGGATAAAATTTTCTCGATAGAAAATAAATCCAAAGTCAACCCTTTTTTCCAATATTTTTTCCTATATACCGCAGTAGTAGTAAATATGATCTTTCTGTTAATTCTAATTTGTGGGGAATTGTTGTTACTAGCGATTTGAAGATTGAAATGTAATTCATTAATGTAATGATTTTTTCCGTTTTGGCGCTTACGTTGATTCAGATTAGGCGCGAGCGCACAATTGCCATCCCACTTGTTTCTATTCTCGAGTTATATTCGCTTTTCACTTCCTAAATCTTCGTTGACCTTGGTTTGTAATTATTCATACCTAGCCTTAACGTGTAACTCGATATCTCATTTTGTGTGACAGGGTGCTAGCCCATCACAAATTGAAATAAAAATAACACAAAACCGATCAATCACAACAAAATGGCGGCATGTTTGTATCCAGAAACACGATTGCAAGGGACGCCCCCAGCCCCCTCTAACGGACAGGACGGACGTTATAAATAGGTAGGGCCGACCTTTTAACAAATATACGCTGGGCTAAGGGATGTCGTGAAAGACCAGCCACTTTTTAAAGGATCATTGAGACATTTTTTGGGATATTTTATAAAGCCTAAAGGTATTTTGTTTGGGGCGGCAGAAGCTCCTACTAATAAGGATAGCCTTTATGCCAAATAAAATATTTTCAAGAAATTCTCAAAATAAATGTGAGTATCAAAGTGGGAGATAAGTCATAATCATAATCATAATCATAATAAACGTTTATTGCCAAGAAAATACAGGATAGTAACTAATATTACATTGAAGAGATTATTAGAGATAAGCTCGCCTTTGTACACGTTTTCTATGTTTTTTACTGTCCTATGTAACTTTTTGTGTGCAATAAAGAAATTATGAAATTATGAATTGAATAATTTTGCTGGGGCAATAGGAAGTGGCTCAGCCCTTGCTGACACAGAGCCGGGACTCTGTGCAGCGCTGATTTTCAGCTTCTCCCTCTTCCCTTAGATTTAGAGCGGGGTAAAATGTCATAGAGGGTCACCAGGAGAACTAAACTTATGCAAGACAGTGTTAAAAAATTAGATCACTAAATTGTAACAACACTTAATTACTAAATTATAATAACATTGGATAAATTACAATAAAAACACAAAATAGTTATCATTTGGGGCATAGTAGAGTAGTAGTGGTTGGTATTTTTTATGTTGTACTTGTGTGTGTATGTGTGGGTGTGAGGGTGTGTTTGTGTGTGTGTTTGTGTGTGTGTGTGCGTATGTGACTGTAGCTTGCCATAAATGTATGTCATAAACGTAAACATTTACATACAGGCACATACATTGCTTCTGGTCCCACACTAGGATACCCTGTGTCGTGGGAACCAGAAACAGCAACATCACAAACATGTAAACATACTGAAAATATTTTATTTGGCAAAAAGTACACCATAATTTAATATATTTCATTTTAACTCTAAAGTCTATGTCATTCCTTAGAAAATTCGTACCTACAATAAAATTAATAACTGAATCGGTCTTTTACTTTGTTAAATAAACGATTACCTTATCTTATCTTAATGGATTGGAATTGGAATAAATATTAATTAATTAATTGATCATCCATTGGTAACGGATATCCAAGCATGAATAAGTTGGTTAATCCAGGCATAAATGTGTCAGATTACGTATCTCGTAGATCTATGCTTAATTTTCACATTAGCCTCTATTGCTCACAGAAGCACTAAAAAGTGCTTGACTTTGACAGCGACTACCAAGACGTCAATTAATGTCTATTGCAGGGGGATGAGAACTTAATTTCCCCTAATTTTAATGTCTTTTTTTTTCCTTTTCGGCCAGGAGAATGACAATCTCTCGACTGAACTCTGACAAAAAACAAAAAAACATGCAATTGACATCATATATGATTGTTTGCTTACTGTTATTATGTGTATTTTTTTATTTTTTGTAGGACTTGCATTAATCAAAAAAATAAATAATAACATTTGTATAATTATATAATTTGACATTCCAAAAAAATATTATTATTATTGTTATACGTAATTTAAATTGACACTCTATATCTTCTCGGTGTGGCTTTTTTCATATTTCTATTTTATAATTGTATTTTTAATAAATTTGCACATCCTTATAGGATAAAATATGGTTAAGTTCAAAAATTGTACATAACATCCTAAGCACCTATATTTGCAAATAAATATCTTTGACTTTGACTGAAAGGGTTTACTCTTATACCTACATTTGAGGCTCTATTTCAACAGGGAAAGATTAATCACAACTAGCCGGGCCACCCTGTATAGTAGGTACCTTAGTAAGCAGACTGACTTTCAAATTGGGCATTGGCCTTCCAGTTACGGAACCCAAAAAAAACCTACAGCCTATAAATCTCTTAACCCTATCACGGATGTGGGTTCGGTCAAAAAGCACCCACCTCAGCACACTGCGGGATACCACGGGAATCTCTGTCATTAGTAGAATCAATATTATAGTATCTGTGGTAGAATACAGTGTTCCAACATATTTTGGGACTTGAGCGAGGTTTGCAGGGGGCGCTAGTTCTTCGAAATTTAACGCAACATCAAGCGTTAGTTCCACCTGTCACCGCGTGCCGGAGATCGTTGGAAAACTGTACACTGTTGAAACGGTGCTCCTGCTTGTGAGGTGGAGAGCATATGATATGAGGTTGATGGCTGAATGGAAATGATTCAATTGTTGCATTGTACTGCACGTACGCATCTATTTCACTGGGTCAGATGCATCTTCTGAAGCATCACATTTCGTGAATGCGAGTTCTAATCCTGAGTAAATTTTGCGTAAACTATGCTTCGAAACTATGTGACAATAGAAAGATATTTTATTTTATATCTTATAGTCTATTCGTTAGTGAAATTTAAATTTAAATCTGTTAACACACACTCACAGGACAGGACACAACCTTCGCCTTTGAAACCTTGCCTTCAACTGGTCACTGTGAACTTGGCTTGATAATTGGAAACGATTTGATTGGTTACGGGGGGCGTGGCTAGGCCGCCGGAAAGTGATGACTTTACTGCATTATTATCACGAATAGACTGTAATGAGTGATATCACAGATACTATAATATCATACTAAAACAGATAGACCACCTGGAACAAAATATGACACCGGGGCGTAACCTGAGATGCTACGGAAGCTTCTTTAGTTCGAGGCCATTATCGCTTGGTGCAGCACCATCGATAAATTGCAAATACCACGATATGACGCTAGGATATATAGGATTTATTCTAAGATTAGCGCCACCTAGAAGTATGTTAACTGAAACCATGGAGTTAAAAATACAAATCTTACTCCTCACACCATCTCTTTTTTACGAAGGGTTACTAATTCTAATCTGTATGGGATGAGCACCCTGTGGTGACACCTAATATAGCTATGACGTCTAGCTAGTGAACTACATTAATTTTCTGCTTTTTTTCTCAGTTGGTGTTGGTTCTAATGTTGAGAATTATTTATCTGTCTTCATTATTAGCGACACTAACATCTGATAACAAAATTTGAAAAAACAAACATATACGAATATTAAACTCTTTGAAAAAGACTCCAACTTCCTAGTCCACAGTCTATCACAACCAGCTACAGAGAGCCACTTCAGAGCGGCACTCGGTTAAGACCTACTTACTGGTAGGAGTCAGTTAGTGTGCCATCGATAAACAGGATGTTCGGAGAGATAATAAATCTAAGTTCCCGTCGTCAGCCGCTGGCTCCCGCGGGATTAAAGTGTTCGAATGGTTACTCCCATTTCCCCACTTTTCCACGTTTGTAGGGTTCCGTACCCGAAGGGTGCCAAACGGGACCCTATTACTGAGCTTCGCTGTCCGTCTGTCCGTCCGTCCGTCCGTCTGTCACCAGGCTGTATCTCATGAACCGTGGTAGCTAGACAGTTGAAATTTTCACAGATGATGTATTTCTGTTGCCGCTATAACAACAAATACTAAAAATCAAAAGAAATTTAATATTAAGGGGGGCTCCCATACAACAAACGTGATTTTTTTGCTCATTTTTGCTCGATATTGATAATGGTAGCAGGTAGACGCTTAAAATGTTCACAATATATTAAGTATATTATTTACTTAAAAAATAAATAATTAAATTAAAATTAAATTAATATTTAGGGGGGGCTCCCATACATTTTTTTTGCTGTTTTTTATAGATAATGGCACGGAACCCTTCGTGCGCGAGTCCGACTCGCACTTGGCCGGTTATTGTAGTTGTATTCAAATAAAATCGGTTAGGTGCGGGTCGGTATCGCACACGAAGGTTACCGTACCATCGTACAACAAATCAAAAGCACTCAAAACAATAAAAAAAAAAAAACAGAAAGAAAATTTAAAAAGTTTATGCCTTCACGAGATTTGAACCGACGACCTCCGGATTGAGAGTCTACATCATACCGGCTGAGCTACCACAACCATGTGGGTTGACGCGAAATATGCTATCATATTTAAATGTATAGTATATGTGTCTATGACATGGTTGCTATGACAATAAATAAACAGTTTCAGTCAAGATCTCCATTTTGAAATGCGTAAGTGTATCTAAACACGTCTTTTGTATCGGGGCCCCCTTTAATTTGCAATATCTCTCGTATTTCAGTATTTGTGGTTGGTGCGGCAACAGATATACACATTCTGTGAAAATTTCAGCTTTCTAGCTATTACGGTTCGTGATGCAGACGGACCCGGTGACAGACAGGACGGACGGACGGACGGACGGACAGATGGACAGCGAAGTCTCAGTAATAGGGTCCCGTTTGGCACCCTTCGGGTACGGTACCCTAAAAACGTTCGCATACGCATAACCTATGTACGATGACGGGCCGCCAGACAGTTTCGCAGCGGCTGACCAATCACAGCTCTCTTACCTCGTCCCCCGCCGCCCGTAAATTGGTGAGTTGTGTTTCAAAAGAAAATGTATCTATGCGCTCTCCACTGGATAAGTGCTCCCTGATTACATCTAACAGCAGATCCATACGTCGTGTTTACTTTTTGCGTATAGTAGTATGCGCTGGGGTATAGCGTGTGTCCAAAAGTGGGGAACGGCACAGACGCATCTGAAATACTCGTACACGGAAGATTGTGGCGAGGTCGCGCCTCCATTTGAAGCTGAAGACAAAAGATAAATTGCCCTCTTTACTCCTAAAGTATCGTGATTCTTTGAAATATATAGTGATAAATGAATGCCCTACTGCTGAAACGGTAAGGCAATTAGCTAGTTTTCTTAGCCGTCTGTCGATTGTTTTGGAGGTCTCTTAGATGACCTTTGAACTAAAGATCAAAGCGAAAAAAAAACGCTAGGTGGCAGTAAAGTGTTCCCTACAAGATAGGGAATGTTCTATGTAGCACATTTAGGTCCCACCGAGGAGCAATGTCTATGATACAGGAAAGAAGATGCAGATTCTAATTTGACGCTGAATCCAAGGTGTAACTGAATTAACGCAAAATGAGAAACTACACTTACACCACTTAATAATGAAAAAAAAACATAATTCATAATTTCATAATTTTTTTATTGCACGGAAAACAATGTGATACATAGTCTTAAAACAAAGGTAAATAGGCAAAGGCGAGCTTATCTCTAAAAAGAGATTTCTTCCAGCAAACCTAGGCGAGATAGGACAGATTGTTCTGAGAGAATAGTCCTAGTGCACAATAAATAAAATGAAGATAAATGAATGAATCTACATATATCTACTATAATATTATATCTACACAATAAAAATGCTACATAGACCTAAATATGAATTCATATATAAAATAAAATAATATATAATTGAGTAGAATACATAAACATACATATACATCTACTTATATAATCAAGATACCATACCATGTACAACTTATATAAACATGTACAAAGGCGAGCTTAAAAAAAAAAAATCTAACGAAACTACTTTGAAGTTACTCAGAATAATGTCCATAACAAAGTAGTTTCTCATTTTGCATTTATTCATTTACACCTTGTATAGGTACCAATGAGACAAGTAATTTATCTTCGGGGCATTGCTATTACCAAAAGCCCATCTTTCATTCATCGTGTAGGTACTGCAAAAAACGTGAACTTATAATATTTTTTTACCATTTTATGTTATGTTTCTGTGCAATGAAATATAAAGTGATTGTCGGACGTGTCAAATCGTTGAGGAGCACGCACGTGTGCGCTCGTTGATGTCTTTTGGGTTAGTGATATTTTTTCAAAGCTTCCGGCTTTTTCCATAGATTTTTTGATTGAATCGTTGATTCAGAAGACTCAAAATGCAAAAGTTATGTGAAGCAATTGCATAATAAGGTTTTTCTTGACTAAATTCTATGCAACATATTATGCAACATATTGTTGCACACAATGCAACTTGCACAAATTGCATAATTCGTACTGAGTAACTTTGTAGTTAACCCCATGTTAGTTGTCTGAAGACACTAATGAAACACTAAGTCCAATTTATGACAGAGTCAAGCGCTCCGTAATTTGACTACAAACACTTCGTATTAAGCTTTTCCAAGAACATTCAACACACATACGATCAAATGAAAGCAGGCTTGCAAACATTACATTGATGTGCAAAAAAGATACTCATAGACATTATAGAAACATAACATGGCGTCACGCCTTTTGCCCTACGGGGTGGCAGAGGCCCAACTGTGCCCAATTTTAGGCAGTGAATCAATACTCAATAGATTTCGACATCATATTAATTTATTACTCATGACAACAGCGTAACCGACGACAGCGATTGCAACGTCACAAACATACAAACATCCAATTGAATTTGAAAACAGGCTTTGTATATTGGCAACATGCCAACATTATTGGTAGGTACAGAAGGAGTAGATTTCTTTTGTTTGTTGAGATAGCTATAAAGGCATTACAAATTTAAATTAATTGAAAAAAAAAATCTGCCCACTGCTGGGTATGATTTTCTCCAAAAAGTTGGTATTATTACATACGCAACGTTAGAATACTTACATCCAACAACCAACATATCCAACGGATTTATTCGCAAACGCATGGCCAAAATACCATAAGGTAACTTAGTAGGAGGCTTATGCAAATAGTAATACGGACAAAATTAATAAGCGAACATTGAAGTGGAAACTTTAGGCGAATGTAGTGTTAGAGCTTATCCAATAAGCTCTTCTCAAACTGTGGAACTAGGTGACGTCTGGGAATCATAACTTGGAATAACGTATGCCAGTATTAATAAAACACTCTTAACTTTGATACAGTCTTCCAACGAACTTTTTGCATTTGAGTGACTTTTACAGGGGGCGCTAGTTGTACGCAATTTATCGCAACGAACCTGACATCAAGCGTTGGAAAGATGTAGTTGTCTCAGATCTGTCACAATGGCGCTTTTAAACATTTAAAAGATTTATTGTTAATTACGGGTCACATTTACAGACCAAAACATGTGAGGTTGCATTGTTTTGGATTTTGCCACATCAAATGTGTAATTTTCACAAGCTTCAGATTTTTCTCAATACTAGGGGCTGCTTATTATTAAAGGCAGATGAAATTGAAATACGACATTTGCTAATGAAACTACATTTCGCCTGACGGTCGGATAGAGCTAGTCCAAATTAAAATGATGCGCCCCACTACCGCATTTACACACACAAGCAAGTCGCAGATGAAAGAGTAGGGTGCGTCATTTCAGTTTAAACAAGCTCTACCTAGGTACTCATTGTGAATGTTTTTTACGGCGGTTCCATCACACCGTTAGTACTTTAATAAAATGTTAATAAACAACACATTATTACGCCTCCGCTGTCTGTCTGTCTGTCTGTCTTTCTGTCTATCCGTCAGCAGGCTGTATTGTATAAACCGTAACCGTAATAATTATTTCAACCTTTATTACTATCCGTAGGTATGGGACAAATCGTTTTGATATCCCGGAAATGCATTTAAAACTAAGAATTGTGCATCTGACACTCCATATGGGAAAAGTCGTGTCGCTTTATTGTTTATTATTATTTTATTTAAGTTGAAGTCCTACATTGAGAGCCAGTGGACTTAGGCCGGCCATACACGGACTGCTCGAGCAGTTACCCAGTGATCAACATACACGGACCGCTCCTGCAGTCAGAGCCAACAGGTTGAGGCTGCCATTGATAACTGCTCGAGCAGTCAGCTAACTGCTCGAGCAATCAGCTCAACTGCTCAAATTTCAAATCAGTAGCATCATGGATTTTGAGGAGGAATGAAGTGCGCGGGCGGAGGTTACTGCGCGAGAGCAGTCGACAGCTCGAGCAGTCAGTGTATGCCTGGCGACTGCTTGACCGCAAGATGAAATTTCACCGTGCTGCCAACCGCCCGAAGCAGTCGCAACTGCTTGAGCGGTTCGTGTATGCACGTACGTAGAAGACTGTAGTTTGCTATGCAGTCGCAGCTTGAAGCAGTCGATACTGACTGCTTCAAGCTGTCCGTGTATGGCCGGCCTTAGTTTCAGTATATATTCTAAGTTTAGGCCGGTGCTGTGGTTACAGTTGGAAGTTCCGGCGCTACCACTAACATAACTTGGCCGGTTCATCTTACTGCAGTCATACGACATTGTAGAACACTTACATTCCGGGTTTAGTACTTGTACTAACTAGAGTTGTTTATTATTTAACTGCAACCGGACAGCCCAGTAGTTATTTAGAAGGATGCTGCTCAACGTTTTTTTATCGATTATCGTTCATATCATATCATAATACATTATATAAAAGTTTAGGCAGCACAGCACAGGGAGGAATGGTCTGAGATAGGGGAGGCCTTTGCCCAGCAGTGGGACACTATGCAGGCTATTAAAAAAAAAACTTAACACACCCTACCCCTACCTGTACCTACCCCTTAAGTGAAACGTTTTACTAAATAAATAATTTCTATTTTGTTTACATGGATGACATTATACTTTAGTTTTTATGTGGAAACCTAATTACACGTGCGCTCTCCAAGTGTGATCGGAACCCTTGGTACGCAAGTCCTGCTCGCACTTGAACGTTTATTTAATATAACGTGAGGTTCATTAGGTATTTGTTGAACAAACGGCAAACGACTTAACTGACGATTAATCGCATTGGGAATTCCGTCTGGTGCGGGCTTGGATGATGCATCGGCTGCATTTCCTCCCGTTCATGTTGTCTGCCTGAATAGGGGCTTAGAACTCCTGTCTGTAGCGTTTGTAATGTGTCGCTTTGTGATACTTGTAGGGTATTCAGGCCAATCCCAGAGGTGTCTGCTAAATTAACTAAAATGTTTGTTAAAATCGGCCAGACTTTCAGAAGTACGGTTCTGTGCAATGCCTCGTGAATAAATGCAAATCACGATGCTTTGCATGGGACATGATGACATGATGACAAAATTCATTGAAAACATATCAAGAATTATTTACCACAAATAGCTTAATAGTATAAAAATCATATTCCGAACGGGCGGTAGTAAACAAAAGACGTTGACCAAGCAATCTGTTTGATTTTACCCTCTCCTCGTCTGTGACAGTGGCCTCTATGGTAAGATAACAATTCAAATGTATAATAACAAAATTACCCACTGACGAAAGGGGTCAATAAAAAAATTGAACTTGAACGTATAAATATCTGATAATTAACAGTGTCTTTTTTTCTCTTACAGGTAAACATGATGTCATAACTTTGTCACAGAGGACCGCGAGGTACCTTACTGCCCACATATAAATTGCATGAGAAATGTCACTTATAAATATTCCTGAACTGGCGATTTTTTTTCTTCTCCAGCTGAGATTCCGACCGCATATTGCATTGTACAGGCACATTAAAGTCTTCACAAAATAAAAGGCCCGTTTTGACAGTTCGTTTACCTACACGTTAGACATAAAAACTTCATGGGCGTGAACTGTCGAAACGGGCTTTTTATTTTGTGAAGACTTTAATTTCTTCAGTTATGGCCCCACACTAGGGTTACCAGAAACATCCTCACATTAACATCCAAGACTAGACATATATTATAATGAGACTAATGATTCTATTAACACTATTATTGATACTAATAAAATAATATTAGAATAATTATTATTTTAACGTTTATTCATGAATAAAGAATAGGCAGTTTGTCGGCGGGTGGTTTGTTTCTTAATTATAACAGTAGGTACTTTATTTTGAATAATAAACCCATCCCCCATCCCCCGTCCCTTTTTATGGATATTTATAGAATTTGAATAGAATAATGTTGCAGTGGCAATGAAAATAAGCCCCCGGGTTTTTTTAGGGGGGATGAATTGACAGCTAAGTTATAGAGGTCGTTGTCCTAATCCCTACACACAAACCCTTACACACTTACGTATGATATTTCAATCCCAAAATAAGTCAGAGCCAGTGATAAATATTATTGTAAACCCTGTCAACTTAAAATAAATGTATCACTGGTTTTTAATCGTCTCGTACATGCTATATGTTTTCAACACTTTTAATATCATTATTTTTTAATTGTTTAACTTAACTAAATGACTTGAAACGAGGGAGCGAAGTCTTCTAATACAGGTATTTTATACTTAAAATAAGGCATCAGCCTACACTATGTAAATGTCTCTGTTAAACAATAAACATTTTTGTTTTTTTCTTTTTTCTAAGTGAATTTAGAAGTAATTTTGCCGCCAAAATTTGCGTATTTCGTTGACTTCCTCTTGCCAGGTTCAGGAGATTGCTTCCCCTTTCTGCTTCAAATCAAATCAATTGCCTCCACTTTGGCAGCCATTTTTACTGTAACTCATTTTACTTACAAAAGTGGTATTTGTTTAGGACAGTTTGTTTATCTTTTTTCGCGGCTCTGCTGTGTGCTTTTGATTTCATTACGAAATTAGAAAATAATACGCTTTATTTGCGTTTCATCGAATAAGGTTATCAATGTGATGAAAGGTGATTAATGGGAAGACATTTTATTATCACAACCTTTTAGAAGAAGTTATCATAAACGGGATGAAAAAAGATAACCTCTCGTAACCCAAGAATTCCACTATTTTATAAAAAAAACCAAGTCTGAAACGACAAAAATACAACTAAGTATAAAAATTTCTACATAATAATAAATGAATAATTACTGGATAATTAATTACGCATCGAAAAAATATTCAATCCACACTTTCAGTGACTCTTATGTTCAATGACATATATTATTTCATTTGAATTAGGTATAACGATTTTTTTATTCCAAATATATTTGTGATCCCCCTGTATGGTCTAACCCGTAGTTTACGAGATTATCCCACACACTCGAAGTAGTTGTTGAAGTTATGAGTTAAACCAGAATTATTGCTGGATTACTATTTATTGATGTTACTAGGTATAAGGTTGTATAAAGACTCAGCTAAGCTATAGTTAAATATCATACAAGTAAGTTCGCATGACGCGTGACTTAAAACTAGGTTGCTGATCACAATATTGTGCGGCGTGACCGTACACCCCCCCCCCACTGTAGAGGAAAACAGCCGGACAGACGGACATCAGGAGTTCAGGACAGACCGATGGTTTTATTACGAATTTAGTAATTTGAGTATTATTATGCCAGCGTATTTAGTCTATAAAGCTTCGGTCACACACAGCGGCTAATCGCTGCGAGTGCATTCGCTGCGAATTGTATCGCAGCGACAAATCGCTGCCTGCCTGTCACACACAGCGAGTTCTACACGAGGCATTCGACAGTCTGCGAGAGAGAGAGCGCGGAATAGAGAGAGAGAGAGCGGAATAGCTATTCGCAGCGAGTACCCTGTCACACGCAGCGACTATCGCCGTTAATGGGTGTGACCGAGGCTTTTCTTACTATCTTGGATGTTTACATGATGTGGTGTCGCTGTTTCTGGTTCCCACGACACAGGGTATCCTAGTGTGGGGCCAGAAGCAATGTATGTGCCTGTATGCAAATGTTTAAGTTTATGTTTTATTTTGTCGTCTCAAGCTGTTGCTAATGAAATTTCTTGAGACATTACATTTTGGCTGCTGCCAGGCGAGTATTCCATTCAACCGCGTCAAAGGGATGCTTTCCTTAGAAGTTAGTAGGAGAGACGAATGGCTGATTTCATTAACATTATCTTGTAGGGGATACTTTATTTCCTTTCAGGCGTCACCGAGCCATTGTTTCGCTTTGAGCTAATTTCAAATTTTCAGGGTCATCACTATGGAACCGCTTAATTTAAGAAGCCGGCCTCCAAAGCAAGCCCTAGACATCTAAGATAAAGAGCTAAGTGTTCCCTGACTGTTGGTGAAATCGGACATAATACGAATAAGTGCGGGCACTTACCAGGTATTTTGGGTCCTGTGAAAATAATGGCAATGAAAAACAGAAATAACTGGAAAAACGTGGGCAGAAGTATGCCTTTGCAACCCCATATAGTTTTTTTTACGTAATTTGTGTGGTTTTATGGTTTGCAGCTAACGATGGTGCAGTTTAGTTTCATATATTTCGTATTGTTTTTATTGAAAAGGACAAATCAATATACAAGCAGAAAGAAAATTCATTCATGCATCAGACATCGATGCTGACGGGAAAGACAATGTAGTAAACGATCGTACGAATTTGTTGTCGTCTCTCACACTAGCAGAAGCAGCAGAAACAATTCGATTTACGTCTTGAAGGCAGCCGGATCTCACAGGTGAAGCAGTTTCGAGAGAAACGGGACTCAGGTTTAACGATATCAGTCTCTGGTCTAGGATATCAGTAGATAGATAGTTCCAAATTCCAAATTATTTATTGCAACATTGTGGTATTACAGGTTCATAAAATAATCACTTTATTCACTTTTTAGAGTTCCGTAGAGAAACAAGGAACCCTTATAGTCTCGTCAAGTCTGTCTGTCCGTCCGTCCGTATGTCAGGGTGCAACTTTATTCCAAAACTATTAGGACTACACAGTTGAAACTTGGTACGTAGATGTATTCTATGAACCGCTTTACGATTTTTATACAAAAACTGAAAAAAATAAAAACTTAAGGGGGGCTCCCCATACATGAAACTGAAACAATTTTTTTTTTCTATCAAACCTACATGTGTGGTATAGATAGGTCTTCAAAATGAAGTGGAGGTTCCTAAAACCATTTTTCCTCAAAGTCAATCTTTAAAGAGACAGACCCATCCAAAGTGGAAAAAATTGTGTGTCCCCCCCCCTCTCACTTTTATAGTAAGAGAGTGATAAATCTATAAAAAATATGTGCTGTGTATCTCAATATAAACTTTCTTTATTAGCACCTCAGTGCCACCAGGTGGGCCCCTTCACTCGCAGAAGCACACCGCTCGAACGACCGAACAATGGCGAACTATTGTTATATAAGATGTGTCAGCGAACCAGTTACAGTTTTACTTTTTGATTCAATTATATAAATGTCTTCTTGTCGCTACCTTTAGGTATGTTAATAATTATGGACACGGTACTATAATAATTCTAACAAAGCAATCAAAAACCGTTTGCCGATCGAAATCGACGTTTAGCGGGTTCCAATTTCTCCTTTGAGGAGTGGAACCCTAATATGAAGGAGGTTCTCAGCAATCTTTAACCCGATCTAACTACGGAATTGCTTTCCCACTCCAAGAAATAGGTAGGTACCTACAGTTTCAGCGAAAATCTTAATATCATGAAATCTGAGAATTCTTGTTTACCTATTGCATTAAATTACTGATAAGTACTCGTATATTGTAACGTAAGGTGAGGCCCGAGGATTACGCTTTTAGTCAGCTACTCAATACTCCGCTTTGTGTGACAGTAATAGTAATTATTATTATTATTATGAAGTTCTTTATTTTTTCTCTCCTAGGAGGTTCTTTTACGGCACGGGCCTAAGCCAAGTGCATAGTGATGAATGAATGATTATGATAATGATGAATTTCCCATGAATTTGCGGACGATCCGGCAAGTGTTTAAAATAACGGCCTTTTGCAGTAGTGTAAATGTGGATGGGTGTAAGTGTATTGTTTTTAAGTATGAGTGTAATGATTTAGGGATGACGCCGGTTGTAGATACAATAATGGGTACCGTTATAACTGATTTTACTTTCCACTGGGCTTGAATTTCAACTGAAAGATCTGTGTATTTAGCTATCTTTGTAGCTTGTGTGCTGGTGAGATTATGAGTGTTGGGTATGGCGATGTCTATAAGGTATACAACTTTTTTAATTTTGTCAAGCACGGTTATGTCAGGTCTATTGTAGTGAATTGTTTTATCGGTAATTATAGATCTGTCCCAGTAGATTTTGTAATGCTCGTCTTCTAGTATGGGTGAAGGTTGATATTTGTAGTATGCAGTTTTTTCTTTAATAAGTTTGGAGTCATATGCTATGTATTGGTGTATAATCGCGGCAACTTGGTCATGTCTGTGCTTATAATCTGTTTGAGCTAATGATGAGCAGGCACTGGTGATGTGTTGGATGGTTTCGGAGCTTCTATGGCATAGTCTGCACATATCTGTAGTTAGGTTAGGCAGGCGTATAATGTGTTTCTGGTAGTTCCTGGTGGCTATTACTTGGTCCTGAATTGCTAGCATGAATGCTTCCGTCTCCGGGAACAACTCCCCACGCCGCAGCCACTCGTTCGACGCATTTTTGTCGACATGTGGCTGCTGCAGGTCGAGGATATGTCTCCCATGGAGGGACTTCTGTTGCCATGCTGCAATTTTATCTGTGTTTTGTTGTATATTTTCATTGGTCTGTGTGTCTTTTGCGTGAAGGTTGAGAGGGGTATATTTCGTGTCTGCTTCTGAAATGGATTGATGTAGTGTAGAGTCTCGTGCACGGTAATGGAAGAATGTTCTGAGTGATTTAATTTGTTTGTTATGTAGGTTTTGTATATCTATAAGGCCTCTTCCTCCTTCTAGTCGTGGGAGGGTGAGTCGCTGAAGGCAGGATTTTGGGTGATGTTTTCGGTTTTTCGTAAAGCTAGTATTATTATTATGAGACTGTAATATCCCACTGCTGGGCAAAGGCCTCTCTCCCCCTCTTCCACTCCATTTTAATAGTAATAGTAATAATATTTATTTACCAAAAAACACGGTCAGAAAATAGGGTAACCCATCACCGTAGGTACAGCGAGCGTAATGAAGATTTCCTCACGATGGTTTCCATCACCGTAAAATGTACCGATAAATTAGTTATCGTGGTTTCAGTATAACCGTGTTGGTATTCTAACCCTCATCTCTGCCTACCCCCTCTGCACGTAGTAGTATGGAGAGTAATATCCGGGCGGATGCTCCAAATGTAGAGTTAATGAACCGAGTAATGGCGGCCGGTGTGGCCAGATACAAGCGAGACGGTTACCGCAAGGAAATGTACCATTTTGAAAGAGTATGCTTTTCATGCCAGAATCAAACTTAACTTTGTTTTGCGGTCATGCACCCGTAGCATGAAGAGCACGGCGCGGGTTTTGTCGCGGCAGTGTGAGGGACAGAGACTCTTTATGATACAAGTGATGAGCCACAAAACGTCGCCCTAATCACACCACACATTTCGCACAGACACCACCATTTTTAAGCTTGTTGAACAATTTTTTCTATAAATAAATACTTTTATTATTATTTATTATTATTAATAATAATCACGACACAGCTACGTTTCTAAGGATAATTTTATACGGAATTAATCGTTTCGTTGTGGTGTTGTTGTGGCGCCGATTTGCGGCAAGTGTGGGTATTTTTTAGGGAAGTATTCCAAAAAAACCGACTAAAATATCTACTTTTTCGGTCTCTCTCTCCCTCTCGCTCCCACATCATTATTATTGTTTGCTATTGTTAGTTTGGCCCACGTAAGGATGCGAGCGAACCGATTAAATATATTTTTCGGAGATTGAAAAATGATTTACTGAGCCAAAGAATATCTTATAACTAATTACATTATTGTATTAGAGTAAGCTTCTTGATTACATTATATCAATTAAAATGACTCGGGAACTAGGTATGAACCTGTATGTCGCGGGCCATGATACTCAGTTTTGGTGTGCTTCGAACAGTTGCCCCATTACTAAATAGATAAGTATTTTTATTTTTATTTATTTATTGAACAAAAATCCACAGTCGTACATAAAAGTTAAACAAGAATATAGATTAAATAACTAGGCCAATTAAGGATTTCACTATGTAAATAGTCAAATAAGGACAGGTGAGAGTACATTCGAAGAGACAGTAAATTCTAAAAACAGTAATAATATATGTGTCTAAAGGTGAGGTACAGTGTACGTACATGTACAGTAATATACAGTAATATAAGTATACATACATACATTATTTAGGTTAATTGCATATAAGCGTTAGTTATGGAAATGTGAGTAAGATTTGTACTTCAGTCAAGTAAGGTTGGACTTTATTTTTCGCTCGTTTAAATATTAACCGTATTTTTCCCTTCGCTTGGGAGGCAGGGCCTCGAGTCGAACTATATCTTTTTTCCATTCTGCTTCATTGACGGGGATATTTCCCGACTATTTACGTAAAGCTCCAGCTATCTGGCAGTACTGAATGAGAGGTTGCTAAATCCAGCGACAGCGGGCATCCGTTCTACTCTTCTCAGTGGCAGGTATTGATGGGGATAGCAGTAACTCAATTCTTCAACTCTGGCAGGTATCGAGACTCTCAATTACATTGCATTGGCAATATGACCGCCTTTGTTGCAAGTCTATAAATGCAATATTTTTGCAAAGACGCAAGCAGGCAGGACCATATTATGTTAAAATCTTATTTTTTCCAATTAAATTTAATTGACACCAGTTTTTTTTAAATAAATAAATGCAGCCGATTAATTTCCCCACTGAGGAGCACGGAACTTAATCCAGATAAGAGCAAGATTGTGCCATATCCTACCATGCTGGCTCACGAGTTGATGGAGGGGTGTCGCGCCAACCCGACTGACAGAAGTTCTCAAGCTGCCTTCCAGACAGCTTCACAACTACACCCTCGACTATAACAGTAGCCGGGACCTACAGCTCAACACAACATGTCATCCAAAACACGGACGCGACCGAAACAAAACACGGACGCGACCGAAACAAAACACGGACGCGACCGACACAAAACACGGACGCGACCGAAACAAAACACGGACGCGACCGACACAAAACACGGATGCGACCGAAACAAAACACGGACGCGACCGACACAAAACACGGACGCGACCGAAACAAAACACGGACGTGATCGAAACAAAACATGGACGCGACCGAAACAAATGCCACATAGAAACGGACACCATCCAGAACACGTCCCTGCCAGATGTTACTACCCGGACAATCGTTTCCGATGTGCAAGCACCGCTGGGCAACGATCACTTCCAAAAATTTAAACAGAAAGTAAAACTTAAACCGACTTCCACAAACCCTATTTAATTAGAAACCAATGTCAAGTGCTTTTTTGACCCTTGGGGAATTAATTTTGTCAGATCCCATCTCAAAGTTTCTCTGTACAAAGTTTCATGGCTCTAGATCCACCGGCTTAGGCTATGCGTAGCCCGTCAGCCACGCTTAAGGGGCCTCAAAATAAATTAGGGGTGCTTTTATCATGTGTATTTCAGGAAACACTCGACTAATCGTAATCAATTTCTAGTATATGTAATTTGACTATATAATGTAGGGTTTTCAAGAAGGAAAATGTGTTTGGATAAAATTTTCTCGATAGAAAATAAATCCAAAGTCAACCCCTTTTTTCAATATTTTTTCCTATTATACCGCAGTAGTAGTAAATATGATTTTTCTATTAATTGAAATATGTGGGTAATCGTTGTTACGAGCGATTTCATGAATGAAATGTAATTCCCTGGAATAGCTTATTTTTTATGATTTTTTTTCCGTTTTGGCGCTTACGTTGATTCAGATTAGGCGCGAGCGCACAATTGCCATCCCACTTATTCCTGTTCCCGAGTTATATTTGCTACTCACTTCCGCAATCTTCGTTGACCTTGGTTTGTAATAATTCGTACCTCGCCTTAATAGATTGTATTGGTACCTAGTATTGAGCAGTTCTGGTGGCCATGTCTGGATCCCATCATCAGATCCTGACATGGTGTCAATGGGACCAAAATGGGAAGGTAAACCCTTTCATAGAAGAAAAACCAAATCGGTCCATCCGTCTAGACGCAATCGGGGCACATACATTAAAAAAAAAACCCGACGAATTGTAATTCTCCTCCTTTTGTGAAGTCGGTGAAAAATACCATATCAAAATATAATAAAAGATCATTGTGTGTAAGGTGTAGAAGGTACACACAAAACAATAAAAGAGCTCAAACCCGCATTACCGGATCCAATTCTGGATACGGATGTAATATCCGGTAAACAAACGTGAAACATCATTCACTATGAAATATTCACGGAAACGGAAGTAACGTTATATCCGGGTCCTAATGTTTGTTTAAGGCGCCTCATGAATAAATTAGAGGTGATTTTTTCATGTGTATTTCAGGAAATACTAGGCAAATCGTAATAAATTTCTGGTATTATGTAATTTGACTATATAATCTAGGGTTTTCATGGAGGAAAATATCTGTAAGTCGTAAAATGTTCATAACTACTACCTTAAACTTACCTAACCTGTCTCATGCCAACTTGCTTTGCTGGAAGAGATCTCTTACTAGAACTAAGCTCGCCTTTGTACACTATTTTTAGTATAACTGTTTTTAAAGTGAATTATGAATTATAAATTTTGACACACATTATTGACTGATGATTACGCAACCAGATGATGATGATTAGTTCAACCATATGTATGAGTCTGTTTGTACTTGCACTAAGCAGCTTAGTGCAAGTAGGTACTTGTACAGTCATGATTACTTTACGACTAAGCTATGTGTAACCCTACCTGTAGGTGCCTACAAACGTATTGCTCTATTCACGACAGTGAATGGGGCAAGGTGACATCTGTGGATTGTTGGTTAAGCTGCCGCATCTCCATAGAAGTGGACGCGGTCTATAGACTAAGCAAGCGAATAGTGGTAGCAGCTAAATTCTACTTCAGTTGCATCCTTTGTAAGTGCTAGTTTAAACTAAAAGAGATGAGAACGCAACGGTTCCTCTGCCATTTCTAAAGGGAAAACCTGTATTCTATGAGGTTTTTGTCATTGTAGATAACAAAAAAAAGTTTTAAAAAAAAGAAAGCTGTAATCTGCTGCTGCTCGGTCCTACGGGGATGGCCAAAATTAAATTCAAATACAAAAACGAAATCAAATGGTTATCCCCTTCACTCTCAGAAGCTCACCGCTCGAACAACCAAACAATGGCGAACTATTGTTATCTAAGATGTGTCGGCGAACCAGTCACAGGTAAACCTAAATTAAATAAACCTAATCCTTTTTTTTCAATTACCTACATTATTATTGTTGTTATAAATTCTGAGAACCGGAAGACCCAAAATCCCTGAGATACAGGTTCATTACCTAGTTTAGGGGTTTAAATCGAAACTATATTGATGACACCGTGTACAACAATTTTGTTATCTTTAAGTAAAAAAATATCTCGAGTGTTCAGTGGGCTATCAGCGGGTCGATTCTCGCGCCTTCGACATACGGATATCGAGACCAATACTGACAGACAGACAGATATATAGGTCTCGATAACCGTATATCGAAGGCGCGAGAATCATACCCCAGATGACATAGGACATAGGTCTTAATAGTGATGAAAAGAGCCAGAATTCACACAATATTTATACATACATAATTTTCATCTGCTATTGAAACTTCTTGTAAACCGCATGCAAAGTGAATGCGCACACATAACTCGTGCATTTGAACTTCTCAGAACTCTCAAGCATATGCGTTTGCCAAGTTCGAGTGTGTTGACCCCACTCAGGAAGTCGTCTCGGTGCTTTGCTTGCATACCAACCCTAGCGTGGGGTAAAATATGCAAAAATGTGCAATTGGCCATGTTAAAAAATACGTCGCAATTTATATGGCAAAAAGATATTGTGCAAACTTCTTTGTTGGACAAATTAAGGTTTTTTCATTCATTTATAGTAAAATGCACCAATGAGATGATTAATTTGTCTTAAGTACATTATCGGACACTCCGTGTTTCGGATGGCACGTTAAGCTGTAGGTCCCGGCTACTATCACTACTTCGTAGTATGTAGTAGTCGTAAAACCCCTCCACCAACCCGCACTGAGCCAGCGTGGTGGAGTATGGCTCAATCTTACTCGGATCCGAGTAAAGGTGCCCTCGGTGGGGACATTAATGGGCTACATTTACTTTTACTTACTATAGTAAAGTATAATATTTATAGCGTACATCTTTTCCCACACGTGTTGGCAGAGGCACAATAATAATTGTGCCCGATTTGAGGCTGATCTTACTCTAGTCTACTTGGATACTCCATATTGCGTGACAGGGGGCTAGCCGATTGCCGCAGCTACTGAGTAATGAGGGTTACCTTACCTACCTCACGATGTTCTCTATCAGCGATTGGAGACGTTAAGCCTCATTGACGACCTCTGTGGCGTAGCGGTTGTGGAGCTGCCTACCATGGGAAAGGTTCCGGGTTCGAATCCCGGCTGGGGACAAAAAAATGCCCCCAGGTCTTGGATGTTTACATGTTTGTGATGTCGCTGTTTCTGGTTCCCACGACACAGGGTATCCTAGTGTGGGGCCAGAAGCAATGTACGTGGCTGTATGTAAAAGTTTCTGTTTATGTTGAGACAAATTAATTCTGCTGTGTTTGTAGCAAGCGCGAAACCTACCATGACCACGGAGCTTCTTTGATTTCAGTAATCATGTTTTTTGATAGGTTTAAAGAAATTTATTTCAGAACACAAAAATGACTCAAAGAACACAATGTGAACACACACTTGAAAATTTTATCACGACCAACTCAGTACACAGCTTTCCTGCAATCATTTGGCTTGCGGTGACAGGAGAAACTAACGCTTTTTGACATGTTCGTTGCATTAAGTTGTGTAGAAGTGGCGCCTCCCTGTAAACATCAGTCTCGCGCCAAAAGATCGTTATTACATTAGAATACAGTTCTTTCTTAATTTCGTAATTTCTTTATTGTACTCTCATGGCATAAAGAATGCGATAGAAAAAACATGTACAAAAGCGAACTTATCTCTATTAATAATAAGAGATGATCTTAATTTTGATGTTCGGCTAAAAAAATACATGTTACAATGTTGCCATAAAAGAAAACACGAGTGCCTAATGACATCCCACCATTTTGCGCGGCCATGTGATCTAATTTCGCCGTTTCCGCCTTTTTCCTGCGGCTATCTTTCTTTCCGCACCTAAATAAATCAGGGCGGGTCACGTGTGCAAAGTTTCGGGGTAACGCGTTTTGGCGCCAAAAATTACCGTAAGCTATTACGTGCCTATTTTACTAGTTTCTTTGGGCTGGGTCGTTTTTCTTTCGCATGATGCGTGCTTATTACCTTCTGATATTTCTGGATGATATTTCTATGTGTAGATATTTTTAAATCTCGACGTAGGTACCTACTCGACGAAAATGAGTTGTGGTTTGTCGTTCTGTTCGCCATGGAGGGATTTATAAAATGTGGTTTTCTGTAAATGGTAGAAGACTTCCCTGTGATGATTCTTAGATTTTTTGCGTTTGAAAGTTATCTGCTTCACTTGGAATAGCGGCTTTCGTAAATTGTAGTAGATAAAGTATACAACAAAGTATAAGTATAAGGTGTAGTCATATTGTAGGTGGTTGTTTATTAGGGACATAATTCTGAGCAACTTTCACTATGAAAAAGATTTGATCAGAGCAATATTAATTTTTACTTCTTTAAACAAATCAGATGCCCCGGAACAAAACGTATCGAGCAATGAAAAATAAAGTTGCTCTGATCAAATCGGTTTCATAGTAAAATTTGGTCAGAATGGTCTCCCTAACAACCCTCTAAAATATGACTACACCCTTCTGTTACACCATGTATGATAATGTGTTGCCTGGATCAATGTTGTCTTCTGTCTTTGTCTCGTGCTTTTTCCGTGTCGCGTCTGTTGTAAAGGTGTCTAAAGGTAATTAAAGTCATCGAGAGATTCATTGACAATCCGACATTGAGCAATTCGGCTCATGAGCGACTATCTATATTATCTCAAACACTTGTTCTACCACAGACCTTAAGATATCCATCATATACTGTACGTGGCCATGATAAAATTACCCGCAACCCTATCAGCAATTCAGAAAGACCTTTAACCCCGTATAGAATCTTCCCCCCTAGGCTTCTTCCTAATCTGGTCCGGCCGCTCACTAAATCATTTATTCAGCACTGATCCCTTCTCTCCTGGTTATTATAATGTGGGCAGGGATCAAGGCAAAATGGTGATTTTGGGCATATATTTTGTACTTGCACTAGCGCGATCGTATGTTAGCTGGATCAAAGTATTGCTAGGTACAGTAAAGAGGCTTAGCAAGTAATACTAGATCGAGTATATGGGTATCAGCTTTGGAGAAATATTATGTTCGGTCTTTGTCAGGCAGGGCAGCAAAGCCTAGGTCTTTCGGTGTCTGCTGTATTGGGATTTAATCAATGTGTAATATAGTATCATAGTAAGAGGATTAACTTACTAGGTACTGCTTTGTAGTCCTATCGTAGTGTGTTTTTGTGTGTTTTTTACTGTACTTTACTTTATACTTTATTGCACAAAATAACACATTTTACAATTGAAAGTGGACAACACATGACAAAGGCGAGCGTATCTCTATTAAGAGATTTCTTCCAGCATACCTAGGATGGACAGGAAATAATTTAACAACAGGTTTTTATTCTATCCTAGTGTGGGGCCAGAAACCAAATGTATTCCTTGCCTGTATAAATGTTTATTTTATTTTATTACATCAACAAAAATCCACAGGCTTGCTCACATGTGTCTTACAAAGGAATCTATGAATGAGGCCAAGGCCATTTTCATTTGTCACAGGAACTTGTTTATTCCCAGTACCTACATTTTAGGCTGAGGGGATCAGCTGATTTGTATGGAGAAGTGAAAAATTAAGTTGCTGTGATCAAATCGGTTTTATAATTCAATTTTTCAATTCAAAATTTTTATTGACCATAAAATCATACATATTACTTAGTCAACGTCAATATAATATTAATATTTTTGTATACTACCGCCCGTTGGGAAGTTGTGGGCTTAGGGATGGAGCAAAGATAATTAAAATTGCTCAGAATGATGTCCCTAACAAAGTAGTTTCTCATTTTGCGTTAATTCATTTACACCTTGTTTAAACAACATAAGAAATCATAAAGAAGTAAAATAACCAAAAAACGGTCAAATGCGAGTCGGACTCGCGCACGAAGGGTTCCGTACCATTATCTATAAAAATAGCAAAAAAAACATTTCTGTTGTATGGGGGGCCTTCTTTAATTTTTATTATAATCTGTTTTTTAGTGTTTGTTGCTAGAGCGGCAACAGAAATACATCATCTGTAAAAAATTCAAGTGTCTAGCTATCACGTTTCATGTTCATGAGATACCGCCTGGTGACAGACGGACATACAGACAGATAGACAAGACGGACAGCGGAAGCTTAGTAATAAGGTCCCGTGGTAGCCTTCAGGTGCGGAACCCTAAAAAACAGCATGAGTGCCTTACTTATGTCAGGTGTGTATAGGTGGTGTGTTTTTAAATGTGGTGTTTTATACAAATAGGTAGTTTAATACTCGTAAATAAATAATTAAGTGTGACCAAGGTACATATTAATAGTGCCGACCCCCTAAGTCAAGCCATTGTCATTCTCCTGGCCGAAAAGGGAAAAATATTGACATTAAAATTAGTTTGACATTGGGGGCTATTTGGGAGGTGTCAAAACCACTAAACTAGAGGAACTAAAGGCACTAAACTGACAACCTTCAAAACCGACAGCTCTTGCGCGGTAGCCACAGGTCCCATTTTCAAACACACTATTTTAATTAGTTTAGTTCGTATAGTTAGTGTCGCCTCCCAAATTGCAGGCAGTGGGTACCAACGTCAAAAGTTAGACATTCATTGACGTCTTGGTACCCACTGTCAAAATAATTTTAATGACATTTTTTTTTTTATTATTTTGATGTCAACATTGTTCCAAGGACTCTTTTGTCCTTACGCGACAATGGGTGTTAAGCGAGATATTCAATAGCCACTCGATTTTAAGTGACAGGGGGCTAGCCGATCGCCGCAGCTATTTAGATATAAAGCATATTGAAAGTGGCACTGTCCCCACTGTCTCACGGCCCGGTGTCCCCACTGTCTTACGGCCCGGTGTCCCCACTGTCTCACAGCCCGGTGTCCCCCCTGTCTCACAGCCCGGTGTTTTACTGTAAGATAATCTGTACTTTAACTGGTATCTGCATAGTTATGCCTGGCCTGTGCTGAACACATAATTTATGGCCTACCCTCAGACTGGCTTTGCGTTAAATTAATTGGAAATCGAGGAGCTAGCTCGGTGGGAGTATGTAACTATAACACTCCATTTTGAAAGGGGAAGGAAATATGATTTTAGCAGGTATGATAGAACAAATAATTATTATTATAAGATTGGGAGTATGCTTAGAGGCACACAAAACGAATGAACTGCCGAATGGCATGGCCCACCTGACGGACGATTGTCCTCTATGGTCGATCGAGGGAGGACTGCAAAAAGTCCACTCCGCTGACGAAGAGGCTATCAAATGGCTGCTCAAACTGCCACCTTTATGAGTTGTGACGTTGACGATAGCGACCAAACGCTAAATAAATAAATAACTGCCGAATCTCCACATATCTAAATCTGTTTGCTATTTAAGAATAAACGATTTGAATCACTAACAAGCCCCTAACCAGTAGCGCCGTTTACCAGAGACTATATTATATCCAATTGACTGCGCCTGCGGGGGAATGCGGCTCGCCCAACGTTTGTTGTATTCAACAAACGTTCGCATACGCAACCTATGTACGATGACGGGCCGCGAGGCAGTTTCGCAGCGGCTGACCAATCACAGCTCTCTTACCTCGTCTCCCGCCACCCGTAAATTGGTGAGTTGTGTTTCAAAGGAAAATGTATCTATGCGCTCTCCACTGGATAAGTGGTCCCTGCCGTTTACATTCATCCCATTTGATTACGACCTAACCTAACTCAAAGTAAATTAGTAATTTGCGTCACTGATTCCTTTTACTAGTTATATCATTATGGCGTACCGTGACTACTTAGTAAGAAAACTTAAGTGAAGACTCACTTCCCAATAATATAGGCTTGTGGCCTGTCAAGTCAAAATAGATATTTTTTATGAACTGTCAAAACGGAACTTTTGTTCCTGAGGTCTATGAAATAACAACAGAATGACGTCATGTGAAAGTGCCATCAAATGCTGTCTTTTTTTGCACTGAATTGACTTTATAAAATATATCTGCTGGAAATATACAATTCTGAGTTTAACTTGTAGGTTAGTTATAAAGAGTAGTTAGTAAATTATTAATATACTAGCTGACCCGGCAGACTTCGTACTGCCTCAATTTAATGTGAACTTTATTGAATAGCAACAAAGTTAAAATTGACTCTAGAAAACGATTGACTCTAGAAAACTTTTGTATGGGAAATAGAAAAGGGCTGTTTTTAGGGTTTTCCCGGAAATTATTCGATTTTTTCTCGCCTTTTAAACCTTCCCTAGGCCTCCACGAACATTTCAAGACTAAGATAAGATAAATCCGTTCAGCCGTTCTCGAGTTTTAGTGAGACTAACGAACAGCAATTCATTTTTATATATATAGATGTGTCTATTTGAAAATAAATAAATGTTATTGTTCTTATAAAAACAATACAACCTCAAATCATTCATGATTATTTTATGAATACGTACGAGTACCCATACTAACTTAGGGCAAGTAGAAATTGACAAAAATGGTAACGCAGGAAATGTATCAGCTACAACATTTATGCAGTTAATTCATAATCACATTGGCCTGGCTAAGGTGCCTGGGTTCCCCCCTAAGTCGAGCCATTGTCATTCTCCAAAATTATAAAAAATAAATACATTAAAATTAGTTTGACAGGGTACTAACGTCAAAAATTAGACATTCATTGACGTCTTGGTGCCCACTGTCAAAATAATTTTAATGCCATTTTTTTTTTTTATAATTTTAATGTCAATATTGTTCCAAGGACTCTTTTGTCCTTACGCTACAGTGGGTGTTAAAGATCGAATTTTGACAACTTACAATGCTTTTTTAGAAAATATGTCCGAGGATCTTCGAAGAAATTTGATGATTTTGAAATAAGTAATTGAAAAAATACAGCACAGTTTCACGAATACGAATTATTGAAAAGCTTTTTAGGTAACTTTTCGGTACATTTTTGTTTGTTAAAAGGAGTTGTAAGCATCACGAAAGTTTAATTTAAGTACATTCAGGAACTAAACTCACTGGCCGCGATTATCAAAGCGGCCGCAGCACAAACAGTATACGCTGAACGCCAACCTCCTTTTGTTCTGTGCAAACTTTAAATATTTAACTCGTACTCCTTTTGCGTGAATTTAAAAGGGGACAAACAAAATTGTGGAATTCGGGCGCGAAGCCCTCTCATAGAAAGGGTTAAGCGTTGCCGCCCTCTCACCACCGGCACCGGAAGAGATGGACAGTGAACTTGCTCACACTGTGATGAAGTCATGATACTTATGATGACGATGATAATAAAAGTAAGTATCTAAAAGCGTGGTGGAATATGGCTCAATCTTACTCGAATCTGGGTAAAGGGCTGTGCCCCTCGGTGGGGACAATAATGGGCTACATTTACTTTTTAATTTAACTAAAAGCCCATTAATGTCCCCACCGTGGGGCACAGGATACGAGTAAGGATGAGCCATATTCCACGCTGGCTCAGTGCAGGTTGGTAGAGGAGTTTTACGACTACTACATACTACCAAGTAGCGATAGTAGCCGAAGAAAAATATGAAGCGCTATTTTTTGGTTGACATTCTCAAAATAAATATACTTACATTTTTGTATGTTAACACCCACTGTAGCGTAAGGACAAAAGAGTCCTTGGAAGAATATTGACATTAAAATTATAAAAAAATGACATTAAAATTATTTTGACAGTGGGTACCAAGACGTCAACGAATGTCTAATTTTTGACGTTGGTACCCACTGTTAAACTAATTATAATGTGATTTTTTTTAAAATATAATTTTGGAGAATGACAATGGCTCTACTTAGGGGGTTCAGTGATTAAAATATATAAGTACTTAAATGGAAAATGTGAAATGAAATGAAATATATTTTTGAAATGAATGCACAAAAGCCATTTTATCACTTAGATTTACTGAGAACTTGGTCATCATTATAAAAAATAAAGTTTTATTAACACAATCATCATCATGCTCATTTTCCCAAATTATAAAGAACAGTACAGTTTCTTATTGTAATCTATTTTATTTTTGACATTTTATTTTATATTGGACATTGTAGTCTGGCAATGAACAATTTGTTATTTGTAATTATTATTATTTATTAAGTCGTGACTTTAAATAATGGCATCATAATTATCTGACATTTTGCACACGGGCACCACTGCGTATTTTGATTGACAAGCCAAAAAATTAAAGATTTAAAAGATGCCATTAAAGAAAACACGCAGTAGTTGCAAATGTTGCCATCATTTAATGTCACGACTTAAGGTGTATGTTTTCCGTCCATCTAATCCTTCTGTGTTCTAAAGCGATTCAAACAAACAAGGGCGGCGTATTTGCGAAGTCTGGTCTGACTTTATCGCATTTTCTGAGGACTGTTTCTTAGGTTTTAGGATTTCTTGATTATTTTGGGGTACGCTTCTTAACGCGACAACAACGTGATCCAGACCACGTTCACGCCTTCTTCTCACGCAGGGGTTGCAGGTTCGTATCCCGGTGCTGACCTGTATCAATGAGATAAATAATGAAGTACATTATACGGACATTTTGCGTTCATGGGTAGCCCCCTGTCATTCATAATGGAGTATTGTATAAATGGCTGAAAGATTTATAGTATCTGTGCTAAAAGTAAGCAGAGTTGTGCCTCTGCCACACCGTACTAGAAGCTTAATGCTATATTAATATTTGAACGTATTACACAACACATATTTGTGTAAGCGGGTGCGATCAGCTGACCGTTGTATGCCCTTTTGGCAAATGTGACGCCATTTTTGTTCTGCTGATTGTCTCGTTTGGTCCAAGTGAGACCTGCCTTTGTCAAATTGACGCCTGATTTCACCAACAGTTAGGGGACACTTAGCTCTGTCTTAACCGACTTCAAAAAAGAAGCTACGCTGAAAGAGAGATCTCCACTTTGATATTTGCGATCTGCATACCCATACGACCATACGGGATGCCAGAGGGTTGGCGTGACGGGTGCTACAAATACCAATATTTAAACGGTGATGGGAAACATCGTAAGTAAACCGATAGCTGCGGCAACGCAAAATGTAATAGGTAATGAATAACTAAAGGCATATTGTACCTCTACCCCGTATGGAAAAATGTGAGACGTACATTGTGCAGTCTTCCATTAAACTCAATCTAATCAAATAGGGTTTGTGGATGTCGGTTTTTTCTAAAGTTTACTTTTTATTTCAATTATAACAAGTATGTATGGTTTTCGAATAAAAAGTGAAAAACAGAAAACTGTTCAATATTTTCATTAATTTCCAAGATTTTAGCTGTGATCCGGAGGGCTTTCGAGGTGGAAAACTTGGATTTGTCATAACCCATTTAACAGTACCAACTCATAAAACAATCAAAATTACCTACTAACTAACATTTGATGCAAGGCGCCAGTGCCAGCTTTTTACGAATTCCATGGGCTACTACAATTCAATTCAATTCAATTCAAAAAAATTATTGACCATAAAATCATACATATTACTTAGTCAACGTCAATATAATATTAATATTTTTGTATACTACCGCTATCACAAAACACTATCTCAAAACACAGGGTTTACCCTTCTTTGAGGAGTAGAGACTCACCTTTTTGTTGTAACAAGAAACTGTACACGTATTACTGAAGAAACGATTATTATTATTATTTAATGCCGCTACCATGAAAACGTCACTTGGGCTGTCAGTTGTTGTAGTGTATGCTGTTCACTGTTCAGTTGGCGTAGATGGTGGAGCCTCGATCCATTGTACAGGTAAGATGGTGGCAATAGTATGTGCCGCTGAAACCGCTGCTCTCTTTTGCCACGGTACAAACATCAAGTGGTACCGAAAAGGGCGGTATGTCGTCGCACATAAAAGGGGTACCCGACTTCCGGGCAGCCCGGATACCGTCTATAAAAGTGATAAAACCGGAAAGGCAATAACGGATTCGACTTCGGGCGGGCTTCCGGTCCGATTGTGGAGTAGCTCGGTTCCGATTTCTGCACTACATGTTATTATACAGGGTGTAACAGAAAGGTGAAGTCATATTTTAGGGGGTTGTTAGGGACATAATTCTGAGCAACATTCACTATGAAACCGTATTGATCAGGGCAACTTTAATTTTTTACTTCTCTATACAAATCAGCTGACTGCCCGGACCAAAACGTATGCAGCAATGAAAAATAAAGTTGCTCTGGTCAAATCGGTTCATAGTAAAAGTTGCTCAGAATGGTCTCCCTAACAACCCCCTAAAATATGACTACACCCTTCTGTTACACCCTGTCACAGAACAGATAATAGTAACTCCGTACTCCGGCCACTCCCTTCCCCGCGCTGATTCAGATACCGCACCCCACCCCTGGCGTCAAACGATTGGTTTTAAGGATCAATAGACAGGGCTGCACGCCGGTCGAGTGACGACGCGTATACTTTAATATTGCCGCATTAGGCATTAGCCGCGCCACTAGCCCTAGCAAAGTTTACGCACACATTTGCACGTATACAAACATCACTTGGTTATGTAGTAGTAATAGGTGATTATTTTACGAGCGTTCTTTGGAGTGTCCGAGGTGTGACCCTGTAGTAAAGTTGCTCTGGTCAAATCGATTTTATAGTAAAAGTTGTTCAGAATGGTCTCCCTAACAAGCCCCTAAAATATGACTGCACCCTTCTGTTACACCCTGTAGTACTCGTCTTTTCGCCAGAGGCATAGGATATTTGGTAATCTCGTCGCATCTTCAATGACATGTCAAAGATAAAAACTTTGCTTTTGGTTTCCCATATTATTATTAAATTTATATAATGGTTTAACTATCGCGCGCGGCAGATGTGTTGTTTTTCCATTACTTCTATTCTAAGCGATATCCACGATATTGGAAAACGAAAAAGGTTTACCTTCTCAAGACTCATGCGATGAGAATGGAGTTAGGACTAAACAGGCTTTTGAGACCCTGTCATGTCACAGTATCGTTGCGTTGACGATATAGGGAAAAAATATATACGCAAGATATTAAATTCTCCCATTCTTGACTTCCAATTATTTCGCTAACACTACACTTTAGGGCAACGTATATGTCTATCTCACACGAGATCTCAGGCCGGCTGGTACTTTTGACAACCACTTAAATATAGTTTAAACGTTACTTAAACACCACCCTAGCCAGGTAAGAGTGCTTGACCGTGTAACTTGATCCCTCCAGTACTATCCGTCCACTTTCCCTATCCGTCCACTTTCCCCATCCGTCCACTTTCCCCGTCAATCTACTTCCCGATCCCTTACTTTCCCAATCAGTCTTATAATATTAGATTTGGTATCTGTTACTTTTGCCAATGCACTCCATTGGCTTGTACCTAATGACGTCACTAAATTCAAAATGGCTACTTTTTAATGTCAACCGGTATAAAACATAAAGCCAGTCATGTGCGAATGATAGCGGAAAAAGTAGACGTTGACGACTCTTTGTGGAGTTTAGCTTGAAGCTGGTATACTCGGAGCTAATAGACTCGGAAGAACATAAACGCTAAAGCGTTACAAATAATCATACACAGCAGTCGAGCTTATATTTCTCCAGTTTCATTAGTTTTTGCGAGCCTACGTTTAGTCAGTGTTTAAGTTTTAAATGTCTGATTTAATTTACTTTTTCCAAATACGTCAGTTTAGGTACCTACAAACACCTGTAACTGTACTGAAAAATAGTCTTCCAAAAATCTTAACTTTTTTACGTAAGACGGGGTAAAGATCTATGTCGAAGGGGTCTAAATCGTTCATGAGGGACCACCAGCCATACTAGGCAGTAGAGCGTCCGGTTCATAAAAATTGTTAGCGATATACGCCTCTCCATAAACAGCAGCTCCACAGTACGCTACCGAACCTTTTGTTTCAGCCAAGAATGAAGGTAGTAGCATTTAAATGAGCCGCCTGACTAGCGATAACGACTGCTAGTAAAACCAACAAAAGGTCCAATTCTGCTGAATGAGGCACACTGATATCATAAAGTGAACTCATGAAATGTAACTAAACTAGTTTGCCTGTGTAAAACACTTTTAATAAGAGTAAATTTCGCACTGACTTATAACATGTTTTTATGGGCGTTTTGAGGGTTCCGCTGGTGTGTAATGGAACACTCCGTGTGTGAGTCCAACTTGACCGGTTTTTAGAAGGATAATAATTAGTATCTAAAGCCCCCCATATACGGGACGATCGATCGTCGTCGATCCGTCGTTTACGACCGATCGTTAGCGATCCAACGTCCCGTATTGGGTAGCCCGACGATCCATCGTGAGCGATCGGTCGTGAGCGATCGGTCGTAAACGACCGATCGTTGGCGATCGATAGTCCCTATATGGGGGGATGAAGCTTGCCGCTTGTGGAGTATTTGAATCACTGGCTACAATTGGGCACAGTTGTGCCTCTGCCACCCCGCAGGGGAAAAGGCGAGACGCCATCTTGTTGTAGCTTTTTTGTGTGGTCTCTATTCTAAGTCCATTATACATAATATGACCCACATATCAACACGCATAGAGCTTTATAAGCCTACTTTTTCCGTGACAAAGTTCATTTTATTGGGCACTAAATCACATTCCCATGGCTTGTCGTTGAGAAATGGCGTTTTTCCTTGTGATATGTGGCGGTTTTTACTCCCTGCGGTGTGATTCCGCAATGAGAATGGGCGAAGAAAGGCCTGGGTGCCAATTCTGCTATTTGTTGCTTGATTCACTACCCTATCGTTGGCCTATCGCTCTGTGGCACTGGCTCTGATTATGGTAGAAAATTCATATACAAATTAATATTGTTATTCAAATAATTGGCTAATAAATGCATTATTTTGTTTCAGGTAAAACTTTTTTGCACTTACGACTTAAGTATTTCGGGTAAAACATCATCTGCGTCCAAACATGTTCTTTTGTCCGTTTTATACCTCTGTTATAGTCTGTGGTTCCGTACCACCTGTCGCGAGACGCGAAAGAATCGACTCGCGGATCTCGCGTTAGATCGGAGTGTGTCTGTACCACCGTAACACCGTACATATCCGAAGCTGATACGAAACCAAGGGCCGGTACGAACAATAGAACATATCTGGACCCAGCTTTAAGCTGCGTCCAAATATGTTCTTTTGTCAGATCCGTGTCTCTATGGTGCCTCTATTGCTTCTAAATGTATCTCTTGTATTTCTTTCCTAACTATGACATGCTCAAAGAGCTACATTCCCCATTACAGCTACCTAGCCCAATTTTCGCCTATACAATACTATGTGAGAAACATCACAAAAGAAAAGAGGCTGTCTAATGATCCGAAACTCTTTAGTGAGTTCGGTAAGTGTTATACCTACTTATTTTTAAGACCTTTCATCCCTTCCGCCCTTTTGTAAGTAAGTATATGGACCTCTCTATCACCTTATTTTCGAAGTAAACTCACAGTCATCAATCAGCCCTTTGATAATATACAGTGCCATGGACAGATACAAACACACACACACATACCTTAACCGTGTAGTCCCGATGTCCCACTAATCCGTATCCTCAAATTTTTTGGACATTACTTTAAAGTTAATTAATAAAAAGTTAATTATTTTATTCAATGTCCAAAAAGATGGGGGGGGCACGGATTAGGAGAACAACGGGACTACTCCACCTTAACACACCCTTTTATTTCGTGCGTCTAAGATTGGTCTTAGTTGGTAGCCAAAATTCGAGTCGAAACTCGAAACCCGCTTAGACTAAACATTATTATCATAATAAACCTCTGTCAGCTCTAAGAGATATCTCAAGCGTGTGAAAATAACAGATGTCGATATGGCGAAACGCGAAACCATCACTTTGACATAGCTGAGAGCGGATCTTAGAGCTGAGAGCGACAATTCCTCGCTCGGGGGCTACTAAGAGGGAAAGGAAAACTGAATTTGAAACCAATCTGAAATTAGATTTATTTTAGCCTTTTCAAATATTTTATTTCAGTGCCTACGGTTCTCAGACGATAAATGGAGGGTCGTTTTTGGATCGACGATTTCGTGCGGATTTACTTTGATATGGATGGATTGGATGGATACTACTTATTAAGAGACCGGTGACCGCGTGAATTTCCCATACAAACGTAATACAAAAATGATTTGAATTTGAGAAATAGTTTAACGTATTTAGACTGTTAATCGGATTTATACACTGTTTACGCAGGTTCCTGATCTGTATACCAGGGTTCCTCTACAACCAATTTAAAATCATTTTTAAGTAATTTGAACAAGAATCTTGGTATACGACCAGGAACCTGCGTAAACACTGTATTAATCCGATTAACAGTCTAAATGCTTTGAACTAGTTCTCAAATTCAAATAATTTTTGTATTACGTTTGTATGGGAAATTCAGGCGGTCACCGGTCTCCAGTAAGCCTATTAAATTCATATTTTTTTTATTGCACACAAACAGTTACATAAGACAATAAAAAACATAGAAAACGTGTACAAAGGCGAGGTTATCTCTAATAAGAGATCTCTTCCAGCAAACCAAGTAAGGATGAGACAGGTGGATTGCTGAGTAGGAGTAGACCCATGTAATTATTACTTAAAAATCAATAGCCTACATATACCAGTGCATACTTATAAAAATTTAAATTAAATTGGTGTTTTACTTTATTCGAATATAAGTAATATATTACTGTTACTTAGTAAAAAATATTTCTCCGCATTGCGAGAATTTTTATTTTTGTCCAATATAACAACTTCAAAGCAGTCGTCAGTTACTTTAATTACTTTACTTTATTGCACAGAAAACATAAAACAGACACTTAATATTGGAAAAAAAACATGTGTATATTTTATGATTAATCCAAAGGCTAAGAAAGTCTAGAAATAAAAAGGGAAAAATGTACTTATTTTCTGAATGAGTTTTCCCTTTACATTTAACTTTATAAATAAGAGAAAAATCTTATATTTTTATTACCTTTTACTGCATAGTGGCAACACAAATTGAGAAACAGCAAGAAAAATCTCATTACAGTTCCAGGGACCTGTTGTTATACCTGTCTTTATAAAAAACAGGTGAAGCAAAGCCGTAATCCTATGGCTAAAGATTGTATAGTCAAAAAAACTTTTTTAATTAAAAGGGTTGCCATTTGTTTAAAAGAGAGACAGTAACATACAAGAGACAGTTTGACTTTTTTTTGGAAAATGAAATTAAGACGGCCGCGGTGGAGTCTTTTTTTTGCCAATTTTTTTTATGAGCGGGCCCTAAGGCTAACCAGGGTTCCGTATGGATTTAGTCATTTTGTTGATATGGTTTGATGATTTCAGTATTACTTTTAAAAAGTTGATATTTTCATATTACACTAAAAACTAAAATTTTACTAATTACTATTCATTCATCTTAAGTGAACCACTCAGGCGAATACCTTCGTTTTACCACGGTACTTATTTATTTACTCAACCCTAATTGCTCATTAAACATTCAATTAGGTTCGTACTTATAACCAAAGGTTATTAATTGCTTGGGAAACTCTTAACATCGCCCTTTTTCAGCAAAAGGGAATATTATCTTTTCAAAGGAAGTGTAAAATGAAATAATGTAAGGAGATACCTCTGTGCCATGAATAAATTGTCAAAATGGCCGCAAAACAAGATGGCTGCCACGCGGAGAATATGGCGTCACAGTAATGGCGGCAATTTATCAGTCTGAGAAATTTAGAGCAAACGCCCAAAGCATTATCATTTAATTTAAAAATGAGCAGCTTATTTCGGTCTCCCGAATTTAATTTATTTTTCGGTGTAAATTATTTACCGCTGAGTGGACTTTTGTACTTAAATATATCTTTTGGTGCTTAAATTTCAATTAGTATTATGCTTAGCTTTTTTGCGCATTTGTTATAAAAGTGGCCAAGTGCGAGTCGGACTCGCCCATTAAGGGGTTCCCTAGTAGCAAGTAATTATATTGAAACTTAGTTTTTCATAGTGTTTGTATGAATGTCAAAGTTATCTTTGCGGTTTTAATGAAATGTTTTACATATTAAAAAAAAACAACTCGTACTTTAAAAGTAAGAGGGGGGGGGGGAAACAATGACATATGTCATAAAAAGATGAGAGTGATTTAAATTAAATTTAAAAGTACTAAATCCAATCCACATTTTTAGGGTTCCGTTAGAGAAACAAGGAACCCTTATAGTTTCATCAAGTCTGTCGGTCTGTCTGTCTATCTGTCTGTCTGTCCGTCCATGTGTCACAGCAACTATATTTCAAAACTATTACGACTACACAGTTGAAACTTGGTACGTAGATGTATTCTGTGAACCGCTTTACGATTTGTATACAAAAATTGAAAAAAAAAATATTAAGGGGGGCTCATTCTGCGTTAATTCATTTACACCTTGTATAGGTAACGTAAAAAAACTCTTACGGAGTATTATAAAAAAATGGTTGGCATTGTGATGTTGTGAATTTAATAGATTAGAATCTAAGCTGGTAGACTCTGTGGTACAGTTCCTGGTCCCGTTTGGCATCTTTTCGGTACGCAACCCTAATACCTTATTCTGAGAGGCCTCTACAAAACAAACATGTAAAATTCAAAATATTCGGCCTGGGTGAAGCTATTTTTTTTTCATACATTGCCTCTGGCCCCACGCTAGGATAATTATTGAAGATATTTATTGAACGAATTGAAAGCTACAGTTGGCTTGATTTGGCACCAGTGGAGAGCGCATAGATACATTTTCCTTTGAAACACAACTCACCAATTTACGGGCGGCGGGGCACGAGGTAAGAGAGCTGTGATTAGTCAGCCGCTGCGAAACTGTCTGGCGGCCCGTCATCGTACATAGGTTGCGTATGCGAAAGTTTGTTGAATACAACAAACATTTGGCGAGCCGCATTCCCCCGCAGGCGCACTCAATTGGATATATAGTCTCTGTTTGGCAATACACAAGAGCACTGGTACTAGAGGAGGCCAGAAAATAGATTCTGATACGGATCTATTGGCACTAGCTCCGCGCGGTTCAACGGTGTTGCTGCAGCTGGTATGATTTGTCTGAATGCTCCCGTTAACATTTTTTTTTTATGAGCCTGTAATATCCCACTGCTGGGCAAAGGCCTCTCTCCCCCTCTTCCACTCCATTCGATCCTGAGCGGTCTCCTTCCACTCTTTATCCCATAGAGCCAACTCATCACTCCATCTCTTCCTGGGTCGGCCACGCTTTCTCTTTGCATTTACTGGGAGCCAGTCTGTGGTTCTCTTAGCCCAACGATTTGGCAGCATTCGAGCAACGTGACCGGCCCAGTCCCACTTTAATTGGGCAGCCTTCTGAGCTACATCTATAATCTTTGTCCGGGAGCGCAGCTCGGAATTCCGGTTCCGGTCTAAAAGCCGAACACCGAGAATGCTGCGCTCCATGTTTCTCTGACAAACCCCGAGTCTGAACCTTTGCGCGTCAGTCAAAGACCAAGTCTGGGCTCCGTAGGTAAGGTTAACATACAGGATGAAATTAAATTAGCTGACCATATTTTGAGGGATGATAGTACCCATCATTGTGAACAACTTTCCCTCTGAAACATATGGTCGCAAATGAAAAAAAATTTTCGCCCCCCAGTACATTGCCCCGATAAGCTAATTCCAAGTTCCTATGGGAGACCCAAAAATTTTTTTCGTTTGCGACCATTATGTTCCTTGGGGAAAATTCTTCATAATGATGAGTACTATCATTCCCCAAAATATGGTCACCTAATTAAATGTCATCCTGTATAAGGCCAGAATAATGATAATAGTAGCCCATTGATACCCGAAGATTGAGCCATACCCCATCACGCTGGCGCAGTGCGGGTTGGTGGAGGGGTGTCGGGCTCGCGGCTAACCCGACTGCCAAAAGTTATCAAGCTGACCTAGTAGGGCTTCTGACGCAGCTTTACGACTACTACTACTGAGTAGCGATAGTAACTGGGACCTACAGATTAAGGTGTCATCCGGAACAAGTCCAGTAGGGACTTAGATTTTTGTAAACAATGCCGATTTCGCAGGAATAAACGGCAGTGTTCCTCTGTGGCAGTATCTTGTAATAAACGGCAGTGTTCCTCTGTGGCAGTATCTTGTAATAAACGGCAGTGTTCCTCTGTGGCATTATCTTGTAATAAACGGCAGTGATCCTCTGTGGCAGTATCTTGTAATAAACGGCAGTGTTCCTCTGTGGCAGTATCTTGTAATAAACGGCAGTGTTCCTCTGTGGCAGTATCTTGTAATAAACGGCAGTGTCCCTCTGTGGCAGTATCTTGTAATAAACGGCAGTGTTCCTCTGTGGCAGTATCTTGTAATAAACGGCAGTGTTCCTCTGTGGCAGTATCTTGTAATAAACGGCAGTGTTCCTCTGTGGCAGTATCTTGTAATAAACGGCAGTGTTCCTCTGTGGCAGTATCTTGTAATAAACGGCAGTGTTCCTCTGTGGCAGTATCTTGTAATAAACGGCAGTGTTCCTCTGTGGCAGTATCTTGTAATAAACGGCAGTGATCCTCTGTGGCAGTATCTTGTAATAAACGGCAGTGTTCCTCTGTGGCAGTATCTTGTAATAAACGGCAGTGTTCCTCTGTGGCAGTATCTTGTAATAAACGGCAGTGTTCCTCTGTGGCAGTATCTTGTAATAAACGGCAGTGTTCCTCTGTGGCAGTATCTTGTAATAAACGGCAGTGTCCCTCTGTGGCAGTATCTTGTAATAAACGGCAGTGTTCCTCTGTGGCAGTATCTTGTAATAAACGGCAGTGTTCCTCTGTGGCAGTATCTTGTAATAAACGGCAGTGTTCCTCTGTGGCAGTATCTTGTAATAAACGGCAGTGATCCTCTGTGGCAGTATCTTGTAATAAACGGCAGTGTTCCTCTGTGGCAGTATCTTGTAATAAACGGCAGTGTTCCTCTGTGGCAGTATCTTGTAATAAACGGCAGTGTTCCTCTGTGGCAGTATCTTGTAATAAACGGCAGTGTTCCTCTGTGGCAGTATCTTGTAATAAACGGCAGTGTTCCTCTGTGGCAGTATCTTGTAATAAACGGCAGTGTTCCTCTGTGGCAGTATCTTGTAATAGCAACTGTATTTTATTTTTATTTTACCTATTCATCTTGAAAAATCAACAGCTAGCTACACATAAGTAAAGTAATATTAATAGGCATCACGAAAGATTTTGAAATCCTCTTCGTAATGTGGGAAAACATTTACTATTTACGAAAAAATCTTTATTTCGGAAATAAACTAGAGTTTGACGAAGTTTAAAGCCATTTTTCTAATATTTTGTAATTGTGCGCGAAAAGAGCTCTCAGGTGTCATGGCGTCGGCTTTGATGTCACGCATAAGTAAACATGTCAATGTACAAATGAGTAATCAGCATACATCACAGTTCAGTTCAAAGTTCAAATTTTTTATTGACCATAAAATCATACATATTACTTAGTCAACGAATCATACATATTACTTAGTCAACGAATCATACATATTACTTAGTCAACGATACATATTACTTAGTCAACGGTTCACAACAAAACACAGTGATGTTTACATAGTCATGACGTCATGCAGCGTCATGCGCTATGATTCCTGTTTCGATCAAAATGGCCGAATGCAGTATTTGATTTTTTTGTTTTAATGAAAATCATATTAATCTCAATATTTTTAATCAAATGAAATTAGTGTTTTAAATTATTTTTATATGTTTTTTCCCCTAGAACCATTAAATTTTTGATTATTTCATACAGTCGTCAGGACTATTCTGCTAACATAAATTCTAGAAGAAAGGTCTTTTACAGCTCTAGGACCACATATGAATACACGCGTTTCTCAGAAAAGGATGACAACAGACGGATAGACAGCGATGTGATCCTACTTCTAAGGTAAGGAACCATAAAAATACCTCAATGTACGTTCCTCAAAAAGCACATTATTGCTTGTAATCAAAAAGGTCTTTTTATTTCAACTTTTGATTATTCTTTCCCAAAAAAAGGGTCAAACAGAAGCTTTAAATTACATACAGACTTCTCAAACGTGAACCAAACCGGAAACTACGGTTGACTGGCTCCGTATATGTATCGTAACATACAGGATGCTCCAAATAGTGAGCACCGAAAGAAAAAAGGACAATCTGTATCGTTGAAACCGTGTAGTATTTTTTTTCCACATTTCGCGAATTTTTTGGTTTTCATGTCATCTTTTGGTAATTTTTTCTTTATTTCTTGGGGAATTTTCTCGAATCCTCGGATTTCTTTAGAATTACGGTCTCACAGCAAACTTTTACCTTCCTCTCACTCCACCTTACCCTAAGCTCGCTCAGAGCCAAAGACACTTAGCGTGGCTTGTCTGAACAAATCGGGACATACTGTATACGGAACATAAAAATAACAAGGTCCCTTTCCCTAAAAAGTTCTATTTTATTTCATTGCTCTTGTTTTGTTACAAACCGGTTTATTGGTCGTTGCGTGTGTAAAAATTAGAATATTATAGTATTTTTATTTGTTTGTGGGATGTGTAACCCGCCATCATAAAGGTTTTTATGGGGTGTAAAAGAGAGGTAATATCATGTACATGATGTTATTATGACATATACCTGTTGTCTGAATTGTTCCTTTCCAGGTTTGCTGGAAGAAATATCTTGCAAGAAATAAGCTCACATTTGTCCATAAATATAATAATATATAGCGCATTTATGTCCCCACCGAGGGGCACGGGCCTTTACTCGGACACGAGTAAGGTTGAGAAATACTCTCATATTCTCATATTCATTATACTCTCGTATTCTCCATTTTCGATTGTATAGTGTATTGTTTTGTACAATAATGATTAGCAAAATAGACTTGTTCTGTTCAAATAAGTTTCACTGTGAAAGTTGTGACAGATGAAAATACATACGGGGGTTTCCCGTGTTCAAACCGGGTATGGGGTTTACAAAGTTTCAAACGTCACTATTTCTACATATTTCTCACGAGTCCTATTATCTGATCTGTGCTCAAGGTAGGTATAGCTTAACATAATATAATTGAAACAAAAAGTAAACTTTAGAAAAAACCGACTTCCACAAACCCTATTTGATTAGATTGAGTTTAATACAAACTGTAACCCCTTATCCCCCCCCCCCCCCCCCTTTGGGGAATTAATTTTGTCAAATCCCATATCAGTGCTACCCCACGCTACTAAGGAACGCCTATACAAAGTTTCATGGCTCTAGGTCCACCGGTTTAGGCTATGCGTTGCCTGCCCGTCAGCCACGCATTGTATTTGTACCTAGTATTGAGCAGATCTGGTGGCCATATGTGGTCTTCATCAGCAGTTCCGCATCACAATGTTATGCTTACCATGTGCATTTGCACGAGTTATTATGAAAAACACTAAAATCACTATAGGTCTGCCTATAATTGACCGAGCGAGCGAAGCGAGCGAAGCGTCTCCGTTTCAGGTTTGGGCAAAAATGCTTTCGTATGTCCGGTTGTTCTCCTCTACAGGTCGCATTTATGAACCGATTCTCGTGAAATTTTGTGAGCAGGTTGGAAAAATAAATAGAATTTTTTACTCGAGCCAGTTTTTTGATTTTTTTCAAAATGGCGGAGATAAAATCGCTACAACCCAAACGGCTCGATGGATATTAACAAATGAGGTGTCGTTGGATTCGTAAAGACCATGAGAGTGAAACAGATGAGCGAGCGAAGCGAGCGAAGCGTCTCCGTTTCAGGTTTGGGCAAAAATGCTTTTGTATGTCCGGTTGTTCTCCTCTACAGGTCGCATTTATGAACCGATTCTCGTGAAATTTTGTGAGCAGGTTGAAAAAATATATAGAATTTTTTACTCAAGCCAGTTTTTTGATTTTTTTCAAAATGGCGGAGATATGGGGTTTTAAAATGTAAAAAAATCGCTACAACCCAAACGGCTCGATGGATATTAACAAATGAGATGTCGTTGGATTTGTAAAGACTATGAGAGTGAAACAGATTATATAATTTTAGTAAAAAATCAATAGGTTGTATAAAAGATCGCGAAATGTAGTTTACAAAGTTATTGGTGCGGCTACTTTCATACTGCATGTACGTAACCAGGTACATTCATAAGTTTGTATGTGTTATTGAAAGAAAATTATTTGGGTTATTTTTTTATGTGTTTTAGCAGTTCAGCTTTCCCACCGACATACTCGCGAGGTCTACAGCTCACAGAGCCACTAGTATTTGAAGAGTTCCCTCGATTTCTCCAGGATCCCATCATCAGATCCTGACCTGGTGTCAATGGGACCAATGGGAAGGTAAACCCTTTCAAACAAAAAAATAATTTTCCAAATCGGTCCATCCGTTTAGGCGCTATCGGGGTACAGACATAAAAAAAAACACATCCGGACGAATTGTAAACCTCCTCCTTTGGGAAGTCGGTTAAAAATTCAACCCGCGTGTCGCGTCACCAACAAACAAACATTGACCCCAAAATTATGCAAGATAGAACATCATCAATCATACTCGTGCCCCGATCTGACAGTATCCGCAAAACCAAACCACATAACAGTGCTGTTGTGTGTATGGCAAAGTAAACGGATTGACAGCTGAAGTCAATACATACAGCATACAGCTGGCAAATAGCTGGCGCTGGGGTGCTGCTAGATCGACATCTCAGATCAACGAAACTATCGACATATTGATGGGTAGAGTTCAGCAATAAAAGAGTACCTATATGAATGAAGCAAGAATTACTTGAAAATAATCTCTCTTTCTACATTCGCTAGAAGAAATCTATATTTAAGTTCACCTTTGCGTATAAATAATCACCATAGGTACTGCTTCAGCGTAACATTGGGAATATTTCAACAACTCGCAAAATAACTGTGCCTTCCACACAGTATGTACAATACAAAATGAATTATATTTTGCGAAATTCATTCACCTCTAAAAAGAATAAACTATGTTTCCTCTCGTGTTAGCTCGAGTTATGAGGAAGGATTTAAAATACAAAGCTACACTTAATTACTTTTGAAAATAACAAAGGCGAGTGCACAAAAGTTTTAGAAGTGTTTTAATGTTGACAGAACCCGTAGGGAGGAAACCTTTATACGTCTATCTATGGCAAGCGGATAGCCCCCCTAGCTCGCAAAGGATACTATTGCTCGATTCAGTGAAGAAACTATTCTGGCGTCTTGTGCTTGCAGCAGGGAGCACTTATCCAGTGAAGAGCGCATAGATACATTTTCCTTTAAAACACAACTCACCAATTTACGGGCGGCGGGGGACGAGGTAAGAGTGCTGTGATTGGTCAGCCGCTGCGAAACTGTCTGGCGGCCCGTCATCGTACATAGGTTGCGTATGCGAACGTTTGTTGAATACAACAAACGTTTGGCGAGCCGCATTCCCCCGCAGGCACAGTCAATTGGATTGTCTCTGCCTTGCCGTGACATGACGACTGATAGAGTCAACAAAAAAGCAGTCATTTTGTCATTTTTCTGTCCCATCTAAATAGTGTTAAATTGAAAGAAAAATCACGATTTAACACTCTAAAAGTACGATACTAACAATAATAAGAATAACACCCGTTTGCACTAAAATTAAGAATCGCCTAAGTTCTTTCATAACTTGTTTAAGCTGCTCCTAAAAAAAATGCACTAGCCTTTAGCTATCCTATACAACATTTAGGCTGATTTAGGCTGTTCTTAGCCTTAGGTGTATCTTAGCTAGGACAAGACTTACTCACGTTTAGCGCAAATGGGCATAAGAGAGTTAACGAACGAGAGAGCTGCAACGTCAAATCAAATCTCTGAGCTATTTACTGTAATGTACATTAGTGGTGTAAACCGACCACTAATGTACTGTTCACTGTCCACGGTCCACTGTCCACTGTCCTTGACCAAAGTAGACTGGCCCGATTCTCTGATAACTTACTTTGCAGTACGGCCGTGTGTGGTTAAATACAGCGGTAGTGTGTAAAAGCGAAGGCATGATAATGGAAGCCATTTAAAGATTAATTCTTCATTGAATCCAGTATTAACAGGATAAACCTGGGCGGCTGTGGTGGCTGGGAAAATCCGTAACTACGCGTATTTTGTTTGTTTCTCTTGCGTGTCAAGTTTGTCTACCGATATCGTAGACCGAACAGACAGATTGATTGAAAGGTGATTGATTGAAACCGATCGCGACGGAATGTTTGCCATTGCGAGTCAAATGCGTCCGATCGTCCGTTTGGACGCATTTTCGTAAATTTTGGCGATCAGCTGGCCGCCTATCCTGCTAATAATATAGTTTAGATCTGATAACGTATTTTTTGTCAACATATGTAGGCTTTGTTTGGCAGACTAAACCAAAACCATACCAATAGTCGCTCAAAAACTTTCATCGACCAAAACTATTTACGTCAATTTGCCGTTTCCTCGATTTGCGCTATTTAACTTTCACGTTTGGTCGTAGGAGTATGACCATATCCAGTGATCGCCGGGTCGTTTTGACAAAAGCTGCTAATGATGACGGCGACTATTCAAAGCACCACATATAAACGTAAACCAAATTGAATATTTTTGTAGAAAGACAGAAATTTGCAATTTTCAGATTTTTCCCTTTACTTGTGCTATAAGACCTTGCTTTGTGCCAAATTTCATGATTGTAGACCTACGGGAAGTACCCAATAGGTTTTGGGTCCATTTCAATTACTATGAAAATCCAACATTTTTACAGCATAAACGGTCGTATTGTTCGATTTCGTTGACCTAGAAGGTTGATTTTTTCATAGCTTTATGCTACCACAGACCTTGACAATTGATAAAAAATTCAGCTTGATTTGATTCAGCGTTTGTAGTTTAAAAGGTTGTGACACCCGGACAGACAGACAGACAGACGGACAGACGGGCGGACGGGAACAAATTGATACTATAAGGGTTCCTTTTTTTAAGGATTGAAACCCTAAAAATTTACTCCGGAAGTAAGTAGGGCTGTCCTGTCCCGTATATAGTTTCTCTCGAAGTAACTTTTTATTAATAAGGAGGTAAACATTAATCAATATAACACAGTCTCGAACGAAACCGTTTCCGATACCGTATACAAACCCGTCTCGTCGACGACTGCTTACCTCTCCTCTCAGTGAGAGGCGGCAATTTTACGGCGACGCTTGGAATAGCCGAATGACGCACTCAACATAGAAATATGGCTCCATAATAGTCACATGTTGGTCTATCGCCTTTTGTCATGCCCATTGGTATTGTTATGAGCCTACTTATTATGGCGAGACAGACTGGGGCGATTCTCTGAAGATTACGAACGTAAATACTGAACCGAATGTTAAAAGAAAAGTCGAAGTATTCTGGTAAGTAACTATTTCTCATGATGCTGGTTTGTATATAATATTTCTCATTGAATGTGTTTACAAAACACTTGTAATTTCGTACAATATAGTAGTAGATATACTCTTGTACTATGGGAAGGAAGCTGTTTCGACTTTGACATTCGGTAATCTTTCAAATTTTAGAATGAAAAGGGTATATAAGTACAGTTTTTTAGGGTTCCGTACCTGAAGGGTGCCAAACGGGACCCTATTACTGAGACTTCGCTGTCTGTCTGTCTGTCTGTCACCATGGTAGCTAGATAGTTGAAATTTCCACTCCTCGGCATAACACCGCTGCGTATGAGCACTTTTTCAGGTTGCGAGCGGTCCGGCTTTGGAACGAACTTCCTTGCACTATTAGAGACAGTCCTACCCTTTTCTCTTTCAAGAAACGTATTAAAGAGCACTACCTACCTCTCCCTTTCGTAGAAATTATTGTATGTATATATTTATTATATGTATAGTGTATGTAGAATATCAGTATGTATAGCAGTAGTTCTTCTGTATTTAGTATTTGTTCGTTTATATTTTATTTAAACTTGTTGTTGTGCACTGCCTACCATTTCATTATATAATTTTTCCTTTCACGCCTGGTTTGCTGGAAGAGATCTCTTTTTAGAGATAAGCTTACCTTTTTACATGTGTTTTCTTTTAATGTAACTGTTTAAATTATTGTGTGCAATAAAGAATTGTGAATTGTGAATAAATACTGTATATCTATTTCCCTCGACAATTATATGAAGTACTTACTATTTTCTCACTATCGTGTCTAGTTTTCTCCCTTTCATGTCATCTTATAATCGTGGTCTTCATATTTCATGAAGAACCAAATCTACAGGTGCGCCATCAACAGATTTAGGTTCTTCTTCCAGCATTCTTCAGTAGTATTTACTAAATTAACTATAAAAGTGAAGAAAAAAAAGTGACACGAAAGTGAGAAGATTTCGACTCTTGAGGAGAACTGCCCAAATACACATACATAAGCTCATGAGCATTACCTTCTTCCAGCGCAGTTGGGTAGAAAGACTAGCCCGTATAACGTGTCTTCCCTGGCTCCAGAGATAGCTAGACTCAACCTCCTTGGTATTTCAATGCCGTCTTCATATTTAATGGTCCTACGCACATTTTTGCGACACAGTTTTATTAAAAGTTATGGCCGTCGTCGTCGTCGTCGGTTATTTTATGCTGGTTTAGTAGACTCGCAGTCTCGCTTGTTTTAGAGGCTTTTATATTGTTTTATGAAGTAATTTTGTAAACTTTATTACTAGGATGTAAGAATTTATAACAAGACAATACGTTCTAAACCCAAAACCTTAGACCATGGCACTGCACTGTAAAAAATATGAAACCTTTATGCTGAACTTACATTAAACCACACAAAACGCAGACAGGTGTGCAGACAGGCAACAGATTATGATTTTTGTCTTGAATGGATAACGTTTCAAAAATTTGACCAGCTACTGGTTTTATCGTCTAATATGGAAAGGAAAATAGGGAAAACGATGGGACCCGTATTTATATTTTAGTGTTTAATCTTATCTGCGTGCCATAAGCACAGGTTCATCTTGAGCTTAGCTATGGAAGCAGACACCTCCCATGTATTTTATATGCTTTATGTTTTATAATTATATTATATAATATTGTACATCCACTATCTTGAATATTTTTTTTTATTATAATTATAATTTTTAAGTGATAATTTCACGATTTTCAGAGTTACTCATTCTAAAAGGGCGTAAGTAAATTTCAGGATTATTTTTATTTCATTCTAGCCCATGGAACACATGCGATAGATCCTGACATTGTTGGACTTTTAAGTTTATTTATATTCAACTCTAAAAATACTGATCTAAAAATTCTGAAAAAAATCGAAGAGCTTAGACAACTTAAATCTCGAAATGATTTTCTATTTTTAGTACCTTATCAAAATGAAAGGTTGTGCATGTCGATGGATCTGTCCTTGCTAATATGTGCCGGTGACACATGGGAGGTCAGTATGGTGGACGCAGTTGTATAGAGACAGCAATTAAACTCCGTTGCCTGCCTGCGTTGCGTGTCGGTGAATGTACGTACTGCTGCGATCGACACGCTTTCTGCTCTTCAAAACGACTTTATGCTCTCCAAACCAGAATATCAGGGTCACAGATGGACACGAAAAATAGACGGCTTAGTGATTTTGTACAGAACCCTAAAAATGATTGATGAGAGCTCCCGCCCGCCCCCGCCCGTCAGTAGCTTCACGCAAACGTCAATTAAAAAATGTTGCTGCTACAAAGGGCGGACGGATGTGACAAATTCAATTCAATGTAACGTGTTGTTTTGGGGTTTATTTTTTATTTAATTCATGTCGACGACGACGTTATTTAAAAAGTTTCGCTGTCTGTTGCGGTTATTTGTTGCACGCCTGAATTTATTAACACGATAGATAATAAAACTGGTATTTCTGTGAGAACAGTGGACCTCGCGAGCTCATTCCATTCAATTACTGTGACACTTCCCTTTCTCCTTGAAATCCGTCCAGCATAACGCTGCAGCAAACTTCCTTCGAAAAACCCCTCCACTTTTAGCTTTTTTTTGCAACCAGTTGTGTAGAATGAAGTCCTGAACCCCTTCTCTCTTAGAAGCACACCGCTTCAACGACCGAACAATGGCGAGCTATTGTTATATAAGATGTGTCGGCGAATCAGTTAATTGTGTCTCTCAAAGATTGAAATTCGTTGATAAATAACGCTGCAGCAAACTTTTCCCATTTTCCCTCTTATTTTCCCTCCAATAAAAAATGCGATCGACTATATTTTTTTTAATAAATCAAGAAACTTGTGTGCCAGTTTTCGTCAAAATCGGTCAAAAAACGCGACCTGTAGACGAGAAAAGACAGACCCATTTTTGGCCAATCTCGAAACTGGACGATTCGCTCGCTCGGTCAATAAAAGAGATCTGTGGTCTAATGGTACCACACTCGCTCCTCATATAGGAGATTCGATTTGGTTCGAATCCATTGCTGACAATCTATCAATGAGATATTAATTTGTCATACGGCAGCCCGCTAGTTTCCCGGTACCGACCGAGTTAATGAACGTTAGCGGCCCGTATAAAGCAATCAAAGTTGATAATAATGTTATAAACAGTGAGAACGTGCCCGAAACGGTGTAACTTGATAGGTATATAGGGTGCTACAGAATGATGTAGTCCGAGCTTTTAGAGACATCATATACTTATGTAACGCACTCACTAGGTTTCCCTGTTCATTATTGTACACAAAAAATAAACACAGAACAAAAATATTATCTCAAGCTCAAGGTAGAGATCTCATCCAGGAAACTAGGTAAGGATGACACAGGTGGATTGCTGAGTAGGGGTAGACCCATGTGTGTAGTACCTATAGTGAAACCAGTTAAAATTTATCAAATTCATCCAATTCTTCCAAGGTCATCAGATTTTTTATAGAATACTGTACCGACTAAGAGGCCTCACTGAGAGGTATTTACTACACAATGTAATTTAAAAAGCAGTTAATATATCACGCAAGAAATCCCAATTTCCCAAGTAGGGAGTCAGCAACAAAATCTCATTTGCAACTTAGATGCCTATTAAAACTTTCTGCCGTTTTCTTTTAAAACAGGCCTCGCCCTTGTAAGAGTCCTTTTTAAAAGGGCCACCAGAGTATTCCCCCGGGAACGCTCCCTTAAAGGGTTCCAGTTACAGCGCTTTTGTAGGGACGCCTGCGTTTCAATGGTTTGGTTTTGAACAGGCTATACACAAGCCTGAACTGCGGCCGGGCTCGCAATATGTTTTCTAGCTGTGTGGCAAACGCGAGGGTAGAAAGAGGAAATCGTGGCTTCACAACATCAGGGAATGGCCACGAGTGGCGTAGACCAGCTGATGCACTTGGCAAAGAACAGAGAGAAGTATACTTAGAGAGCTGACCGCCAACCTCCGTTAGTGGAGTGGCACCACAAAAATAAGAAGTTTTGTGGGTGGAATTTGGCTCAAATGACTAGCATGCGGCATCGACATTAAGCTCACACATGTTTTACTTCACCAGATATTGAATAACGGTTTCAACTTTTAATCAACAGTCTTTTTCGCGTTCGCTTTTGGGCAGTGATCAATGAGAACTAGTCATTGTCATTGTTAACTCAAAAAATTTCATCAGTGGATGGTTTTTAACAATTACATTTGAATTGTTATTTGCCCGTGGTGGCCATTCACAGGGGATAAATATAGAACTCTTTAGTTGAAGACATATTGCGTCTAGGCTTCCCCATACAGGTTGGGAGCGGCACAGTTGTGCCTGCTTTTTAGTAAGTTTTCCATCGATCCTTTTGCTAGTTGGGCTAGTTGCGCATAATCTTTAGTTTTACCCAATGCGCTCGCCAGATATGTCGGTCCGTGCATAGACACATTAGGAGCACAGGTGTGCAAAGAGCGATTTTAACAAAGTTCGCTGAAACCGCGCTGTCTCTGTCTAGTTGGCTTGAAATTTGTATGGAAGGTGGAATCAACATTACCCTCTATTTCGCGCAGTCGGTGAAAAGGTTTGCCTTATTTTGTTTGGGTTGCTTTTGGTAGTAGTTTCATTTTACATGCAAATACAGGTTCGTAGTACTCTGTTGTTGGCTCAACCGAGAATTAGGGCCGGATAGTAAAAGCCGGTTAGCTTTCATTTCGAGTCAACATAAATATTCCCTGAAAGCCACAGCCATGAGTTACACGAAACTAATGACATTTCCTATGAGATGCTCGCCATAAATTAGTTAAGTAAACTTTACATTTAAAAACCGTTTCGAGCACTCAGGGTATGTAGCATGGCATGTATGTAGTTGTCAAAGTTAACTTCAGTTTAGCGTTAACTGGCGTAATAATTAAGACCTCCGTGGTCTAGTGGGTTTCACGCTTGCTTCTCACGCAGGAGAAGGTTCGTATCCCGGTGCGGACCATGTACCAATGACATAAACGCTCTAATGGTGATGGATAACATCGTGAGGAAACCTTCATTTCATAGCTGTGGCGATGGGCTAGCCCCTGTGAAAGATTACTAGCTAAAGTTTAAAGTTTTTTTTTTTTATTGACCATAAAATCATACAGTTGCTTAGAAAACGTCAATAAGATATTAATATTTTTGTATACTACCGCCCGTTCGGAAGTTGTGGGCTTAGGGATGGAGCAAAAAAGGGCAAGAAACTCCCCCGTACCTCTTTTAAAATACGTAAGGGCCTTAACTCGTCTCTCATCCTAAATGTACCTCATAATGTCTCATATTCTTAGTTTCCTTTGTCAATTCGCTGTAAGTAAGTACATTTCCTGTTCTGAAATAAACATATTTTGATTGATTGATTGATTAACTAATTCACCAAGTTAAAAGCTTAAAAAAACCGACTTAATGACCTATTACAGTCCTCCCCGCTCGGTACACGGAAAACGAGCCTACGGAATCTGTCTCCTGACAGTGAAGTCCATACATAATATTACTAAATGTAAACGAATATACAATCCTAAAGCCAGAATTTATCTCGCGGCAATGACTATAAACACCAAAAATACTGGATGTATATTGTCATCCAGGTAAAAACAAGTTAAACTTCACAGTTTTTTCATGTTCAAACACACAAAACTAACTAGAAGACCGATTCTTGTTTTAAAAAAATGGAACCCAACTATTGCCCTTCCCTTTCGAACAAAGAAAGAATTTTTGAAATCGGTTCATCGTACCAGTTTCGATGTAACAAACTTAAAAAAAGATAAAAATTAAATAAACATACAACCGAATTGATAATCCCCTCAAGGTTAACTGGTTCTCTCTCAGAAGCACACCGGTCGAACAAATGAACAATGGAGAACAATAGATAAATAAGATGTATCGACGAGAGGGTTAAGGCTAAAAGTGTGCACAGTTGTGCCTCTGCCACCCCGGCCCCGTATGGGAAAAGGCGTGACGCCATGTTATGTTACGTAATAATATCTACACGGCGAGTACAGACTAGAGAACACGGGCACACCTAGGTTGCGTAATCCCTCAGAGGAAGTGTAATACATTATACTTACTTCAAAGTCCTTGATTGAGTTAACAACTCCACCCGTATGAGAATATTAACAAAATTAGTTACCCGCCATCTCGAACGTTGGAGGAAGGGTCGTAGGAAAAAGCGGAGTAGAAGTTGTAACGAACTTACGAAATGCCACAGTCTATTCCCTTTTGTGTGTAGAGATATCCAGGATAGTTTGAACTAGAGAACCTATGTATTTGGTAAGGGAAGCTATCAAAAGAATCAGTCAACCTACCATGTGAGAGGTTCCTGGTTCTAATCCCGGCTGGGGACAAAAAAACAGAGTTTCCAACGACACAGAGTATCCTAGTGTGGGGCCAGAAGCAATGCTTGTGCCTGTATGTAAATGTTTATGTTCAAGTGCAGGTCGGACTCTTACACGAAGGGCTCCACACCATCTATCTAGAAAAAGTACAAAAAAAATCGGTTAAGTGCGGGTCGGTATCGCACACGGAGGGTACCGTACCATCGTACAACAAATCAAAAGCACTCAAAACAATAAAAAAATAAACAAAAAGAAAATTTAAAAAGTTTATGCCTTCACGAGATTTGAACCGACGACCTCCGGATTGAGAGTCTACATCATACCGCACCGGCTAACCACAACCATGTGGGTTGACGCGAAATATGCTATCATATTTAAATGTGTAGTATATGTGTCTATGACATGGTTGCTATGACAATAAATAAACAGTTTCAGTCAAGATCTCCATTTTGAAATGCGTAAGTGTATCTAAACACGTCTCTTGTATCGGGACCCCCTTTAATTTCCTTAAATAAGATTGCTATGCCCGCGTTCAGACTCAGTAAGGTTGCTCACTCGTTTATGGGAGTATGTGTTAGTTTTTATAATAAAATACCTAATGAAGCAACGGACCTACCAGAAAGGAGGTTCAAAAACTATGTCAAAAACGGCCTATTGAAGAAGTCTTATTACAGTGTAAAAGAATATTTAGATGACAAAACTGCATGGTCTTTACCATCTCAGCGCACAGAAATCCAAAGAGGGGCGATGGACTGAGTCAGTACGTCTCTCCTCGGTGTATTTCCTTAGACTTAAGTAGAAATACATAACATTGTATTTTTAAGGCTCTGATATTTTAAAAGAGGTACGGGGGAGGTTTCTTGCCCTTCTTTGCTCCATCCCTAAGCCCACAACTTCCGAACGGGCGGTAGTATACAAAAATATTAATATTATATTGACGTTGACTAAGTATTATCTTGGCTTCGTCTTCGAGATTTATCTTGACCATGTAGTAGCCCTGCTACGCTTGAACTTACTCGCACCTAGTTTTTAGAGTAGAAACCAAAACTAAAAAGTTGGTATCCCTTTGCCTGTCAAACTTACTCCCACCAACACTACCAACCAACCACGTCATTCTTGTCCGTGCGCGCGAGACATTCGCACTTAGGAAAATCTTTTATCGTTTTTTACTATAAGTTTTTCAAGAAATATGCCGAAAAGGAGGTCGGAGTCAAAGGAGGACCGATGGCGGCGAAAAATGAAGAAAAAATAAGGGCTAAAAGTCGTGTACTGTATTCAAGTGACGATGACTTACCACAAGGTAATTGATATTTTATTCTCCGATCTAACACGAGATGTTAGGCAGTAGAAAATATAGCTACGAGTTAACACGAGATGTTAACCAGGCATTTAAAACCATACAAGAGTTAATACGTGATATTAACCAAGTAATTTTTAAAATATGTTCATATTTTCATAACCTCAAAACATGCCGGCCGGCATTTTTTATTTTTGGTTCCTGAGTGGTGTGGTCTTTATTCGATACTTACGTATTGTTATTCGTTCCACATAGATGACCCTGCGACTCCGGTCTGGGATGCACCACACCCTTCAGCTCACCAAACCAACCTTCAGTCGCAAACCCCACCAGCTAAGGGTGTCGACGAAGTCATGGAGCCCGAGTCAGCACCAGCTGCGGAGGTGCCGACAGAGGCGCTGGGCGAGGTCGATCCGGTTCTAGACGAGGTCGACCCAGAGCTTCTACAGGCATTAGGGGTATTTGACGCAGAAGCTGCTGAATGGGGTGAGAACATCAACAGCGACGTGGCAAGAAGGTGGGAGCCGATCCTGAAGGATGGGATGAGGAAGGAACAAAGGGAGGAACTGGCCAAGAAATACCTTTTTGCTCAAAACTGCCCCCTATTAAAACCGCCCATTCTCAATCCAGAGATTGGAGTAATGCTCAACGAGTCCTCAAAAAATAGGGATGCAAGGATCGCCAAGAAACAGGCTCAGTTAGGATGTGCCCTCACAATACTGGGCAAAGCCATGTCTGGCATCCTAACAAGAAAATTGGAGGCAACGGAGTTGCTCCGTCTGCTAAGTGAGACCGGCAAATTAATTGCCGACTCACACTACACCGAGACCGACACGAGAAGGGCCCTGATAACACCAATGGTCGACAAGAGTCTCATGGATCCCTTTAAAAACCGAAAACGGGATAGTTATTTGTTTGGCGAGAAACTCGGGGATTTCATTAAGTCGTCAAGAGGAATCAAGAAGACGGGCCAATTGATCCAGCCTACCTCAACCGCAAGTCATTTAAACTGGAAAGGCCCGCGTCAGCAACAACAACAGCGTGCTCCACGAGTACAGCCGAGCCGAGTCGGCGGGCCGAGACCGCCCCTGCCGCCACCGCCGCCAGCATACCGGCGTCGTGCACCGCCGCCCGCGCCTCCAGCCAGACGGGCGCCGATGATGTCGCAGCCACCATCTGCAGCCGCGCCGCCGCCGTACCGCCAGCAGCAGGCGCCAGCACCCAGATACAGACATTAGGCACACAGGTACATGCCGGTCGTTAAAAGTTATTTTCAAATGCTTGGAAATTGATCACTGATGACCAGAGTATTTTAGATACTGTTTTAGGTTACAAAATTCCCTTTGTTGAGAATCCCAACCAAGGTCCTGATTTTCAACCCAAGTCGAATGTGTCTATAGACGATTCTAATTATATCAAAGGGGAAATATCACGCCTACTCAACATGAAAGCCATACGCAGATGTAAACCGTCCAATGACCAGTTTGTTTCCAGTATTTTTCTTGTACCTAAAAGTAATGGTGAAAAGAGGCTTATTCTCAATTTGAAAAAATTTAATAAGTTTGTGCATGTAAACCATTTTAAAATGGAGGATATAAGGACGGCAACCAAACTCATAACACCAGACTGTTACATGGTAAATCTTGACCTAAAGGAAGCCTATTTTTTAGTCCCAATTCATGATAGTCATACTAAGTACCTAAAGTTTAGTTTTGATGGAGTTCTATATGAGTTTTTGGCCTTGCCTTTTGGGTTATGTTCAGCACCATACCTTTTCACAAAACTTATGAAACCAGTTGCTACCCACTTGCGTTCCCTTGGTTTTAAGTCAGTTAATTATCTAGACGATAGTCTTTGTTTTGGTGACAGTTATGAAGAATGTTTGACTAATATTAATGAGACTATAAATTGCTTATCAAATCTGGGATTCATAATTAATTATACTAAAAGTTCATTAGTTCCAAATAAAACCTGTCAGTTTTTAGGTTTTATTCTCAATTCTCAAAACATGACATTAGAGTTGCCGGCAAAAAAGAAAGAAAATATATTAAAACGCACAGTAGAAATGCTCAAAACAAAGACCATCACTATTAGAAAATTCGCTCAGTTTTTAGGTACACTTACTGCTGCTTGCCCTGCCGTAGCCTATGGCTGGCTGTACACTAAGTCCTTGGAAAGAGCCAAATACTTAGCATTATTAAAAGGCAATGATTATGACAGAGTCATGCATATTCCAAACAACTTGAATGATGACTTATTATGGTGGAAAAATAGCATAATGACCACGCATAATACTATTAAAAGTAATACCTATGTCCTTGAGATATTTAGTGATGCAAGTCTAGTAGGTTGGGGAGCGGCCTGTGGGCATGAAAAAGTAGGAGGGTCATGGAATCCTGAAGAAAGCCTGCATCATATAAATTATTTAGAATTGCTTGCTGTCTATTTTGGACTTAGATCTTTTGCTAATGGATGCCATAATTGTGAAATTCTCCTTAGAATAGATAATACTACTGCTATTTCATATGTCAATAGGATGGGTGGCGTCCAGTATCCACACCTTAATAGTATTGCTCGCAAAATATGGATGTGGTGTGAGAAAAGAAACATATTTGTTTTTGCTTCATATATAAGATCAGCTCAAAATACAGATGCTGATGATGAGTCCAGGAATGTTGATACCGAGTGGGAAATAAGTAACAAAGCTTTTCAAAAGATGGTCACTAAGTTTGGTACTCCAGAGTTAGATCTGTTTGCCTCAAGAATAAATGCGAAATGTAAGAAGTATATAGCATGGAAAAGGGATCCTTTTGCCTTTAATATTGACGCATTTACAATAAAATGGGACACTTTCTTTTTTTATGCATTTCCTCCATTTGCATTGGTATTGAAGGTATTGCGAAAAATTATAAACGACTGTGCAACTGGGATTGTAGTGGTACCATACTGGCCATCACAACCTTGGTTTCCGCTTTTCACGTCCCTTATGGTAGGAGAAATGATTGTATTCGCCCCAGACAAATATTTGCTTTCGTCCAATTTCAGGGAGATTCACCCTCTACACCGACAGCTTTCCCTGGCTGCGAGTGTTTTATCCGGGAAGCATTATCCAGGCAACAGGTTCCGCAATCAGCAATGACTGTGATGCTTTCGTCCCTGTCACAAAGTACAAAATCCCAATATGCAGGTAGCTATAAACTGTGGTGGCAATACTGTAAGGCACATGGTATTAGTGTGTATGATATAAAGGTGACCTATCTGTTAGATTTTTTGGCTGACTGTTTTAATAACAAAGGTTCGTCCTATGGAACCTTAAATAATCACCGTTCGGCTTTATCCCTTATTTCAGTAAATAAGGTGGGCCAAGACGAACTAATCAAGAGATTTTTCAAGGGAGTTTATAAGATAAAACCCACCTTTCCTAGATATAATACCACGTGGAATCCTGCCATAGTCCTAGATCATTTAGGTAATATGGTCCCAAATGACTCCTTAACTTTAGAACTATTAAGCAAGAAACTTGTAGTTTTATTGGCTCTAGCTACTGGCCAAAGATGTCAAACATTATCTTTAATAAGAGTATCAAATATAAGGATTAATGATGAAGGAGTTTTGATAAAGATCTCAGACATAATTAAAACCTCAGGTATAGGCAAAGCTCAACCAGTTCTGGATTTACCTTTTTATAGACAGCGTCCAGCGGTTTGTCCAGCTGAAACTTTATCAGTTTACATGAATACTACGAAGTCCCTGAGACCCAGTAATGACGATAAACTTATTTTAACTTTTAAAAGACCATTTAAGTCTGCTTCTACTCAGACCATTGGACGTTGGATAAAGCAGGTCCTTAGTGATAGTGGTATAGACACTAGTGTGTTCAGTGCTCATAGCACTCGACACGCCTCCACCTCAGCTGCCCAGCAGGCTGGCGTCAGCGTCGATATAATAAGAAGGTCTGCTGGCTGGTCAGACCAATCACAAGTCTTTGCTAACTTTTACAAAAGACCTATTGTGCAAAATAATGCTAATTTACTAGACATTTTTGGATAAATGTATTCTTAGTCACGATTTAAAAAATAAATAATGCAGTGACATTAAGTAATATGATTAATTACCTGCCTAACAATTTATAAGTACAAGTTTTAGTTAGTACAAACAAGTGTACAATTAGTAAACATTTTTGTTTCCAATAAATTATGTTGGATGTTGATTACCTATATGAACCTTTTTATTTTTTCAGTACTGTTCTACAGCATTGATTATAAATTCTCTGAACATCTACATGGTCAAGATAAATCTCGAAGACGAAGCCAAGATAATTGAATGATCAAACGAACTTACCAAGTGAAGTTCGATCTTGATTATCTTGGCTTCGTCGGAGAGATTTAGGGTCCCACCCCCCCATTTTTTCAAATCACCCTGAAAATCAACGCTGTAGTTTGCTCTAAACAGAATGACGTTTGGTAGTGTTGGTGGGAGTAAGTTTGACAGGCAAAGGGATACCAACTTTTTAGTTTTGGTTTCTACTCTGAAAACTAGGTGCGAGTAAGTTCAAGCGTAGCAGGGCTACTACATGGTCAAGATAAATCTCTCCGACGAAGCCAAGATAATCAAGATCGAACTTCACTTGGTAAGTTCGTTTGATCATTCAAATATGTATGATTTTATGGTCAATAAAAATTTTGAACTTGAACTTGAACTTGAACTTTGCAATATCTCTCGTATTTCAGTATTTGTGGTTGGTGCGGCAACAGATATACACATTCTGTGAAAATTTCAGCTTTCTAGCTATTACGGTTCGTGCAGACGGACCCGGTGACAGACAGGACGGACGGACGGACGGACGGACAGACGGACAGCGAAGTCTCAGTAATAGGGTCCCGTTTGACACCCTTCGGGTACGGTACCCTAAAAAACAATGTTTCTTATTAGTTTAATATTTTGTGCAGTTCAGTTAGCTATTTGTAGCTGTAGCGTCAACAAGATATACATATTCTGTGAAAACAACTCTCTACCTATTACATTTCGTGAGAGTCCGCTGACGGACAGACGGAACGACACACAGCAAGCGGAGGCTTATTAATAGGTTCCCGTTTTGCACCCTTTGGGTACAGAACCCTAGCAAGATTGCATTTGTAAAAGTTTTTTTCTTATAAAGATATTATCTGTCTGCTCGGTAAGTACCAATGTGTTGAACCACATACAAATAAGTAAAATGCTTAAAACACACTGTATTGTACGGACGGACTTAATGAAACTAACACCCACGGTAGCGTAAGGACAAAAGAGTCCTTGGAACAATATTGACATTAAAATTATAAAAATAAATAAATTTGCATTAAAATTATTTTGACAGTGGGTACCAAGACGTCAATGAATGTCTAATTTTTGACGTTGGTGGACACTGTCAAACTAATTTTAATGTTTTTTTTATTTTTTTATTTTGGAGAATGACAATGGCTCGACTTTGGGGGTGAGACGGTAATGAAAAACATCGAGAGAAATCTTCGTATCTTCATAGCTACGGCGATGGGCTAACCCTTTATCCTTTAGTGTGTCCGTCCAAAGTCCAAGTTTCTTCAAAGGCTCTTTTTACAGGTACTCTTACAAACTCTGTGGTGATAAAAAATAATGCCCTCACGAATTAAGGTCTAATTCATCTTGAAGGGCCACCACGCCCTTCCTATTGATAAGTCGCGAGCTATCCATCCGACCTACTCAGCGCTCAAACGACAAGGGATAATGGTTGGCCCATTTCCGGTTCCGGTTGTAGTTAGGTTCCGTCAATTCCATAATATTTGTTCTTGAGGATATCATAATGTTGCTGTGTTTAGGCTCGCTTGCAACGAATAGTTATCTTAGAGCTAAACGGAACCCAATACTTTATTTACATGTCGTACATGTCATAGCCAGATGAAAATTTATCACTTATGAAATCATGGTTTTCTTCAACATGGGTTTCGAACAAGATGTTTATGGGAAATTAAATTCAACAAAATGTGTTAAAATAAACAAATAGATAAATCGTAAAACTTTAGCATTAAAAAACCCCGCATAAAACCAGTCTTCCAGCTTCATCACCAGGTCTTATCATCAGGAGAAATTAAAAGGTCTCATCACAACGAATCTGTTGAGCCTAAACTCAATAAAACTAGTAAGCATCCCAGGGTTCCAGCTCGCACCTTCGAACTTCGCACTCCATCATCAGATAAGCTCGATAGTACCATATTCTCAAAGGTCTTGTCACTACGAGTCTAATGAGCCCAAATTCGATGAGTTTTCTAGTAAGTATCATAGGGTTCCTGCTCCCGCCTTCGAACTCCATCATCTGACCAGCTCGACGGTACCATAACAACTAGCTCCAAGAAAACCACTTTACTCCATGTGCTGAGAGACAGACAGACAGACACACAGAGTGACTCACACGTTAAACTTATAACAAACCTTTTCTCCTTCGTCGGGCAAAATGACAAGATTTAAGGCTGTCTCAAAGGTTCTCGCAAAGCTTTATGTGATACATACATACTTTATACTTTATTGCACAAAAACAGAATACAGACATTTAATAATGAAAAAATACATGTACAAAGGCGAGCTTATCTCTAATAAGAGATCTCTTCCAGCAAGCCTAGGATGGACAGGATTAATTAACAAAAGATAGACCTACATAACGATATGCACAACGATAAATATTAAATTAATAGACTACTTACTAATAAGTACCTTCATACATAAAAACCATACATAATATTTAAAATAACCGGCCAAGTGCGAGTCGGACTCGCGCACGAAGGGTTCCGTGCCATTATCTATAAAAAACCGCAAAAAAAAAATGTATGGGAGCCCCCCCTAAATATTAATTTAATTTTAATTTAATTATTTATTTTTTAAGTAAATAATATACTCAATATATTGTGAACATTTAAAGCGTCTACCTGCTACCATTATCAATATCGAGCAAAATGAGCAAAAAAATCACGTTTGTTGTATGGGAGCCCCCCTTAATATTAAATTTCTTTTAATTTTTAGTATTTTTTGTTATAGCGGCAACAGAAATACATCATCTGTGAAAATTTCAACTGTCTAGCTACCACGGTTCATGAGATACAGCCTGGTGACAGACGGACGGACGGACGGACGGACGGACGGACGGACAGACGGACAGTGAAGTCTCAGTAATAGGGTCCCGTTTGGCACCCTTCGGGTACGGAACCCTAAAAAAACACGTTGTATGGGAGCCCCCCCTAAATGTTAATTTAATTTTAATTTAATTACTTATTTTTTAAGTAAATAATCAACTCAATATATTGTGAACATTTCAAGCGTCTACCTGCTACCATTATCAATATCGAGCAAAAATGAGCAAAAAAAATCACGTTGTTGTATGTGAGCCCCCCTTAGTATTAAATTTCTTTTGTTTTTTATTTTTTGTTATAGCGGCAACAGAAATACATCATCTGTGAAAATTTCAACTGTCTAGCTACTACGGTTTATGAGATACAGCCTGGTGACAGACAGACGGACGGACGGACGGACAGACAGCGAAGTCTCAGTAATAGGGTCCCGTTTGGCACCCTTCGGGTACGGAACGCTAAAAATTATAAAAAATACATATTGTACATCTGTCATTTTACATTGCATGATTATTCTGTTCAATAGTGCTTATCGAGAACCTTTGAGATATGGCCCTAAGACGATGCCAGACTGTTAAAGAACAAGGATTCGTCAATGCTCAAACCTTCTTTGTCAAAGTTTAGAGTAGGTCTTTAATGTGCACTTATAATCAATAGGGGGAAATTCTAATATCCATTTCAGTTCAGTGGAGCCACCGCAAACATTGAATGGAACGTTACAAATCACCCCAAAAATCAGTATTTTAACAGCTGCACCGTTTTCTCATCACTTACTTTTAATACGACACCACCCGAGGAAGCGAAATCTTTCTATTATCTACGTGAATGTGCCATTTGTCTTGCCTCCCTGATTCACTGATGTTCGATATTGGACTCGACTTCACTTAAGATTTCCAACGCCTCTGATATTTGGTCTCTGAGACTCTACAGTTCGTATAACCTACTACGCCCCGATGTTTCTGATGCCTGAGCCTGATCCATTCGCTTGGCAAACCTCTACAAGCCGTCACATGTGGATAGGGAGTCTGGCTTGGTGTGCGTAGGATTTGTAGACATTTTATGTTTTGTAAAGGTGAGGAGTTTGCGGCAAACGGCAAACCTCTGGATTCAGCATCACATGCACGCGACTAGACATATTATGCATTTGTGGTTGGCTGTGAACTTGCACCTCCTACATTTCTAGTTACTGCGGTCTCCAAACATAGCGTCAATGCCATATACGAATGACATTTCATACTGGCGGCCTGAGTTGTAGCACAGAAGAGATAATAGTACTACGTACAGAACGGCCACACCCTTCCCCGCGCGGATTCAGATACCGCACCTCACCCCGGAGTCGGGGAGCCTCTTCGGGAGACACTTTGTTTAGGCGCTGAACGCACACATTCACAAACGAACGAGTTTACGCACACATTTGCACGTGTACAAATGTCATTAGGCTATGTAGTAGTAATATATGATTATTTTACGAGCATCCTATGGAGTGTCCGAGGTGTGGTTGCAGTTTTGGCCACCATGTAGGTTGTAGATTTTATCACGTTTTCGTACAATCGTGGGTTTTAGCACCGGCTGGTCTACCAGCCATGAATCGGTCCCGGCTATCCATCTTGCCATTTGACATACCACTCGAGCACAACCGTATAGCTAATTTACTTCCCGTCCTCGTCACTCTTTGTATTGTGAGTGTGTTTGATTTCTTTGCAGGATTCCGTTGACAAAAGGCTGTTTGCACGAAGTAAACATCTTGTAAGGAACCCTAATGGGATGGCTGGAAGTTCTATATTGAGGATCGTAGACAATGTGGTTATGTGGTACCATTGGGGATCGTTCCAAGAGTGTCCAAAAAGTAAAACCGAATTGTGAATTGTTGATTAAATTTAATCGAGTCATCAATATTTGTATTTGTGTCGTCGCTGTATCTTAGTGTAGGACCAGAAGTAATGTATGTGCCTGTTTGTAAAAGTCCAAGTTAATACTACTAGTGGCTCTGTGAGCTGTAGACCTCGCGAGTATGTCGGTGGGAAAGCTGAACTGCTAACACACAATAATTTTCTTTCAATAACACATACAAACTTATGAATGTACCTGGTTACGTACATACAGTATGAAAGTAGCCGCACCAATAACTTTGTAAACTACATTTTGCGATTTGAAATACAATGTATTGACTTTTCACTAAAATAATATGGTCTGTGTCACTCTCACGATCTCCACAAATCTAACGACACCTCATTTGTTAAAATCCGTCAAGCCAATTGGGCTATATCGGTTTTTTTTACATTTTCAAACCCCATAACTCCGCCATTTTTAAAAAAATCTAAAAACTGGCTCGAGTAAATATTCTATTTATTTTTCCAACCTGCTCACAAAATTTCACGAGAATCGGTTCATAAATGCGACCTGTAGAGGAGAACAACCGGACATACGAAAGCATTTTTGCCCAAACCTGAAACAGAGACGCTTCGCTCGCTTCGCTCGCTCGGTCAATAATCGAGGATGAGTATTAACTCAAACTCATTTTTGACATTAACTCAATATGCAAATACAAAAGTAGGTCAGCTGAAAATTCACAGAATTTTCCGGTTTAATGGAGTCGAAAAGCACAGAAATTCAGTTTGTAATCCGTGCACAGAAACTAACCCACAAGTCCGTTTCAAAGCTACGCTGAATGAGATCATAGCCATATTTTACAACAAACATCATTTAGCAACACACGAAACCCTGACGTTTGTAAACAAAAGTTTGTTCACGCGTTTACCAAATGCACTACGATTTACAGCCCCATCCAACCGTAACCAAACAAACCGTTGAAGCATAAACATTCATAAAACTACTGAACGCTCTAAATGTTTATGTGTTAATACGTTAATACTTTCAAGTAAATAATAAACATAGAAGAGCGTAGTAATAACTCTATATTTACGAGTAAACGCTCGTGCGTCTAATTAGCGGTAACAAAATTGCAATAATTAGCACTTAGACATGTAATAGGAAACTCTCTCTCAGCTCTGACAGTGGTCTCACCTCCATTTGCAATAAGCGCCATCCATCCCTCCATGTCTTTGAATGAGTTCAATGCGCTATGGAACATATATCAAAAACCTATCTATCTGCGCAGATTGAGGGAGATTGAGGATAGATTAGCTGCTTGCCATTTAAAAATCTGTCATTTTCAAGGACTTGAGATAAAGGTCAAAGTTCAAAGTACATTTTTTTTATTGACCATAAAGTCATACAGATTGCTTAGTCAACGTCAATATAATATAAATATTTTTGTATGCTACCGCCCGTTCGGAAGTTGTGGGCTTAGGGATGGAGCAAAGAAGGGCAAGAAACTCCCCCGTACCTCTTTTAAAATCTGTCAGATATCTCTCAGAGATGAGAGCAGGGTATAATAAGGGCTTCCAAGTTCAAGGGAAAGGGGTTGGATATAGTTCATCTACACGGAGTAATACCTAGTTGGTTTAAAGACTGATACATTTGTACCCCAGAATGACCCGTAACGCTCTACACAACGCTGCGTCGCACAAAAATTTTGACGGTCAATGTTATAATTAATGTATTTTTTTACCATCTCGCTCGTACAACTATTGTTGATGTGTGGCCCGCGTGTGTCTTAACGCGAACGAATACCATAACTTATCATTAAAATTCACATACACGCGCATACATTCTCGGTCCCACACTAGGATACCATATGTATCGTGGGAACCAGAAACAGCGACATCGCAAACATGTAAATAAATTCACGACCTGGGTTTTTTTTTCCTCCCCAGCCGGTAATCGAACCCGGGACCTATCGCTTGGGAAGCACAGCCTTGACCGCAATGCTAAAGAGGTCGTCATAATAGTGCATTGTGTCAGTGTGCATAGTCTCTAGAGCGGTGACTACGCACACTGACACAATGTGCATGTGCACGACTAACAACAACCAAAGTCAAACCTTCTTCGTGAAATGGTTTAACTATATAATGATATTTTGGCTGGCGTTTAGCAATGTTGCGTAGAACTGGCGCCCCCTGTAAACGTCACTCAAGCGCCAAAACATCGTTGGAATACTGTATCTGAGTGTGACACACAGCTGCGCGCGCCTTGACCTGCGCGAGCGCATGCCAAGTAGGCGGAGGTCGACACACTGCGGTCATTCCAATGCGACGATTCATAATACACAGGAGACATTCTTGTTTATTTTGTTTCATCATCATCAGCCTGTCAGTGAACTCTCTGTTGAGTGGCCTCCTCATCGACCCGCCATTTAACTCGGTCCTGTGCAACCTGTGCGTCCAAAATCCCATTTGTAACAATCAGCCCCCCTAGTTAACATGCAAAACGCAAATAACGTTCGCACGAAATGTATGCGATTTGACATTTCGAGACGCAAGGTAGAGCGTGACTAATTGTCAAATCGCATACATATTCTTAGCGTTTCGTGTGAACGGTATTTGCGTTTTGCACGTTGACTAGACCCACTGTTTTGTGAACAAAACATAGCAGCACGGCTTCTCCAATAGGGGGTGACGGAAGTATTGCGCGCACAACCTATTAGCCTATTAGTCTATCTATACTATAGACTTCACTTTCAATGGCTACCCCCTCACACAACATGAAAAAGACTAATATAGACTCTATATACCCTATCCAAAGTAACAGAAAACTTGACAGCTAACCTAAATCTTCATAAAATCCACGTTTTAGGGTGAGGCTCCATTTCTGCGTTGCGTTGCGTCCCGTTGTTTTGAACATATGCAACGACGCAACGTAGTAATGGGGCATGTCATAAAAAGTATATGGAAAACGACGCAGCGTCGACGCTGCGACGACGCAACGCAGCGCAACGCGCTAATGGGGCCTCACCCTTACAGGGATGTTACCAAAACAATCAGAAAGAATCAAAATTGCTTATTCAGTTGAACTAACAGAAGAGTTGTCATCGCCATCACATCACCATTTAAAGATATTATTATTTGGATTTTATGAAGTTTTAGATTAAGATAGGGTGTAGTATGGTGGCCTGTTTCGTGTATGGGGGGTAGCCTGTCGCCGCAGCTTTGACTGAAAAAGATTCCGTATGATGTTGTCTATCACAGTTTCAATATTTATTTTATCAAGACATCTTTTCATTCAGTATAATCTTGCCACTTCTCTACATTAGACCAAGGAAAAGACAGGTGAAGAAACTACCACAGATATTTTTGTAGATCTCTTTTAAAATTAGGTTGTATTTGTGAATTTGATTACGTCGTTCCGGATTATTGGCAGATAAAGATTATTGAGTTTCATTTCCAATTTCAAGATGATGTGGTTTGGAAATAACCTGGAGACTGGTAAATACACGATATAATCTTTGTACTCAAATACCAAACATCAATAATGTTTAGTCTACAGTCTACATACACCAAAGATAATCCAAACACTACTTCTACTTGGGATGTCCTTGTATATTGCCGTCATAAACTATGAGCATTCTGGGGCCAAAATCCACTGGAATAATGACGGCACCATGACGCTTCGACGATGGTCAGCTTCAAAATTGTTTCACTTTACATAATATTTAGAGTTTCATATGATCGAAGCTTTCCTAACATAAAACATAACATGGTGTGGCAGAAATACATACGGCGTGATAGAGGTACAATCGTGCCCACTTTTAGCCAGATTATCATTATTCCATTTTGCGTGACAGGGGGCCAGCCCATTGCTGCATCTACGTAGTGTAGTAGTGAAAGTTTCCTCGGGTTACTTCTAAAGAATATTCTAATCGCAGTAAATAAGGGAAATAGAGAATCAATCGTAGGAAAAGATCACAGAAACCAAAGATTACCCAAGAACATTAGGGCGTCATTTTGTCAATAGAATAATCCTGCCTTGCCTTGCCTTGCCTGCAATAATCCTGCCTTGCCTTGCCTTGCCTGCAATAATCCTGCCTTGCCTTGCCTTGCCTGCAATAATCCTGCCTTGCCTTGCCTTGCCTGCCTTGCCTGCAATAATCCTGCCTTGCCTTGCCTTGCCTGCAATAATCCTGCCTTGCCTTGCCTTGCCTGCAATAATCCTGCCTTGCCTTGCCTTGCCTGCAATAATCCTGCCTTGCCTTGCCTTGCCTGCAATAATCCTGCCCTGCCTTGCCTTGCCTTGCCTTGCCTGCAATAATCCATTCGGAAAATCTTGATGTCGAATGTTCTACGAACTAGCTTCTCAAAGTTTGGAGCCGCAATACAAACAAACTTTGAGAAGACAAATTTCTTCGCTGTCTTCGGAATTGCTGTTCACAATTACTTCGTCGTGGAAGGGTTTGTGGACTATCAATATACGATCAAAGTACAGTTATCCAATGATATTTTGGTTGATGAGTGACGTTCGTTCGTTTACGGAGTGGCGCTACTTCTACGCAAATTAATGTAACAAACCTGTCTAAACAACTATATAGGTATAGATAAAGCACACTTGACAATGTAGGTTCAGGGCAGAGACTATATATCCAATTGACTGCTCCTGCGGTGCGGCTCGCCAAACGTTTGTTGTATTCAACAAACGTTCGCATACGCAAACTATGTACGATGACGGGCCGCCAGACAGTTTCGCAGCGGCTGATCAATCACGCTCTCTTACCTCTTCCCCCGCCGCCGCCGCCCGTAAATTGGTGAGTTGTGTTTCAAAATGTATCTAATGCGCTCTCCACTGGATAAGTGCTCCCTGGTTCGGTACAAAATAGGTTCGAGTCATCCATCTAACAAACCGGAAACCCTCCGGTAAAATTAGTCCACTTTGCCCTACCGTCCACTTTCATGATAAGCTGTATGTGGAATCATTATTGAAGTTCCCGACGGATGTAAGAAAATTATGTCGAAACTGAATTTGTCGCGATTTCTTTTGAGCGGTTGTGTTTTGTTTACTCTAACATTAAGGTACAGTTTTTGGTACAGTATTCCTCAAAAATAAGTCTGGTGACCTTGGAAGACATTGGATGGTTTTGACAAAACCAAGGAGATTCATCAAACAACCTACCTACCTTAATTACTTTATTGTGCCTCTTCTTGTAAAGCCAATTCAAATTGCAAAGTTGGTTATTAGTTCATATAATTATTCTATATTTGCTTATCAATCTCGCTTCACTGAATTAAAAATCACATCCCATCTCCAACTCGATAATCAGCGAAGGTTTCCTAACGATGATGTTCATCTTTCATTATTCTTCCAAGTTATGGCAGCAGACACCACTATTTTTAAGCCTGATATGTACCATTTTTCCATGAATAAATACTATTTACTTACTTACTTACATTACAAGAAATTCCTACTTGCCTTGACTACAGTCTTGTTTTTGACACAACTCGTAATCTCACAAGAACTAAGCTCATCGCCATCAATTGTCGGAAGAGTCCGCGTCAGGGACAGGAGCTTGTTTGACAAATAACGCGAACATTGATTCATGGGGCCGCCGCCATGATGGATTGAAAGTGAGGTATGATTGCTTAGGAAGAGGGATGCAGTGTACTGAGGAAGAGTAACTAACAGTGCAAAGAAGATTGAACCTACATATAAATATACAAACAATCACAGGTTTGACAGTTTTGAATTGGCAAGGTGACAAGGGGATGGCCTATTGCAGCAGATAATTAGAATATGAACCTCATCTCATCACGAACCACGCGATATTTCTGTTGATGTGTACCGACCGATTTCGGTCACGGCGACCGAATCAATTTGTCATCTGTAGACTAGACGTCGCTCATGCGCTCGCATGTGGCTTATATCAAAATGAATGAAGTTATTATCTGTAACTTCCCCCAAATTATTTTATTAACACGATATCATGTCGTTTCAGTTAAATTTTCTTTTAACCTTTTTGACTTGATCGGCCCTATCCTCGTTGATAAGGTTGCCTCATTGCAGTGTATCATGTGCACACTTTGATTCATGGCCCCATGGTGATTGATGGGTGGCCCGACAAATGCTGCTGGCGACATATTTGTGTAGGATACGAAGGATGTTATTAAGCTAAAAAATATAATATTATGATTTTGTTATGTTATTTGGTAATGCATCACGCTGCACGCAAAATACTTTCTCGTGCCATGCTTAGTTTTTTTAGGGTTCCATAATCAAAGGATCATTGTATTGTCCGGCTCCGAACCTTCATGAACTCTTATCTTACTCTCATCTTCATATTTTGTAATGCTAAAAATACCAAGAGCTAAATATCAAATAGATTTATATTCATACATCTCTAATTCACACGATTTTGACCTTCATAAATATAGATATCCCACAATTTTACCACTACCCCATCATTCAGTACAACCCCAAAATTCTACAACCAACACAACAGCAATAGCTACTTTAAGGAAGCCATATCATTTTACCAATGCGATCGTAAGATTTAGAGGAAAACTTTACCTTTTTATCCTATCAAACACACGAGAGGGGAATAACCGGAAAAAATCCGGTTGACACCGGATGAAACCTGATAAACAGGAACTTGATAAGCCTATTGATGTCTTCGATATACTCTTTTAGGGATCCCTTGAGGTTGGATAAAGTTAATAGATAAACTAAAGTACGTGCCGCTACTACAGAAAACACTTGGGGTTTTTTTGTGACTTGTACAAGACAACTTTTGAAATGAAAATGTTACCTACTTTTGAATGTTTTATTTAGATTTAAGCATACATTGTGATACCCTTTCAGGGTGCATGTACTTTACTTTATTTACACCTCCACCTGTAACCCCCTGTGTACATGTTTACAAATAAAATGAATATGAATATGAACTTTTTAGAAAATAACTGAACTCAGTATGTAGGGCAGATTTGTTTGAAAAGTACGTGTTCAGCTCATCAATAACAATTAAAAGTGAAGAGTTGTTCATATATACTTTGTAAAAGTCACTCAATAACCCGATAGTATTTATTAGGTCTAAAGCCTATGTCCTCTTTATGAACGGATATCTCGGCCCATTCTACAGAACCCGCAAAGGGTCAATACTTTGCACACTTTTTAGTCGTTGATTTGGGTTTGCTTCGATCCAATACTTCATTTCTGAGAACCAATAACTATCGCTTTTATTGGCTTTTCTGTATTATGAAGTTTACTATAAAGTTTTGTGAATAATGAAAAGCACAAAAAGATATATTAATTTGATCGAAGATTATAATCAATCCATTTAGAGTGACAAAGGACTAACCTATCGTCTCGTAGCTTGTAAACGCTGTAGAATAGAATAGAATAGAATAGAATAGAAATAGTTTATTTTGCCTTAAAAAAATATACATAAAAAGTACAGCTAAATAGGGTACATTAGTTTAATAAGACAAAAAAGGGACGGTCTCAGCGTTTGCTGTGAGTAGCACAAACTGTAGCGTGAACAGAAATGAAGGTTTTCTCTATACTCCAAAAAATAATTATAGTAAGCTTTTATTTGACTTGCAATGTATTATGTCTGTACATTAACTACAGAACGAACCCACTAGCACAAGACTTGCTCAACACGAAGGTAGAGGTGGTGCGGTACTCTGACTTTTGGCGCGAATTTGTTCCACTTCCCGTTATACGATTGAGTTGAAAAGGGTTTGGGTAAAGTTCGCGTCAAAAGTCAAAAAGTCAAAAAGCTAAGCAAGCTAATCAAGATAAGCTAATCTAACTATGGATTACATATGGCTAAATCATTTCAGGGTTAAGATATCACACTTTATAGTTTTTTCAGTACAATAAAAAAAAAACACGTGTAGCACCGTACACGTGTTAGAAGTAAAACTTCTGTAGCTAGATCATTAAGTGGTACCTATACTATACACCTATACCTACCTATACTAAAAGAGATTTAAATTTCCAATTTTGAGATCCAATCTCTGCTTCAAGTTACTTTTAAGCAGACGTCCGATTATTTGAAATTATTTTATACTTGTACTTACTTTTAAAAGATTTAAAAGATTTATTTACCAAAGCACGTCACACTTACAGTATTAAAAACCAAAACGTGTGAGAGCCAACACAAGATACAGAGACAGTACACAAAATATTAGGTTAAATTTACAAATACAAAAAACAGACAACAAGCAAACAATTATTTTACTCCCGGTTGTTTAGGAAAATATTTATGACCCTGAAAAATTTCCACAACGGCATATCAAATATATCTATGTCCCCTGAGTGCTGAGCAATACACGCATTGAGTAAAGTCAGCGCCTGGAAGGTAGGCGCGTGACGAGCGTGCTCTGTACGGGCAACACCCGTCGCGAATAGAGGGCGCGTGCGCAACATTGCGTACCGATCAGGTACATTCAGTACAATGCTTCGCAGTGCAGTAGGGTTGTCAATCTTGTTGTGAAGAAGCAGGAAGAAGTGCACTAAAAGCGCTAACTTTCGCCTTAACTCTAGGGTGTCTATCCCCACCATCCCCGACACAAATAGGGACGGGAATAGGTAAGGATAGTACCCATATACTAATTTGTATAGAAGCCTAGCAAACTTACGTTGGACTTTCTCCAGCATGAGCGTATATTTAGTCTCATGTGGGTCCCAGATGAGTGCGTTATACTCTAATTTACTCCTAACAAAGGCGTTATACAAGGAGGTTAACGTGGAAACATCCCTAAACCGCGTCGCCTGACGCATTACGAATCCTAGGGACTTGTAGGCTTTCCTGCAAGTCTCCCGGATATGGTCATTGAATGTCAGTTCAGAGTCAAGAGTCAGTCCTAGATCTCGTATTTGGGTAACTCTCACAAACGGAGAACCCGTAATCGTGTAATCATGGAGGAGTGGCGACCGAGATCGAGTGAACGTCATCGTTTTACACTTGGAGGTATTAAACGCCAAGTGGTTGCGCTGACTCCACTCCACGACTCCTACAATATCACTCTGCAGTAACCCAATGTCTTTATCACTGTCTATACGCAAGAACAGCTTCAGGTCGTCAGCGAACATCAGACACTCAGCCGCCCTCACGACGTCGGGAAGGTCATTGATCATAATCAAAAACTGGGTAGGGCCCAGAGTACTACCCTGGCTCACACCTGAGCAGGTCCCGTAGAGTTCCGAGTCCTTCCCGTTCAACCTAACATATTGAACCCTATGTGAAAAATAGTTTGCAAACAACTGGAGCAACTTAGGCGTAAACCCTATGCTCGCGAATTTATCCAGAAGGACGTCATTGTTGACTCTGTCGAATGCCTTCTTAAAATCGAAGAAGGCGACGTCGACCTGTTTGGACTTATCTAGCGATACGGATTTAATACGTCATGTCATTTATTTCCCACCATTCCTTATCTACAATTTGTCGCGCTCATGGTGATATACTTAACTCATTCAATAGTGTCACTACTATTTGCATCTCGCTCAGATTATATACCATCTGACATCACGTCTTTAAGCCGTCTCGCTCAAATGTATGCATTGCTTTGCTTGTTTTAGAAATCCATATCGACCCGTGTGACATTGATGAAACTCTTTTCTTACAAACTGTATGGATCGCATCGCACAGCTGTCAAACATAAGTTCCGGTTCCAACAAAGAGGTTGAACGAAGTAGTTTGAGTCATGCTAGTTGGTTTTGTAGGTTTGTCCCAGCCAGCGGCGGTGGCGGCGGCGGCGCCATCTTGGCCATACCGGAAATCAAGAACTCGTGGAAGAATGCTTAAAATAATTTTTATTTGTTAACGTTTCATCAGGTTTTTCTCTCACTAATTAACATTCTTTATTGTACGAATGTATTATTATCTTATCTGATTAGTTAAAAACCGTATTGAAAATAGTTGCGGTTTTAAAAGTCTTCAGCCGAACCCTGACGTCACCGATTCCAATTTCCGTTACATTTCTTAGCCACTCGTGATAGAACCCGGCTAGTAGCAATTGAAAAGCAAATATATGAATAACCCACAGTTGAGAGGTTAAATAAATTTTACCCCCGTGCCCTAAGAAGTTTTACTTCAAAAAGTGTTACATTGAAGCTCCATTATCTCAGCCTCGAAATGGTTTACAGCAATGCTTCCTCTTTAAACATTATGGTACTGCTACCAAATAACGATGTAGATATCGGTGGCTGCATTAAATAACCGGCCAAGTGCGAGTCGGACTCGCGCACGAAGGGTTCTGTACCATTATCTATAAAAAACCGCAAAAAAAAAAAAAACACGTTAGTTGTACGGGAGCCCCCCTTAATATAGAATTAATTTTGTTTTTTAGTATTTGTTGTTATAGCGGCAACAGAAATACATCATCTGTGAAAATTTCAACTGTCTAGCTACCACGGTTCATGAGATACAGCCTGGTGACAGACAGACAGACGGACGGACGGACGGACGGACGGATGGACGGACGGACGGATGGACGGATGGACAGCGAAGTCTCAGTAATAGGGTCCCGTTTGGCACCCTTCGGGTACGGAACCCTAAAAATGACGCCAATGGTCCATAGTAACTTAACCAACCAATCCCCTTTGTAAGTTGGATGACAATGTAATATTTTTCTGACTTGGAGCTTTTCAGTATGAGATAGCATCTTTATCCAATAACTCCCCTTTACCACAAAATCCCCACAAAGCGCTAAATAAATAAATCCGAAAGCAATTCATTAAAAAGATCCTTTCATTTAAATTTTTCTTCGTTCCCGAAAACCGCTTAAAATATCAAATCGCGAATCTCTAATACGGGATTATCTTAAATTACGAGTTTCCCCGGATTCTAACGACCCGATTCTTGAAATACCGCAGGTTCTCGCGCTATCGAGATCATCTCCATGGTCCAAATATCGATTCGATATACCGGATATCTCCATCGAAAACCAAAATTCTATTCTATTCTCACAAGCCGCCTTACGACCACGCGAGATATTTCGACCCGTTTTCGATGGAAACAATAATCTAAAACGAGTCGAGATATCTCGGTTGGACGTAAGGAGGATCGTGAGTATAGTTTTTTTTTATAGAGTAACGGCCGAAATTAATAACCTATCTTCTATCCTTAATCTGCAGATTTGAGATTGCTAGTGTCAATTTTGACATAAATACCATAGCGCAACTGTCAAATGTAACGCGTAATCTGCAGATCACGGATAGAGATAGGTTATTGGGATCGGCCATTATTCGGTATCTCTCATTAATATTTCGGCCATTGAGATGATAACGCGAGGGTTGAATCCCAGATTTTAACAATCCGATTCTTTCTTGAAACACGTTACCGCGCTTGCCCCAGAGTGTCGTAAATATGCCGTAATATGGGCGTAACTCCTCCGGCCTGACTTGGGTAAATGGCGTATGAAGCGGCCATTTTGGATTTTTGGCAGTTTTAGTTGCAGGCCTCCCTGTTCCTTTTCTTGGTCCTGCCTCACCAGAAGCTGTGACAAATGGCCGGACATTGCTTGAAAAGGTTTGTAAAAATTAGCCCACCGAATTAAAGCTTCCTTAATAAACAATTTCTTTGAAATATCAACTTTATTTTCCTATAGGTATTTGTGCACGCAGTCTTTGATGGTTGTAGTATTTAATTACTTTGTTACATTAAGCTAATAAACAGTAGGTACCAAAAGTTACCCGCACAGCCAATACCAAATCTAATTTTACGACTTTCATCAATTCTTGTTCAAGTACACAGAAATCAAGTACTTAGGGGGAAATTAGAGGCTTTTCTCTGCAAAAGGTGGAGTAGTTTTTGATCTGTATTGCAAATAGGAAGTAGGTAAGTTTATAAGTACTTAATACAACATTATTCGAAAAACATATCCTGAGGCAGTCGGCAGACAGACAGAACACATCCATTTCGTCTACTTTCTTCGCATTCTCATGACTTTATCATTAATTAAGTCTAGATTCTTTTCGGTTTTCTTACTATCTAGACTACAATCATTGGCCCCCAGTGAGAAGGGTACAAACCCTGCCAAGTTCCAACGAAAAATTTGGGTTCTGATTCCGCTAGAACAATGGCAGTTCAGAAACAATGACGCGTCGATTACTTGAATTAGATATTCGATATACTGCTGAAAATTATTTGATGCCTGGAGCCCGATTTTCGCGCCTTCGATATACGGATATCGAGACCTATATTGACAGACTCCCCTACAAAATCACTCGATATAGGTGTAGATATCGTATATCGAATGCGCGAGAATCATGCTCCTGATGCGAACCGTGTCATTATAAAGACTGAGACGCCATTATTCAGGTCCTGAAGGCTCACTTGGAGTACCTATTCGATTTAGTGCCGTTCTCTCATTCCTCAGATAGCGTTTATCTGTCCGTTTATCTGGGGCTTTTGACATTTCACACGTACAAATTAGTGTCAAAAAAAGTTATCTGACTGTTTATCCGTCTCTTGAGAGGCCCGTGCTTAAAATGGTTGCAATTTTGATGTATCTAACTTAACTGCATTGGATCTGAATCTCTTAAAATGTTGGAGTTAGGCAGCTGTTCCACAAAGTAATATTACCGATATTCAGATTTCTAATTGACAAAAGTACCAACATGACGGCTACACTTTCATACCGTAATCGTACCCCATAATCAGCTTTATTATATTTTATACCAAGACTTGTTTCAAGACGGCCATCGTAATAATTTGGCTCAGATTAGGTACTTAATGTGTACCGCTAAAAATATTGTGGTAACCCCCTGGCCCTAAAGTTAGGCAACAGATGGCGACACTATCTGGACAGCCTGTCCCACGGGTGTTATTTGGCTGAAGTAATGGATAAAGGATCGATGTAACATCAGAAAATAAACGAAGTTCTTTTATGAGGTACAAAAAGACAATTCTTTTGTCTAGACAAGAGGTTAACGACACATGTTTAATATTACACACACAATCCATATTTTGATAAGATCTTTATTTTCATAAGATCTATATTTTGATAAGATAATTATAATATGGATACCCTCCTTTGTCGTAGCTATCGAGCTAAGAATAAACGGTCAAGTGCGAGTAGGATTCATGGACCAAGGGTTCCGATCACACTTGGAGAGCATAACTGGTGTAATTAAGGTTTCCAAATAAAAAACTAAAGTATGATGTCATCCATGTAAACCATAATACATATTTTTACAGAAGACAGAAATTTGCAGTTTTCCTTTACTTGTGGTGCTATAGGACCTTGCTTTTTGCCAAATTTCATGATTGTAGGACAACGGGAAGTGCCCTATTGGTTTTGGGTCCATTGCGATGACTCTGAAAATCCAAATTTTTTACAGCATAAACGGTCGTAGCGTTCGATTGCGTTGACCTAGAAGTCTGATTTTTTCACAATTATATGCGACCACAGACCTTGATATAAATCTCAGCTTGATACGTCCACGACTTGACACGCCTTAATACACGTACGGACGGACGGGCGGACGGACAACAAAGTGGTCCTATAAGGGTTCCTTTTTTTTTTAAGGTGCCTGGTAACGCTAAAATTAGCAACTGGGTTTGTGATGGTAGAAATTTTCACAAATCATAAAAGAAAAATTATAAAATAAAGTATATAATGGCGTAAACTGCAGCGCGACACTTAAGATTATGATTATTATGATTAAGTCCGCGCGAAAAGTGCGAAAAGTGTGTTTTTTGCAAATTACACAAAAACCGCTGATGTTTTCTAAAATGTTAAACATAAAATTTTTAGATATTTTGATTACCGATTTTTACACATAATAATTATATGAGTGTTTCTTAGAACTTCTCGAATAACTCGTTTTAGGTAAAAATACAACTATTAGGTTATTATTTTTTTCATATAGTTTTTAATGACATTATGATGTTTTCAAACACCAAATTTTTAGCCAAAGGACTGTTTTATAATAAAATTTTTTTGTGGATTCAGGAAGTATCTCAAACTGCTGGAATAACTTTTTAAAGATGGGCATTTTGCTGGACAATCGCGAACCCTAAAAAGTGAGAGATCTTACCCTTTTATGGCACGCTCCATCAACTCGCACTGAGGCAGCGTGGTAGGGTATGTCGGAATCTAACTAGTATTCGGTAAAAAGCTCGTGCCCCTTACCTCGGTAGTGGCATTAATGGTCTGCATCTAAGTACCAACTTCTTTTCCCTTCTAAACCCTGATTTTCTGAAATAGGTTGATTTCATTTGAATATCTGTAAGGACCAACAGCTCCATACGAATGTATATGGAGTTCGAAGTTCTATCAATCTTTCGGGTCTATAGATAATATGCCGAGCCGGCAATATTGCCATTTTTACGCCATACAAAAAATGGCAATATGCCGCAATGTTGCCGGCTCGGCACATCTATAGTCGGGTCCAGGTCGCAAGTTTGTATAAAACAGCGAAACAATTGATAGTTACTAGTTATCGGAATTTTCCGGTTTTCACTTCTAATTCAACTTTCCCTTTTATTAAACTTCTTATTAACTGCCTCATCTACTCTCAAATGCTTCCTATTTAACACATTAATTGTATTAGCAGTTTTAATCGAAGCAGCTAAAAGTGGCCGCCCTTTGATGTCCTCGAATTATTCAAGTTCGCGGAATTTCGCACAAAAAGGTTTATTTAATTTAATTACTTGTGAGTTTGGACGCGAAGCGAATTTAGGTGCTGATTTTCGGCACGAAATAAGTTAGTGAAGAAACTGGCTCAAAGTGGGCACAATTGTGCCTCTGTCATCGCCTATGGGAATACGTCACGTTATATATATGTACGTCATATATGATATGTAACGTATAACTTGGTGTTTTTTATGTAGATCGATATTTAACTGTTTTTGACATAAATAAATAAAACTTATTGTAACTCAATTTAATAACAAACATAGCGTCACGCCTTATTAGGAGCATACCAAATGACGCCATTTTGGGTGTTTTAGATGCGATAGCGACCCAATATAAGTGCGTTTCTCAGAGCAGCATCGGGCCCCAGGTTTTCATTGGCACAGTTGTGTTCGCATTTATCGAGTAATTCTACATGCCATTCTGCGTGAGTAATCCTGAATTTATATCAATTACTACAGTAGTCAGTTTGATCATGAATTAATGAAAATCTCCCTCCGGAACTTATACCATTAGCCATTACCGTTGATCTTAAAGCTATCTGTATGTCATGTGAATACAATGAAAAAATTGCCAATTAATCAATTACTGGTGGTGTACTGTACAATGGAAATAACAGGCCAAGTGCGAGTCGGACTCGCGCACGAAGGGTTCCGTACAATTATCTATAAAAAACCGCATAAAAAAACATGTTGTATGGGAGCCCCCCTAAATTTTAATTTAATTACTTATTCTTTAAGTGAACATTTTAAGCGTCTACCTGCTACCATTATCAATATCGAACAAAAATGAGCAAATAAATCACGTTTGTTGTATGGGAGCCCCCCTTAATATTGAATTTCTTTTGTTTTTTAGTATTTGTTGTTATAGCGGCAACAGAAATACATCATCTGTGAAAATTTCAACTGTCTAGCTACCACGGTTCATGAGATACAGCCTGGTGACAGACAGACGGACGGACGGACGGACGGACAGACAGCAAAGTCTCAGTAATAGGGTCCCGTTTGACACCCTTCGGGTACGGAACCCTAAAAATGGAAATATTGGGATACGGTGACCCATTCCACAGACCTCTAATATCAACTATGTAAATATTTTTTTCTGCAGTACCTACAAACACATAGCTGGCAGGTTGCCAGCCGCAAAAACTTTATTAGATTGTCCACAAAAAATAAAGGAAATTGTAATAACATACCCTGTCTTCTGCCGTATGGTGCGCAGTGAGGACTAGAGTTGCCACATTCTGAGATAAATGTCGCATCTGTGATTGAGAAAAGCTAAATGTACTATTTTTCATGTAATTATACAAAGTTTAGTTTTAAAAAATCACCCGACTGTGATGTGATATATCAAAATCAGAACTGAATGTAAATCGAGCAAAAGAAACTTTAAACTGGTAACATTGTCTGGTAGCATCATAAAACATTGCAATATCTACGTTTGCAACGCGTTTTTCCTTAAATATTTAAATGAAACGGGTGCACTTCTCTGCTATTCCCGTTTCAGTTTCTTATCCATTCCGTAAATTGTTTAATTCTTTAGTTATTCTGTCTTGGACAATTTTTTTTTTCATATTTACATAACAATAAAGTATTGAATCGCTGGCTAGAAGTGGGCACAGATTTGCCACCCCGTATCGGAAAAAGCATGACGCCATGTTATGATAACTTTATTACATAAAACGAGTAATCGCTATACCGACACCATTTAACAAGATTTTTCACTCCCATCTAGTAACCCATATCAATTGCGCGAACGTAAAAAACTAGTCATTCTGCCAAACTCCGCGCATTCCATTACGTCTAGACATCTCATGGAGGAACGTAGCATTAATGCTTTATTGTACGTTTTGAAGATACAACGATCTTACAAATGATTTTATCGGCGTATGTTGACCCTTAACTGAAGTTTCGGACTTCCACCAGATTTTCAACCTTATGACTTGGTAATAAATGCGAAAATCGATGAAAAATTCTGCATGATCAGGCCCAAGTTAAAAGGGGTGTATGTATTAGATTGTTGAGAACGCAAGTGTTTTATCTCTGTCTACCCCTCTTCTTCAAAGCGCGATAGTAGCCAGGACGTATAGCTTGTACGAGAAAATAAATATCTCATCGGTTGATGGAGTAATGAAATACTGGCTAAAAGTGGGCATGGGCCGTATGGGAAAAGTGGGCATGGGCCGTATGGGAAATACTGGCTAAAAGTGGGCATAGGCCGTATGGGAAAAGTGGGCATGGGCCGTATGGGAAATACTGGCTAAAAGTGGGCATGGGCCGTATGGGAAATACTGGCTAAAAGTGGACATGGGCCGTATGGGAAATACTGGCTAAAAGTGGGCATGGGCCGTATGGGAAATACTGGCTAAAAGTGGACATGGGCCGTATGGGAAATACTGGCTTAAAGTGGGCATGGGCCGTATGAGAAATACTGGATAAAAGTGGGCATGGGCCGTATGGGAAAAGGCTTGACGCTATGTTTATTTATTTATTTATATAACAAAGCCAGAGTACAAAAAGAAAAATGTTGGCAGAGAACTTAAACTAGACATAGGTCAAATAAAGGCTTCTATTTTTGGGCAAAACATATGGTAGTGAACTTATAGAACAAAGAAAGAAAAGAGGATAATTTATAAGTACCGGGTACATAGTATAAAAGGGGATGGGATTATGTTCCGGGGTGTGTTTAGGTGTGTTTGTGTGTGTATGATGTCAATGTGTGAGTGCTAGATACACGTTATGGTGTACATTCACAAATACTTTAAAGAAAACACGTGTACAAAGACATTCTACACGGTCAGCGGCGGATTATAACCTGCATCTCCAGCGTGAAGCAAGCATAAAATTCACTAGATCATGAACCTTCTCAGCTCTTCATGATGAAACAAAAAGGTTTAGCCATATTTCAAGGGTTTGTCAGGGACATCATTACATGCGATACAAAATTAAATCTGCTGATAGCCATCAGGCATGAAACTTATGGAGAAGTGAAAATAATGTCGCTCTGGTAGTCTGAAATCGGTTTCATAGTGATTTTTTTTCAGTATTATGTCTCTAACAACCTAACAACCCCCTAAAAGACTTCACCTATCTGTACTACTACCTGATAAGTCCGGTAAAGCCAGAACGTTAGCTGTGTCCTAAAGCAAGCTTGTAAACATAGCTTCATATTCCCGGCAGGACTCGTGACGCGGTGCCTAAAAAATGAAACCGCAGCCGTGTAATAAAACACGGGTTTATCCTTTTTACCCAGCCTTTTATTGAAATCCCCTGGCGAGAAAATTATTTATGTACGGCTGAGAAGTTTAACTTGAAGAAACTCTAGCCGTCATTAACGAAACACTCTACTCCGTTGTTAATACCTCCTTACTCTGTGGCTAGTTACTCTCAGTCTCAGGTTGAACTCATTGTAAGATAAGTTGTTGTGTGGAAATGTGCATTAAAATTCAAGAGATTCTCTTTCAGTGTACACTTTATTTATTTTCAGTCAGGCATTTCGAAACTAAAGAAAAATAACTAACTACAACCTATTTGCAAACCGCAACAATACTTTCAATCCGAGAGTAGAGTCAGATTAATTGCTAATAATTTCTTACGCCACGTTTATTAAATATTGAAAATTTTTAAATTCTTTATACTGGCGTAATTCATAATTCTTTATTGCACACAATAATTTATACAGTTACAATAATAGAAGCACATGTACAAAGGCGAGCTTATCTCTCTCTCTGGCGTAATGCTTGAAATAATGTAACTGGGTCGATTTCACATCACGCGAAAGAGATCTCATTTGTGTGAATTAATCTCATTCGTGTGACATAAAATTCATGACATCGATCGACCGTCGTAGAAGATTCGAAACACTTGCAACGCTATTTGCAGCGTGCGTAACAACGTTCGTAGCAGATTCGAAACGCTTGCAACGCTATTTGCAGCGTGCGTAACAACGTTCGTAGCAGATTCGAAACGCTTGCAACGCTATTTGCAGCGTGCGTAACAACGTTCGTAGCAGATTCGAAACGCTTACAACGCTATTTGCAGCGTGCGTAACAACGTTCGTAGCAGATTCAAAACGCTTGCAACGCTATTTGCAGCGTGCGTAACAACGTTCGTAGCAGATTCGAAACGCTTGCAACGCTATTTGCAGCGTGCGTAACAACGTTCGTAGCAGATTCGAAACGCTTGCAACGCTATTTGCAGCGTGCGTAACAACGTTCGTAGCAGATTTGCCAAGCTTGCAACGCTATTTGCAGCGTGCGTAACAACGTTCGTAGCAGATTCGCAACGCTTGCAACGCTATTTGCAGCGTGCGTAACAACGTTCGTAGCAGATTCGAAACGCTTGCAACGCTATTTGCAGCGTGCGTAACAACGTTCGTAGCAGATTCGAAACGCTTGCAACGCTATTTGCAGCGTGCGTAACAACGTTCGTAGCAGATTCGAAACGCTTGCAACGCTATTTGCAGCGTGCGTAACAACGTTCTTAGCAGATTCGAAACGCTTGCAACGCTATTTGCAGCGTGCGTAACAACGTTCGTAGCAGATTCGAAACGCTTGCAACGCTATTTGCAGCAGCATGCGTAGCACCGTTCGTGGTTCGATTTCACGTCACACGAATGAGATCTGATTGCACAAAAACAATGATTTGTGTGTCTCGTGACACAAAAATCGTGAAATCGACTCAACTACTGTTTTTTCTGTGTAGTTTAATATGACGGTAGAATAAGGTGACATGGTTTGGTTATGCAGTTTTATTGTATTTGAAGTAAAACTTCCGAGGCCGAAAATGGAAAATACTAAGGGGCTAAAGAGCTTATTACATTACGCTGTCGGTAGGGCGCGATTTGTATAGACGTCTGACACATGATGGAACGACAAGAAAGAGACAGTGAGTCAGACAGGGCCCTGCCGACAGCGTAGTCTAACAGGCCCAATAAAATTGATAGAACTTACCAGTTTTACACAATAATAAACATGAGAATAAGGCACATACTGCTCACATATTTATTCTAAGCTACGGCTTCATAGAAACTTAGTACAAGCACAGACAGTATAATATTAAACTAATACAGATAGGACACCTAGAACAAAATATGACACCGGCGTAAACTGAGATGCTACGGAAGCTTCTTTAGTTCGAGGCCATTATCGCTTGGTGCAGCACAATCGAAACATTGCAAATACCACGAGATCGTGCTAAGATATATAGGATTTATTCTAAGATTAGCGCCACCTAGAAGTATGTTAACTCAAACCATGGCGTTTAGTACAAATCTTACTCCTCACGCCATCTCTTTTTTACGAAGGGTCACTAATTCTCATTTGTATGGGATGAGCACCCTGTGGTACAAGACACAATTGTAGTTCTTAGAAATCCTTCACTAAAATTGATTAAGTCGCTAAAAAATCGTCTGGTTTTTTTTAATATTCTGATAATGTCATCAGTATTCAGACAACCTAACCCTTTAGGAACAGCCCGTCGTTGCCGCCACACAGGACATATTAGGCTGCGACACACGTTCCTACTTTATACCACTCCGCCACAGATTTACGACGGCGATTGTCATTCTATTGCACCGTGTGGACGAGCCTTATCTTGTTAGTGAGTGGTTTTTGACACACACACAATGTACACACCGTGTACACCGTGTACACACAAACAATTATAAAATCACGCATTTTCAAATACGGAGTGGCACAGATTCAGTTGTGCTTACGTTTTGCAACTTATTATTATGGGCCTGCGAGCCATAAATACAGGTTATATTATTATCCTAGTTATGGCAGCAGTCAACCACCATTTTTAAGCATGTACCTACCATTTTTTCCTTGAATAAATACTTTTTATTATTTTATTATTATTATTAATTTTGTGACAGGATGACATATTGCCATCATTGTGAAAAGTTCCGTGATATTTCTTGCCTTCGTTCAAATAAACAGGACTTTATTAACTGCTGTTTTCCTTTGTTTCAGATACAAATCAAAGGCAAAATCAAGCTCCATTCTACAGAACAGTCGCATAAAGTACTTATAGTATTCACTATCAAACCGCTTTATAGATTGAAATCACAACTCAAAGGAAGGAGATCTGAGAATTTATGTACGGGCAATGCCATTTCATAAAGACAATGTGTATATTATATGCTTTGAGGGTTCTGTGCCCGAAGGTGATATACCCTATTCCAGCCTTTGCTGTCGGTCTGTCCGTCCGCTTATCTGTCCGTCAGCGCGCTGTACCCCATAATATTTCACTTATAAAATTAAGGCGCTTCCAGTCTTAATAATACTGAAAATAAGGCAAGGGAAGTTTAAAGTAACTTTTAACTATAATCTGATACGCTGGTCAAAGAACGTTAATAGTGCTCGGTTAAATTTCCTCGTAGCGTTAAAAAGTTGGCCGATAAAATAAAATGCATTCTCGATGCAATTAACGAAGAAAGCCTTTGGAGAAAAGTGATGATGTTAAAGTTAGGGCTTAGTTAATTGGGAAAAATTGTTCAGTGCGAGGCCTACTCTCACACGAAGGGTTCCGCACGGTGGTACGAATCGAATGGTACGATTCGTACCAGAGAAACGACACACACAAAACATAGCGTCACGCCTTTTCCCGTACGGGGTGGCAGAGGCACAACTATTCGCACTTTTAGCAGTGATTCAATCTTGGCAGAATACCGGCGTCACAGATTCGTCTGTGACATTGCTGAGTCAGGGCCATTTCATTGCCGTGGTACAGTCACATAACCACACCTGTAGGTACCTACTGTTAATTGAGCAGTGCGTGCTATAAAGTGCTGTCTATTTATATTGATTGTTGTTGTTATTAATTTATGTGTGTGTACCATGTCCATTGAATAAATGATTTATCCTCTATCTTTATCTATCTATCTTCCATTTTGCGTGACAGTGGGCTAGAACTAGAATATAAACTAGATTCGATCAATCAGTAACAGCAACAATAAACAAACACCCTCGAAACCTTTGTAGTGTATGCACACACTAACCCTACGTACTCTATATATAGCCTGTATTGTATGACTCATGGCGCATTACACGACTGTCTATCGAACATGTGACTTGTCATTTCACACCAATAGGCCCATCCTATAACATGGCGACCTTGCCATTACACCCTTCAGTTCCTACACAACAGCGTTAAATGTTACATTAAACAAATTCTACTACTTATACCATCGCCTTCACAACGTCGGTATTCCCGTATCCATCTATAATTATAAATAAGCCACACGCTGGCAAAACTAAACCCATTTCAAACAGAACTTCACTGAAACTCAACCTCGATATTAAACGCAAGCTCAAAACACTTCTGAGAGGTACTATCGCCGCAACTGTCCGCTTATGACCTTTATTGCGACGAGATAGAGCCTAACAGTAGAGCCGTGCTTTCACCGACTTTACGAAACGAGGCCTAGTGTTTTCTAGTGCCCATAGAGGGACTCAAATGGGGTAATGCTTCAACATGTATGCCCGGAAAACGTCCGTGGTCCAGTTTCACGCAGATGTGGGTTCGATTCCGGCCGTGACCATGTACCAACGTCAATTATCTTGAGCATAGTAAGGATGTTATTAGTTAGGATGTTTCACACCTTCATGGCTGCAGCGATGGAATAGCCCCCTGTCATATCACTCAAATTGGAATATTGAATGAAATATCCTAAGATTCGAAGAGAGCTTGACCTTCACCCATCTGTTACTCCAATAAAACTTGGGTTTTCAACCGACTTCCCAAAGGAGGAGGTTTACAATTCGTCCGGATGTTTTTTTTTATGTCTGCACCCCGATAGCGCCTAAACGGATGGACCGATTTGGAAAATTATTTTTTTGTTTGAAAGAGTTTACCTTCCCATTGGTCCCATTGACACCAGGTCAGGATTTGATGATGGGATCCTGGAGAAATCGAGGGAACTCTTCAAATATTATAGGCAGACCTATAGTGATGTTTGTGTTTTTCATAATAACTCGTGCAAATGCACATCGTAAGCATAATATTGTGATGCGGAACTGCTGATGAAGACCACATATGGCCACCAGATCTGCTCAATACTAGGTACAAATACAATGCGTGGCTGACGGGCAGGCAACGCATAGCCTAAACCGGTGGACCTAGAGCCATGAAACTTTGTAGCTTGGGTTAGCACTGATATGGGATTTGACAAAATTAATTCCCCAAGGGGGGGGGGGGATAAGGGGTTGTCGGTTTTTTCTAAAGTTTACTTTTTGTTTCAATTATATCAAATTTTGTATGCTAGAAAATATATTGCGAGTGTGTTTCCTGGCAAAATCTTGGCAAGGCTTTGATTAATTTAACATTTTTAAATAAAAGACCTTTTATATCGAGAACGTGTGGACGTATCAAACTGAAATTTATATCAATTGTTAGGGTTTGTGGTCGCATAAAGCTGTCAAAAATTCAATTTGTTCAAAATTCAGTTGGATTTTCATAGTAATCGCAATGGACCAAAAACCCATAGGGTAGGCCCACAATCATGACATTTGGCACAAAGCAAGGTCTATAGCAGAAGAAAGGGAAAAATCTGAAAATTGCAAATTTCTGTCTTTCTACAAAAATATACACTTTCGTCCACATAGATGACATCATACTTACTTTAGTTTTTTTAACGTGTAACGCTCTCCAAGTGTGATTGGAACCTTTGCCAGAGGCAATTATATGATGATCGACTCCCTCGGGAGTAGAGTAAAAGGGCTGAATGCGCGCAGATACTAAACTGGCTTTATTATTAGAAATACTTAGCTTATATATAAATGTGTACAAACTTACGTGGTAAAAATAGAAATACGTTATCTGTGAGGGTCGACAACTTATCTAAGTAAAACGTGGAAATATGACAAACAATGTCGACCGGCACAGATACTCCCCCCTTTAAGGGAAGAAATAAATTGTATAACAGAAAACATTAAAAAGAGAAAATAAACCTTAAACGAAATCAATGTAACTATAAATAACGACACCCTAACGAAATCTTAAATAAACCTTATACACATTTAAATAATATAGGTAGTAAAAACTACAGGCTAGGCGAATTCTTCATAAGTTAAAAGAATATAGGAACAAATGCTAAAAAGAGAATGTACGCTATCAAACCCTACATAAATTATCACAATATAATACACACACACAGGCTATAGCCGACACCTACAAAAAATATTATGAGGAATATACTACACTAGTTAAAACCCGCCTAGGGTTAAAATTATTATTAGAGAAACAACATAATATTTACATACAGGGAAATTACATAACACATTGCACAATACTAAAATAAATTGGATAAAAGGTAACAAACACTAGAAAACGGGGCTTCGTGGTTGGGAAAAACAGCTTTCATTGCGACACTGGACTGGGAGAGATCCGCAGGATAGCCTTCAGGAGTCAATGAACTGAAATTCATTCAATTCATTTGTGTGCTTAAAAAGTCGGAGTGCCTTGGTGCATGAGTCTTACTCGCATCTGACCTTTTTTACATAGCCTATTAATAGTCTCCCAGGCTTTTCCTTACGAGGGCAAAAATACAAGGCTAAAATGAAGTCCCTTGGGTACTGTTTTAATACAGTCATGCTCTGTTAATAGTCGGCATGTTTGACCCAACTTTCTATACGTGTGAGATTTTCGTAGAAACATGGTGTTGCGACCAAAAAGTTATAATTACCTTAACTTATAGTTATGTTTTCCGTGCGCTTTCCGTGGATTCTCAAAATTCATTTGTGAGAAGCTTTACCGCAACTTTGAAGGCGTAATGTAAGGGTGTCTGTCTGTGGGAAAACTCACTCCCGGTTTCCGAAAGGAGAATTGGCTGTGGTATCTTGTTAAACTCTTGTCAAACTCATTTCGTTACGTTAGTTTCCGAGTTGTGTAACACTTAAAGAGATAGTTAAGTGCGGCGAAAATGGTAAAAGCATAGGTAATTTTTTAGATACCCGATACGGTCGAATTCGTAGGTATAGCTTCTTTTGTCAGTATTAATCAAATTATGTGAAAAACTGACTAAACAGTAAATTACAGTATTTCTCGGAAATAAGTTCGATGACCTTTTAAATGTAATAATTAATTACGCCCGCCCTTTAATTAATGTAGGTACTTTTAAAACATATAAAAATTGCTAAATTTTACTACAGAAAACAGTAAAAAACTTTTTTCAAACAACTACTTTAAACCTGTATATTTTTATTTGCAAGATGGATGCAGAAACTGAAAATGTACATTGTGTTTTTACTAGGAAAGTTTTGGGGTGGTACTAATTTATTCATTCTAGGTATATGTATTTTGGGGTGCTGAATCCAAATCTGAGGTTTGCGGACAAAATTTCGTGACGCAACATTGAAAAAATCGCAAAAAATAAAAGCTCCTCTACCAGATGACAGTCAGGAATAGCCCTATGGGACCTGGATATTGCTCGTATCTTTAGTCCAAAGTTGCAAATAAAGTTGATATTCAATGCCCTGAACGGGTATGAACCAAAACCTTTTAGACCTGGAAGATGGTCTCGAGCATGCAGTTTGTAGTATCGCGTCGCAAAAGTTACTATGCTGATGCGGCCTGGTAGATACAAGAGATGGGAATGAGACACATTTATTGTTCTATACTGAAAATCCATCTTGATTATTTTAGACGTATTTTGGACCCCCATAAAAGTCAAAGTGCTGTACCAATTTTAGTATATTTTTTTGTCATCGACGCGAAATGTTGTCTTCTTTGTTTAAATTCAACACATATTTTTTTAAAATATGGACTATATTTTAATTAAACGTGAATAACTGTAAAAAGTCAGAAATTTTTCGCTTATTTGCGATTTTTTTAATGTTGCGTCACGAAATTTTGTTCGCAAACCTCAGATTTGAAATCAGCACCCCAAATATATTTTGAATTATGAGAATGAATTAGTACTACTCCAAAACTTTTCCACTAGGGGCCCTTTAGAGTTAAAGTTGACTGTATTACTACTCGTAGTACAAACTAAAATAAATTAAAGTATAGCTTTCCAATAAAAAAAATTGCGTGCGATGACGTCCAATGAGGAATAAAAGAACGGTGTTGATGGCAGGTTCGTGGCATAAGGTTGCGTAGTAGTGGCGCCCCCCTGTAAACATAACTCACACTCACACACCAAAAAATCGTTGGAAGGCTGTAGTGGTTTTTTACAGAAAATATTTTTAGCAGCCGCCTACAAGTAAATAGTCTAACTAATACAATATGTTTCAACAAGTATGTTTTAAACGATATCTATTGATTGTGTTAGGGATATAAATATGTAACCATTTTTGTTAGTGAGTATTTATTATTTTATTTCTTTTTCAGAATTAACAAACAGTCGCTGTTTATCACCGATCTGTAACAACAGCTGGAAATCAGTGGAATAAAGGAAAGAAAAAAGTGTTAAAAAGTGCTCTAACTTAACTACCGAGAAAAAGTGTTTTATTTTATCTCAAACCCAAAGTGATCTACCAAAACCGAAGTGAATAAAAAGTGATCTGTAGAAATGAAAGCAAAGTTTTTCACGCAATAGTGTTAAAAAGTGAGAAGCTATAATAATTATAAGGTACAACCTCAACCTTACTCGACAAATAAAATAACTTCAAATCGAATAAAAGTGTTAAAAAGTGACGCAAAACCACCTCTTTGAAACAAAAGTAATCTAACCTCAAATCTGACATACATTGGCATGAAACAAAGGTGAAATTCTTGTTTTCCGTGACAGTAGTGGAGTGAGGGGGTGTGTGTGGGGTGCGGTGAGAGGGGGTGTTTTGACAGCATTGATGGTGTTTGCACGAATGCGGCTCGGCGGTCAAGGCCGGCAGGTCAATGACATCGCCTGCACTTGTGGTGCTGTTTTTGGCACTTGGTAAGTAGTTTTAACTTTTTCAATATTCTGCTTATGAACAATATGGTTTTCCAAATTCCGCCAAGCGCGGAGAGTGCCGGCTCTCCCGTTAGTAAATTATGCATACGTCTTTATTATAATATAACTTCTACCATAAGTATGTACCGATCCAGAAAAAAAGGAACCCAGTATAATTCGTTATCCGTCCGTCCATCTGTCCGTCCGTATGTCAAGACCTTTTATATTTATATTTGTGACTTTGCAATAAACTATTACTATTACTATTGGGAACACGTGGATTTATCAAGCTAAAATTTATATCAATTGCTCAAGTCTGTAGTTTCTAATAGCTGTGAAGAAAAAAAACAACCTTCTATCCAGGTCAACGCAACCGAACGCTACGACCGTTTATGCTGTAAAATTGTTGTATTTTCATAGTAATCGTAAATGCCTCTACAAACTGCGCCCGCCGGCCGCGCCTGCTTCGCCCGGCGGGTTAAACCGTCGTCGGGTTAGGCTGGCGGCTTAGCGTGAGGCAGCCGGAACGATCTTTGCCGGCGGCACGAAGGCTGCGGGCGGCCGCGGCATCTGCGGCATTCTGCGGCCTGCAATCACTACGTTATGGAAGCCGGCGGGCGACTGAGCGGCGCGCGAGCGAACAGTGCCTGCCGCCGGCATGCCCCGCCGGTGCACGGTATCGCAAAATAACCCGCCGGCCGAAGCCGGCGCGGCCGGCGGGCGCAGTTTGTGGAAGCCTTAGATTAGAGTACCTACTTCTCGTTAACACAAAGCAAGTTCACAAGTAAAGAGAAAAATCAGAAAACTGTAAATTTCTGTCTTTCCGCAAAAATATCATTTGGTTAACATGGATGACATCATACTTTTTTTTACGTATTACGCATATTTTTCCTGACTGGTGAGTTAGGAGGTAACAATCTCCAAGTGTTATCGGAACCTTTGGTCTGCGAGTCCTACTTGCACTTGACCGTTTATTCTTCTTTTTATTTCAAATGACCTGCTATCCTCCATTTGGTCAGGTTCTCCTTCGAGAACTTGGAAATATTTTTTTATATCAAGGCGTGCTCAAGTAATTGAATTTGAATGTAATTTTTGACAATAATTTCTTGGGATAGGTTGAATCGATAGATACCACATAAACCAGATATCTCCTCATACTCCCGATTGTCTACGAATCAGTGTTCATGGCAAAGATTAATGTTCCAGTCAGACACAAATGGCTCAACCAAAATGGAAATTTCGATAATATTCACCTCAACATCATATATATCGTTCCATTCTGTGGTATCATTAAAGTTATATACAAAATTTATTACAGTTTTAATTACTCTGTAGCTCGTCAAATAAATAGAAGGAATATTTCAAAATAATCTTTATGCCCAATACAATTATATTTATAACACCCTTACAATTATTACGTTCAGCTGTACCTAACTGAATAACATCGTGTGATGCAACAAATCTAAGAGTGGACATTCTTAATTCGTAATTTCTTAATTGTACTACACAATAATGACATACAGAAAACGTATAATAGATAGACAATGTACAAAGGCGAGCTTGTCTCAGTGATTGGAAATATCGCCCACTTCTATGAAGTTATTCTATCACGAGGAATCTTGCTAAGTTTTTGGGATGACCAAGCTTGATAATGGGCATTTAGTGGACAGAGCCTGAGAAAGGGTTAATGAAGCTAGTGTAAACATCAGACACTAAAGAGCTTATTACATTACGCTGTCGGCAGGGCACGATTTGTATAGACGTCTCACTCATGATGGAACGACTAGAAAGAGACAGTGAGTCAGACAGGGCCCTGCCGACAGCGTAGTCTAATAGGCCCATAATAAACGATTATAAAGTAAACTTTTTAGCAACATTGGAACTTGTAATAGGGTTTTTTTTTCCACTTTTACCCTACCTGATACGTTGTGACTCAAATTAGTATTCCACATCATATTCGCATCGAGCCTCCCTTTTATTCGTCAATTCCGGGAGTCCCGCTGTTTCGTTTGAGATGTAATTTCTGCTGTCACTCGTGCGCAACAGCCAACTTGTTCCACCCTTTGACAAATTACCCACATGAAGAGGTACAGGGTCGTTTACCCTGGTAGTAAGTATTCTCACAGGGTGTGTTTTCCTAGCTGACTTTTTCTTTTCGTGTCAAAGCGATCGATCTTTCGGTGACATCTGAAAAACGCTTGATGACCTGAGGAATGTTACGTGGTGTTGATGACAGGTTTGTTGCATTAAGTTGCGTAGATTTGGCGCCTCCCTGTAAACGTTACTTCATTTATTCGTATGGCAGAAGTCGGCGAGTCGCTCTTATATTTATAATCTTGATGTCTGCAGCCGTTCAGCTGCTTCAACGTTACTTATCAGCCAAAAGTTAGATGGAAGACTGACTTGAAAATATATTAGGTGTACAAAAAGGCCACCAATGAGTTTGTATAGGTACCTATAAGGAGTTGTCGGTCAGTATCTCGTTATGGACCGTGACACTGGAGGCAGAAGTGGTCCGTTGTTTGCAAAGCTGACTGAAAAATTATTTGAAGCCCTGAATATATTAATCCCTCAACAACTATGTGGAATGTCCCGAGACACGATGACCTTGGAGAAATCGAGGGAACTCAAATATTATCAGGTAAACCTCAAGCTATTTTTGTCTTATTAATGGTAATTCGAGCATTTACTCGCATGAAGCATAATTTTGTCAAGCGAAATCAAAAACTGTATTTAAATTATTCTTCATTAATTCAGAGTTATTTAATTAGGAGGCATCCGACAGCACTTTGAAAGTGTCGAGTTATTTGATATGGTTTGATGATCAACGTTTTCTTATTTTCTAAACGTGTATTTGATCAAATACAAAAACGCTCAGAGGGATACCTACAAAAGATTATTTAGAAAGTCTTGGAACTTCAATCTAGTGTAGGGAAATGGAAGATACCGTATTTTTGTAACTCATTAAGGGCCCTCTCCGCCGCCGCCCGGCGTCGTTTCTAGGCATTTGAGCGTACCCACACAACAACCGGTGCGCTCATGCACACATGCAAAGCCGCACAGTGGGACAAAAACAACCGCAGCCCGCGACTTTTGCAGAAAGATGTGCAGAGGAGAACAATTATTATTATTATTATTTAAACACGCAGTGTTGTTTATTGATTATTGTCATTGTACCTATTGTATGTCACATATGTTGCGATTACTTTTTGTCTGGCATTTCTTGCCAAAGTATATCTAATTATCTACATATCATTATTCATACTTTTGACAGAGTTGATATCTTACCTACGTTATGTTTAAAATTTAAACAACATTAAAACATTTAAACTATGATTTTAAAAAAAGTTTAAATATTTAATGTAGATTACCATTTAGACAGGTGTCAATATTTAGACAGATGTCACAATGAAAGGTCTGATGATTTTGGCTGTCAAACTAAAAACTGTCATATCTCGGAAACTGCTGATCCTAGACCTCAGAACAATAACTAAAGCACCCTAGACCACCGGTTGGTATCGAGATGTGACAGCTCTCGGCGAGATCTCAATTTCTGATGACAGCTGTCAAACTAAAAACAGTCATATCTAGTAAACTAGTGACCCTAGCTGGACCAAAACGGTTTGTATGGAGATGTAGAGCTGGCAATCGATTGATATTTTAATAACATACAAGAAATATTCTTTGACAAAATGTTTGTATTGTAAATAATAGCGTTTATGAGATAATTCAGTTTTAATATGTAATTAGATGGCTACGACAATTTGTCAAAGAATATTTGTTGTTTTTAAACTGTCCTCTTGCTCCGACGTCTTTTGTTCTTCATTGTAAGTTTGTTCGGCCTATGTCCATAAGAGAGTATACCGATTACATCCTCAATCGATAGACATATGTTTTATAGGTACAACGCAGTAATGTTAGGTTTGCTGGAAGAAATCTCTTAATAGAGATAAGCTCGCCTTTGTCATGTGTTGTCCACTTTCAATTGTAAAATGTGTTATTTTGTGCAATAAAGTATAAAGTAATGTTAGATGCGTTTATGGTAAACTAACTACACCAATTTAGTTTAGTGTACCAATCTTACCTTAGAAATAAGTTTTCTATTTTGATTTCTGAAACTAATTAAAAGCATATTTTATACATAAGTAAAATTTATTCACTACGCTTATAAAAACACAAAATAATACACAATCACTAATAAAAAAACAAATTGCCTGTAAAGTCGGTATACGGGCGAAAGTTTTACGTGACAACGACTTTGAGTGGTAAAATAATTTTAATGTGAATAATATTCATTCGTATAGTAGGAATAAGGATGAAATAATAGTAACAATTTAAAACATTTATTTATACAAAGAATTATATTTAAAACTCTCTCGCTCTGTCTCTCTCGCTCTTAGGCGGGCTAACTGTGCTCGAGTGGAAGGGACGCTTTCCTTTCACTTTTTATGTCTGTCTCTCTCGCTCTTAGGCGGGCTAACCATGCCCGAGTGGAAGGGACGCGTGCCTCTCACTCGCTCTCATTGTGAGCGCATAACGTGAGCGGAGCGTAACGCAGTTTCTTGAAGTGTCACCCGGCAAACCAATTTATAAGACGTTGTCATGTCAATAACACACAGGAACACAACAAAACATACTAACTCAATAACTACATGGCTAAACAGGAGTACACAATATAATATAACATAACATAAAATAGTGTAACGCCTTTTCCCGTACACATATATATATTATACGTGTATAATGTGTATAACTCAAATTAGTGATCACTCCCCCTCTCTCATACAAAAACTGTCAACCTAAGACTAGAAGAGAAGAATGTTTTTATACTGCTCAACCGTTTGAAACGAAATTTACAATAATCGGTTAAGTGCGGGTCGGTATCGCACACGAAGGGTACCGTACCATCGTACAACAAATCAAAAGCACTCAAAACAATAAAAAAATAAACAAAAAGAAAATTTAAAAAGTTTATGCCTTCACGAGATTTGAACCGACGACCTCCAGATTGAGAGTCTACATCATACCGCACCGGCTAACCACAACCATGTGGGTTGACCCGAAATATGCTATCATATTTAAATGTGTAGTATATTGTGTCTATGATATGGTTGCTATGACAATAAATAAACAGTTTCAGTCAAGATCTCCATTTTGAAATGCGTAAGTGTATCTAAACACGTCTCTTGTATCGGGGCCCCTTTAATTTGCAATATCTCTCGTATTTCAGTATTTGTGGTTGGTGCGGCAACAGATATACACATTCTGTGAAAATTTCAGCTTTCTAGCTATTACGGTTCGTGCAGACGGACCCGGTGACAGACAGGACGGACGGACGGACGGACGGACGGACAGACGGACAGACGGACAGCGAAGTCTCAGTAATAGGGTCCCGTTTGGCACCCTTCGGGTACGGTACCCTAAAAAACTGGTTTTTACAAAAACACATAAGTAGGTACGCACTGCAATTCGTATAACCACGCTATCGATATAATCACTATAGGCTGAGCAGTATAAAATAAGTGACTTGCTTCTCAGAAAAAGCGAAATAAGTGTTTAATATTAAGAAAGTACCTACAATACCAATTGCCAGATAGGGGTAGTTGTAGATAATGGGGGCTATTTGGGAGGTGTCAAAACCACTAAACTAGAGGAACTAAAGGCACTAAACTGACAACCTTCAAATCCGACAGTTCTTGCGCGGTGGCCACAGATTCCATTTTCAAACACACCATTTTAATTAGTTTAGTTAGTATAGTTCATGTTGCCTCCCAAATCGCAGGCAATATGTATTTGTATAAATTTATTTTATGGTAAATTATAATATTTTCAATACTTAAACAAATAAGCTCAGACCAAAGTAAGTATATCATGCTACTTGCACAAAAATCATTTTGACATGTCAAAATGCTTGGTTACCAGATCTCTTACGAGGTCTTTGTCTATAGTAGACCTCGTCGGATTTTCTTTTCCCCATTTTTCCTAAAACAGACAAAAAAATCATAACAACGACTTCATGATAAGTCACATAATATAAAATTTCAATTACGTAGTATGTTCCAATTTAACTTACGGACCGCTGTGCGGCAGTGTTTTGTGTCGATACACAAATTCTGCGATCTATTGTTTTTGACACAAAGCGACGTGCTCTCACTCCGAAGGCCCGCGGCCGACTGAAGCTGACAGGACTCACCGCATCGGTGCCGCGAATTTGTATAGGAATTTCAATCGGAGAAATTTGATTAATTTATATTTAATTATCTTCAAACTTCTAAGTAAAATAACTTATGAAATATTATTAACAGGTCTTTTATCTTTGTAGACACCTAAACAAATCCGGGCCAGTGTATGGGAAAGGTATGAAATATGTGAAGACGCTAAATGCTGTTTTTTGGGATATTTACGGTTTTAGTACAACTTTAGCAATTATTTTCGAAGTGATCATTGATTTAAAACTTGATTTGAATGTGCTTACTAATAGAACAGTTCTTTGTTATTCTTTGTATTTTTTTATAGGAGATAACAGTAACATTTCTTTAACAAATTTCTGAAATTACCAGAGGATGTTTTCATATGTTACAACCTTAACGTACCTAATTTGCAAACATTTTGGTTTCAATTATCTTTCTTTGTAAATGCTGACGCTTTACAGTAACCTCACCTGGCAAAAAACAGCACAGAGACAGCCGAGATAAACACTCAAAATACGACCGAGCAGCTGAAGACCTGAGAGCCTCATTCACCCCATTAGACTTTTCATGCGATGGAACCTTACGAACTGAATATAAAATTTAAATATTAATTTAAAAAAACCGAATCAAGGCTTAATGAGAAATGGGGAAACGCATATTATCAAATAGTTTAATGGCTTAAAGTGAAAATACAATTCTCAGTTAATAAGAGCAGTTTCAATGAGAATAAGAGGCACTCGAAAACATGTCAGGGCCTTTCAATGTGAAGATGGAGCAGGAATACTTTAGTGACAGCTTGATCACGTGAAATACCTACATAATATTTTTTATATTTTAATATACATATGTGTGCAATATATTTTTATGTAACTCTGTGTTAATGTAAATAAATGTATTCTTACCCTATTATCTTTCCACCGATTAAATAATATATAAAAGGCTATGTAGTTGCCGTTATACAGGGTGTAACAGAAAGGTGTAGTCATATTTTAGGGGGTGGTTAGGGACATCATTCTGAGCAACTTTCACTGTGAAAACGATTTGATCAGAGCAACTTTATTTTTCGTTGCTCCATACGATTTGATTCGCGCGGTCTGCTGATTTGTTATAGAAGTGAAAATTAAAGTTGCTCTGATCAAATCGGTTTCATAGTCAAAATTGCTCAGAATTATGTCCCTAACAACCCCCTAAAATATGACTACACCCTTCTGTTAATCCCTGTATTATTATCATACATAGGACCGCCATTATTTTAACGGAGAATTGAATAACTAGCTTAATGTGGGCACAGTTGTGCCTCTGCCAAAAGGCCGTGACGCTTAATGTGGGCACAGTTGTGCCTCTGCCAAAAGGCCGTGATGCTTAATGTGGGCACAGTTGTGCCTCTGCCAAAAGGCCGTGATGCTTAATGTGGGCACAGTTGTGCCTCTGCCAAAAGGCCGTGATGCTTAATGTGGGCACAGTTGTGCCTCTGCCAAAAGGCCGTGATGCTTAATGTGGGCACAGTTGTGCCTCTGCCAAAAGGCCGTGATGCTTAATGTGGGCACAGTTGTGCCTCTGCCAAAAGGCCGTGATGCTTAATGTGGGCACAGTTGTGCCTCTGCCAAAAGGCCGTGATGCTTAATGTGGGCACAGTTGTGCCTCTGCCAAAAGGCCGTGATGCTTAATGTGGGCACATTTGTGCCTCTGCCAAAAGGCCGTGATGCTTAATGTGGGCACAGTTGTGCCTCTGCCAAAAGGCCGTGATGCTTAATGTGGGCACATTTGTGCCTCTGCCAAAAGGCCGTGACGCTTAATGTAGGCACAGTTGTGCCTCTGCCAAAAGGCCGTGACGCTTAGCTTTTGACTGTACCACGTCTATCGGGTAGTTATTATTTTATTCAGTGTTGCCTCTTTGCCTCATCCAAAAATCATAATCATCTGATCTCACCTACGGAAGTACGCTTCGTGTAATCCAAGTTATCTTGAGATGTTTATATTTATTACAAACTTACTCCATAAGAGTGTTTTTTTCACCCGTAAATCCGCAACTTCCTGCTTGAAATGATGATAATAAACCGTCTGCAAGGGCGTTTGTACACGAAACTGATTAAAAGTAAACTTTTTAGAAATGATCAGTTTCTTTTTGGCTTTGCGTGCCTACGGCCTTACGTTTTCAGGCTCTGAACTGACTTGATGAAATTAGGCCTGTTCTCCTCGGTTGGGATAAAATAGGCTATAGGCTGTATTGTATGAAATTAAGAAACACTTGGAGAGTAAGACTGGGGGCCAGTAGAGCGAAATGGCTGGTGGGCAGACCACTTGCCCGATGGTCGTTCGGTATCACCAAATCACTGGATATAAATGGGTACATTAGGCCAGATTTCGACATTGAGGACTGGTGCTATAGAGACGAGGTCGTTGCCCAGATTGCCCAGCATTGGTTCGATATGGGTTGAGTATAGCTTAATTTCATAAACGGCTGTCCAACGATCTTTTGAAGCTACTGAACTGAATTTTGAAACTGATGTTTTACAGGATCATTGCATTGCATGCATTGCGTAGAAGTGACGCCCCCTGTAAACGTCACTCACACGCCAAAAGATCGTTTGACAGCTATAATATCTTATGTTTTAAAAAATGGGAAGATTGTTTTTCTACGAGACAGGGATCCATCAACATGTAACATATCAACACTTTTTTACATGATGAAAGCTCAGATTCTACGCAAACAAAGTCGCACGGAGCAGCATAGTAAGTAATAACATAACAACTTCTGTGAGTCTTCGCAGCCCGCGCCAATTTACTGCAGCATTGTTATTTTTATGCAAATGCTTGTTTTTCTAACTCCCCTTATTCTGTGTCGGAAGGGTTTTTCCCTCATATCTCATGCTTTTCGTTTTCGCTTACAACGATACTGAGTTTGCTCGGTTGTGGATGAATTGTTTTGAATTCTAACGATCGACTTTTTTTTCAATATGGAAGTGAAGATCATCGACCTGCGGCGATGGGCTAGCCCCCTGCCACGAAAAATGGAGAATGGAATAACTCGCTAAATAGTGGGCAGAATGTGCATCTTCTACCCCGTATGGGAAAAGGATGTTATTTTTGATAAGTGACGACTCAATATTCAACAATTCTTTCAATCAGCAATCTCTTCCTTCCTTTCCCGCGACTTTTTAACTGACTACTAAGAGCCGGTTTTCTAAATCGCAATGTACAGTTGAAGTTAATAAAACCAAAGAAAGCACTTATTATGGATTTGGATATTAAACGTCTTTGTCCACTTTTCCAACTTCAACTTTGTCGTAAAAATATATCGAGAAGGTCTTATGCTGTACAATTATTGTCTTACAATCTTTATTTATGAGCTTTTGATACGAAAATGATACTCCGAACTACTTCATATAGATTTTCAATATATTTATGATCTGAACAACAGTTTTTTTTATATCTTTGCGATTATAGATTTTCTGATTACTTTTTTTTTTTTTGAGTGAAAACACGTATACAAAGGCGAGCTTATCTCTAATAAGATAATTTACCGGCAAAATATACCTATGTACCTCTAAGTAATACCTGGAAAAATACGGTTTTATTGTCCCCCCACAACGTAGAATCAGGAATTCATGACACAAAACAAAGGGGAAATTACCGATTATATATTTCTGCATTTAAGACGCCACCATATTAGGCAAAAACTGCCATTAGCAAAACACAAATAATTGCTCGGAATAATGAGTATTATTGCTGTTGGTTTCATTACTATATCATGCATGAGCGTCTGTCAGCGCGTAACTTTATTAGATGTGATTTGATTTATTTTGCTCGATAGAAAAGTCCCCCGAAGTTGTCACAAAGTCTGTTACAATGTTTTTTTTTTACATACCGGATCTTAATTTGTGTATAAATTGTATTAAACATTACAGAAATAGCACAGTATGTTTCTTAGTTAGTTAGTTAGGCTTGCTTAGCTTGATGGCTTTAGCCGTTTTTTAGTTTTATTTTATTCAAAAAGTAAGCTGAAGATTAAAATCTGAGTTCCAATTTTGAAGTGCCCCAAAATGTCTCCAGGGGGTGTAATTCGTTCTCGGAATTCGTTCACTCACACACACAGAATGAATGAAATCCTCGTACATAGTATCGTTTGCTTGGTTTATGAGACAAAAAGTCACAAATTCACATCGACTTGGGAATTTGAGACGGATCAATTCATTGGCAATTATTCAGAGTCTAACCATTTTACTAATAACTAACTGTGCATGTTGTATAACTAACTGTGCATCTTGTATAACTAACTGTGCATGTTGTATAACTAACTGTGCATGTTGTATAACTAACTGTGAATGTTGTATAACTAACTGTGCATGTTGTATAACTAACTGTGCATGTTGTATAACTAACTGTGCATGTTGTATAACTAACTGTGAATGTTGTATAACTAACTGTGAATGTTGTATAACTAACTGTGCATGTTGTATAACTAACTGTGCATGTTGTATAACTAACTGTGCATGTTGTATACTGGTGGCAGATCGGGTCAGAGCTATTCCGCTATCACTCCGTCGCCTGTATACAGGGTGTAGGTAGGGTGTCGATTAACTAACTATTGGTTCTACTCAGAGACGATATTTTAATCAGTCATTAGCCTTTTAGGGCAGTCCAGTATTATCGATTTCATCTATAAATTTCCTGAGTAATAATCGTCAATAAACTTCTATCTATGTAAACATTAATGACTCAGAGAATAGATTTATTTAAATCTTTCACTAATTAATCATTTACGAATGATTAGACGACTCTGGGTGCGGCCGTAAAAGTCACTTATTTATATTTACACTATTTCTTAGAAAGTCTGTAAGTTCGAAAGTGGTATAGGCTCAATACATCTTCACGCTTGTCATATCGAGTCCCCATGGCTACCGGCATGATTGATGACGACGCTACGATGCGTTGCTTGAGGCAATAAAAAAATCAGTAGCATCTCATTTTGGCAGAATTTCAGAAGATATTTTCGCGATAAATTACTTAGCTGAGGGGTGGTGATCTAGTGTCGGATAATCTTGATACTTTCGTGGAATCACTTAAGTGTTTCTATTTACATTTACAACCCCTGTATTTATTCGGCCAGCATAGGCGAATTGGCGAATACACGATTGTGTAGTCGGCGTATTCGTGTCAGTGCAGCGAACATTCGTGAATTCGTAAATAATCCGTGAATTGTCGGTACATCAAAGAAATGCCTGCTGATGAGACAGTGGCGAATGAGCGGTCACGAATAGTCACGAATACCCCTCTACACGATGGCACATATATGTCATCGCGGCGGTCTTCGCCACGAATTATTCGCCGAATGTGTACAGGGGCCACAAGGATCTAAATATTTTGACATCAGTGTGGGTTTTGATCCAGCAGTTGTTCTATCGATTTTTTTGGGGCACGCACTTAATTAGTTGTTTTTTTCCGATATCTCCAGATTGGTGTATACCTGCAACTATAACTTCAAGCAGAATATAAGACTAGGTACCTCTGCAGTCAAAACTATCTTGCGTGATGCAATAGCTATTATGTGAATTATGTTCCCAAAATTTACCATTTTGTCTGGAAAATAAACAATTTAATTTAATTTAATTTAATTTTTCCCTTCAATTACATCTTAGAACATTTATTTTATCTATAGCCAAGACAGATAGCTATTTAAAAGAATATCAACAAAGAAATGTGTGACTGACCCTTGAAAACACTAGAAAACGTTCCCAAGAAGTCAAAAGAGCCATTTTTTTTTTGCTTTATGTAACCTCCGTATTTTATTTTGCTAAGATAAGTATCATTTGTGACGATAAATCAACTAGTCACGAAAGGGTTTCCCTAAGGGTTACCATCTCCCCTACATCCCCCCAGAGCTTATCATTGAGTGATTCGCCTGTCTTTTTATAGCGTTAATAACAATAATGTCGGATAATGATGTCGTTAGTAACACGAGGAGAAATTGTTTTCCCCATTGTGCGAAGCAAATGTCTTGAGTCGAAGAGGATGCTGTGGGAACACATAAATAGGGATCTGGTATTTAGGGTCCCGCAGCCGAAAGTATCCGAACGGAACGGAGACCAGTCACAGATTAATAGAGGACCGGTCTGAATATATTTGATTTTGAATGAAATGTGACCTCGCTCTGTCTCACACTGACTCACACCTCACCGTACCCTATTTTTGAGATGTCACATTTTCTTTGGCGGATTTAATTTAGAGACTTTTGGCCTTCGCCATCTGTCCATTTGTTCGTCAGCAGTTCTCGTCGTAATAAGAGCAGCAAACAACGCATTTGCAAATAGTTTTCATTGCGCTTGCGTCTTTTTTCGGTAAGAGGTCGCATTGACCCGTATTAAAAAAGAGTTAAAATTTTCAGTGTTAATTTGTTTAGCAGATGAGTACATATTTTATTGCTTACATATCAGATAAATAAACCTTATAAACCTTACATACGTTAAATATTTGTCCGAAGTATGCTGCAGCATGCCAAAATAGTTTCAAGAAGAAATTTCGAAAAATACCTACGTATAATATTTTTAGAACATCTCTCTTGTTTCTATGAATTGAATCTATTTTTAACCCCCGCCCGACGAAGGCAAAAGGGGTGTTATGAGTTTGACGTGTGAGTCACTCTGTGTGTCTGTCTCTCTGGCTGTCTCTCAGCATGTGGAGCGTAAACGGGTGAATTTTGAATGTTGTTTTTTTTATTCGAAAGAAGATTTCTTGGAGCTGGTTGTTATGGTACCATCGAGCTGGTTTGATGATGGAGTTCGGAGGTGGGAGCGGAAACCCTATGATGCTGACTAGTATATAAACCCGTCGAATTTGGGCTCATTAGGTTTGTTGTGACAAGCGCTTTGAGAATATGGTACCATCGAGCTGATCTGATGATGGAGTGCGAAGATCGAAGGTGTAAGCTGGGAATGCTTTCTACTAAACCCATCGAGTTTAGACTCATCAGATACAGATACGTTGTGATGAGACTTTTTCATTTCACTTGATGATGAGACCTGGTGATGAATCTGAAAGACTGATTTTATGCGGGGGTTTTTTAATGCTAAAGATATAAAAAGTAGTTTTCTACGATGGCACGGTACGGATCCCTTCCTATGCGAGACCAACTCTCACTTGTCAGTCAGGTTTTGTATAGCGTTAAGAGCCCTAGTCATCTGCGAATTTCTTATTAACATTTCTTTAGTTGAGTGGAGTTCATTACAATTTAACTTATTTCACAAACATTTTACGTAACAACATACATTAATATCACGCCAAAATTCCATTCCAAATAAATCCATTCCATGTATGTTTCTTTGTTCGCCGGGTCGGCAATCATTCCATGCATGTTTCTTTGTTCGCCGGGTCGGCAATCATTCCATGTATGTTCTTTGTTCGCCGGGTCGGCAATCATTCCATGTATGTTCTTTGTTCGCCGGGTCGGCAATCATTCCATGTATGTTCTTTGTTCGCCGGGTCGGCAATCATTCCATGTATGTTCTTTGTTCGCCGGGTCGGCAATCATTCCATGTATGTTCTTTGTTCGCCGGGTCGGCAATCATTCCATGTATGTTCTTTGTTCGCCGGGTCGGCAATCATTCCATGTATGTTTCTTTGTTCGCCGGGTCGGCAATCATTCCATGTATGTTCTTTGTTCGCCGGGTCGGCAATCATTCCATGTATGTTTCTTTGTTCGCCGGGTCGGCAATCATTCCATGTATGTTTCTTTGTTCGCCGGGTCGGCAATCATTTGCGTCTAGAAATATATTCAACAATTTTATATCACTATTCTTTATTGCACACAGATATTTAATATCAGCTAAAAAAGATAGAATACATGTACAAAGGCGAGCTTATCTCTAAAATGAGTTTATTCGATATATCGGTGGTATAAGAACCATTTGAGGCGCCGTACACTATACTTTCCAAGCCTCGCATCCGGTGGTTACGGAACTTTCGGCATCCTCTGTTTCAAGTAATTGAAGCAAAGTTTAGATATCTTGTTGTGAATTAATTACTTATTGCGAAGGTATTTGCGAATGTTTGCCTAATCGCTTACATCTATTGTTTGTCGGATAGTTTCTATTCGGGTCTGTTATTGTTGCTAGATGTAAGTACCCGAAAACCAATGGTTATGAGCAATCAGTGGCTGGTGGATGGCTTTTGGGTATTAGATATTATTTTTTAAGGTTCGAGCACTTTCTGTACATTTTCTACCAAATACTGCTAAATAATTAATTTAGTTTCGTTTTATGAACAACATTCCAATTATATTACAGTATTTCTAAACATCTCCTATCATTTCGAATATTAGAAAATAATCGTTTAATTTCATATTTGATTTCAGACATATCGATATCTAATCTTTGATATTTTTAAAAGCATTGTCTGTTACAACACGTTTCATAATTATCTTCAACATGTTGTATATAAGTTTTTCATTATCTGAAACCATACATGTTTTCTGTGTCTCCACTTCTGTTTTGTACGAAAGCTAGCAATCGTGTCTAGGTACAAGACGGTCAAGGTATTTCTGTTGAATAGTGTTACTTTCTGCAGACTAAACATTGTGCCCTGTATCGGAAAAAGTGTGACGCTATGTTAAGACAATTATATACCTCAAATGCCCATCTTTAATAAGTTATTCCAGCAGAATGAGACACTCCCTTAATAAAAAAAAAAATGTTATAAAATATTCTCATGGCTAAAAATTTAGTGTTTGAAAACATAATGCCATTGAATAGTACATGAAAAAAACTAAGTAATAGTTGTGTAATACCTAAAATGAGTTATTCCAGGAGTTCTAAAAGGAACGCTGGTACGGTTCATATGTCTAAAAATTGGTTATCAAAATATCTAAGTTTTTAAATCTAGTCTTTAACATTTTAGAAATTATCAGCGGTTTTTGTGTCATTTGCAAAAAAAAACACTTTATTGTACTTTTCGCACTTTTTGCACGGACCGTAAGTGTCGCGCTATTATTATTATTATTATTATTTATTTTATCATATTTCTCTTATAATTTGGGAAAATTTCAATCAACACAAATCCACTTGCTAATTTTGAGGATTATATTTTATGCGCCATGGCCATAAGTGTTCTTCACTTATCATTTATCACCGATGTATTGTTTCTATTGTTCTCAATACGTCGGAACATTTTATGATTTTTCATATTCAGCTTTCTCAAAGGCGGACTGACCACGGACTGATCAATTTTGTTGTGATGTTTATAAAGTAAACTAAAACTTTTAAATTGTTCCCATTCAGTTCAGGGTCAGTATGTAATGATGGGATCCTTAAAAAAAAACAGGGAATACTACAGGTTTGATTGAACTCGGATTATTTTTGAGTCTTAACTACTTTAAAAAAAAAATTATAGCGTAATTGAATAAAGAAAATAGCTGTAGTTCCGCTGCACTTTCTGTACCGCATCGAGTTGTATCATTGTATTCGTATCGTATTAGATTCGTGCCAAGAATACACCGTGAACAAGAATACACCGTGAACAGTTCAAAATCAAAACTTTAAACTCCAAACCACGCCTCCCATTGTTGTGATATCTAGGTTGCAGGCACATCGAATGTTCCGTCATTTAAAATAATCCCTATACAGCCTGGCGTTTAATTAGCTGACCAATTTTTCGAGAAATAAAGTACGAACTATTATGAACAACTTTCCACAAGAAACTTAAGCTCGCGAATTGGGAACTTGTAATCGATCGAGTTAAAGTACCGATACGTATTTGGAACCATATATTTAATGGGGAAAGTAGTTCATAATGATTGGCTGATAAAATGTCACCCTGTATAGTTGTTAATAAAAACGCTGCCACACCAATAAGGACAACGCGCGATTCGTTCTTTGTAAACCTACTTTCGCTACACAATAAACGCAAAGTACACATAACGGTTATCCAGCTGCGTTTCCGTTCCGTCCGTCTCGAGCCGTACAGTCACACAGAACAATAAACCAAAACACGATAAGTCAATTTCAGCCGCGTGAATTCCTATTGTTGTTTTCATGATAGTATTTCGTTCCGTTTCCAGCTAAAAACTGAAAGTGGGCTTTCAAACTTCCAATTTCAAACTTTCAAAACAATTTGTTGGTGATCTTATTTAAAACAATCGGGAAATGAAATAAATGACTACCTACTCGATTTAAGCTAGTTTTGTCCCAATTCACAGGCAGCAGGTAGAAGTGTTATTGAACCTTTGGTCTGTTTTCATAATTACGAAACAGCGAAAATTCATTCCGCTTGCGGATTACGAAAACGGACCAAAGCAAATTGATGTTTAGACTTGTGATAATATACAGCACTCAGCTCTCTCTCGTATAGATCTGTCATTTGCACGTGATTGAGATTGCTCTCAGTGCTGAGAGCGGCAGTTATCCAAACACTAAGACGCCTTTTTGGCGATGGACCCTAAAAGGAGCATTGGATGACTGGATAAACATGGGGGGCGCAATTGTATCTAACCTTAACTAAAAGTGTATTCGTGAAAATTTAATAAAATTATTTTTTTATTGAGATTATTATATTAGCACTGCTGGCCCTCAGCTTTTAGTTTTATTTTTTATCATAAAACATAACGTTTTCTCATTTTTATCATTCTCGGGGAGTTATTTTAAAAGACATTTTAAATGTGTCCTGAAAAGCTTTTTACAAGCTCTTCTAAGAATTTACTTTGCCGGCACTCTCAAAAGCTCTGGCCACGAAAAAAATAATATTTCGAACAAAGCTTAGAGAAATACATTTCTGACATTATTCATTATATTTTTAATATTTTCTGCTTTCATGAAAGAAGACTAACGATGAATATTGTATTATGGAATCTATGTAATTACAGGGCAAGTTTATATTTCCTTCGGACGTGATCAACGGCCTCCTAGTGTCCGTCTTCCGGTTGTGCCTTCAGACATATTATGTCAAAGTCAAAGTATTTTTTTCATTGACCATAAAATCCTCAATAAAATCATACAGACTGCTCAGTCAACGTCAACATAGTATCAATATTTTTGTATACTACCGCCCGTATGGCGCAATCTTACTCGGATCCGAGTAAAGGCCTGTGCCCCTCGGTGGGGACATTAATGGGCTACATTTACTCTACTTTACTTTACCGCCCGTTCGGAAGTTGTGGGCTATGTGTCCTACTAATAGAATCAGCAATTGTTTTCCGTGTTACCTAAGTGACCATACGTATCATAAGTTTTTAGTCTTATTTTATTATTATACCTAACCTAAGTGTCCATCGAACTTCCTTATTATGCATTCCAGTGTCCTACTAATATTATAGAACCAGCACTAGTTTTTTCGTGGCCACCACGGTTTAATCTTGAGCTCCAGTTAATAACAATTACATAAACTACACGGCTCTAACTGGTTGGCGTTCTGCCAACCGTCCAATGTCGACGTTACTTCGGAGGCTACTTACACTGGTCGCTCTGTTCATTATCATCAATCACCGAGCTATGGTAGATTAGCCTTAGAACAAAAAGCCTTTGCAAACACACTTTTTACAGACACGCCTTTACCTATGTGGGGTATCTTGTATCTTCTTGTATCTTCTGTAAGGGGGTTGAAGTTCCTGCACGTGGCCCACATGTGCGGGGCGTGCATTTCCCCTTCTACTGCTCTCTCAGTTCAGCCAACCCAACTCCTGCACAAGCTGGAGTAGGATACCTGGGTGTTCAAGGAGCTCATGGGTCGTTGTAGCTTCTCCCAGAATGGCCATCCTGGTTTCAATTGTGGATGGACATGCCAGCAACATGTGCTCGACTGTCTCCTCCACTTCCATGCAACCCCTGCATAGGGGGTTCTCATATGAACCCAGAGGCACAATTGTGACAAACATAAAAAAACTCCAGGTCCTGGATATGCTGGATATTCCATGTTTGTGATGTCGCTGTTTCTGGTTCCCACGACACAGGATATCCTAGTATGTGGCCAGAAACTATGTATGTGCCTGTATGTGAATTTTTATGTTTAGGTGTATGTTTACCTTGTTATACAGTTCTCTATAATGCGACACATAGGGTAGCAAACCGCCATAACTATAGTGAAAGCTTTAGATATTGAAGGTTTCCTCACGATGTTTTTTATCACCGTTAGAATGTCTGTATAATTTACTTGTTATATACTTATCTCATTGTTACATGGTCAACTCCGGATTAGAACCGGCATCACCTGTGTGAGGAGCAAGCCTGGAAGCACTAGACCACGAAGCTCGTGTTTTCCATCACCTACCTAAAGTAGTAATTTGCTCGCATTTTCAAATCGACGCAGGTATTTATTTATTCGAAAAAAATAATTGATATTCTGTTCAAACTTCGAAACATGATACAGAAACTAATACAAACATGTACAAAACTGTTGTTGTTTCAAATAGCAGGAAAGAGCTGAATTTCAATTTGTTGAGTTCTGTTGGAATTTCTGCTAAAACAGGACACGAATAGAATATTTTGACTGTTGTCATTTACTGTACATACATTGAGCCGACTAAAGGCACAACACGGGAAACTAAAATTGCGCAATCCTGAGCAACTATGACGTCACAAGCAATAGCCTCAAGCCATTTACGGCAATGGTGACAATAGCTATTGTAGCTAGAGATACCGCCACACCTTATGGAGCAATTAGAAGCGTATCGCGGCAACAATTTCCGCAATTTGTTGGAAAAAGCCGGGCAATTATTGCTTGAAAAATTTCCCGTTATGCCGTACCTTACATACTGGCGTTGCCAACTTCCGTGCGAGAAATGTGGAGAGCGCATAGATACATTTTCCTTTGAAACACAACTCGCCCATTTACGGCGGGGGACGAGGTAACTTACGGCCGAAACTAATAACCTATCTTCTATTCATAATCTGCAGATTTGAGATTGCTAGTGTCAATTTTGACATAAATCCCATAGCGCAACTGTCAAATGTAACGCGTCATCTGCAGATCACGGATAGAGATAGGTTATTGGGATCGGCCGTTAGAGAGCTGTGATTAGATTAGTCAGCTGCTGCGGAGGCAGCTCAAAACTGTCACTAAAGCAATGGCGGCCAGTCATACGTTGCATACAACTAATGTTTGGCGAGCCGCATTCCCCCGCAGGCGCAGTCAATTGGATATAATAGTCTCTGACTTGAGTGCTCGCACGGTACAGCTTTCCAAAGGTGGCACTGACTGATGACCAATGAGGAGTGAAAGGTCTGTGTTGATGACAGGTTCGTTGCATTAAGTTGCGTAGAGCTGACGCCCCCTGTAAACGTCACTCGTCAGCCAAAAGATCGTTGGAAGATGTAGTGATGGTGGACGCGGTTATACATATAGGAATTCATATACGGCAATCAAAATCCGTTGCTTGCCTGCGTTGCCTGTCGGTTAATGTACGTACTTTACATACTTACCAATTTATTGACAACACAATTCAATTCAATTCGTTTATAAAAAATAATAAGTAAGATGTACAATATTCCATTGTGGGTTGTAGTTGTAACATTTTTATTGATGTCGGACGCAGGCACAGGCCATTTTCATTGACCTAGATAATCTAGTTGATTTTATATCTCTGCATACGAATATTGCTTTTTTTTCGCGCTTTTTCAATATCCAGCTTTTCGAGCTTTTTAGCTTATTGCCACCGATAGACGGATTCTCAAACGACGGAAAATATAAAAAACCGGCCAAGTGCGAGTCGGATTCGCGCATGAAGGGTTCCGTACGTATCTATAAAAAACCCGCAAAAAAAAAACACGTAGTTGTATGGGAGCCCTCCATGATATTAAATTTCTTTTATTTTTTAGTATTTGTTGTTATAGCGGCAACAGAAATACATCATCTGTGAAAATTTCAACTGTCTAGCTACCACGGTTCATGAGATACAGCCTGGTGACAGACAGACAGACAGACAGACAGACAGACAGACAGACAGACAGACAGACAGACAGACGGACCGACAGCGGAGCCTTAGTAATAGGGTCCCGTTTGGCACCCTTCGGGTACGGAACCCTAAAAACACATTTTGAGCAAATACTACTCTATTCCAAACAGCTACTTCCCCCGACAGACAGACTATTGCACAATGCACATGTAAGTATATTCCGGCCACTTCGAGTCGTCAATCTTACACCGGGTTTCCAAAAGGAAAGGAAAATTTGCTTTGACAACTTGTTAAACTGTTGTTGAACTCATAACATCCAATCGTGCCGCTATTTTGAATTCATCTTTGATTAATAGCATGTTGTATTCTACCAATATTTCAGAAACTATTATAAAAAAATACAAAAAAAAATACAAAAATACAAAATCATTTGTTAAAAAAAAACTTTCAATTTCAAAATATATAATGGGGCCTTGTACTAGATTTACAACGAACAAGCAACATGATACAACGATTATACAATGTGTAAATGAATTAACGCAAATTAGAAACTACTTTGTTAGGGACATCATTCTGAGCAACTTTTAACTTTTACTAACTATCAGCTTACAATCAAGAAGCAGCTTATCTCTGCCCACTATGGAGGGATACCGCTCAGGATCGGGAGGGAGGCCTATGCCCAGCAGTGAGAAATTACAGACTCGTAATAATAATAATAATAATGGGATAAGAGTCTCAGTCCTTCTCTGCCGTAAACCAAACCAATCCAGAGTTTCCCCGCGGTATTGGTTCATCGCTCTCCACGCTTCTCGTTCCTTCTTTCGGCCAAAACTCGATAGGAATTCCTTATCAAAGTGGTCGGGTTACACCACCCGGAGCGCAAACCTCTGCATACACTACCGGGGGGTAAACCTGAGGCGTTTTTATTAATATATTAGTTGGTGTCAGCTGCGCCTCTTGGAACGCCGCCAACTGCAAAGAGGACAAAACAGAAGGGACTTTTGAATTCAAATGGACTAGGAATGCCTTTGGAAATAAAAAGATCAGGTAGATGCAGATTATTTATTCTCTTCTAACTCTTTTCTCGCTAGCCTTTGCTCTTTGTCAGTGACTTCTGTTTTATTTTGAAGTTAAATATTTTCGATTGATACGAACCAATTTGAACAAAACAGATTAATTTAATATTTTAGTTAGTCAATACTTACAGGTACAGACCTACACTGACACCACTATAACGATATGACATGAAATTCGACTGATGATGACATAGAGCTTGACTTGACCGACCAATGACCGACTTTGACAAAAGACCTCTAAATACTAAATCTATCGATCTAAATACTACATCTATCGATCTAAATACTACATCTATCGATCTAAATACTACATCTATCGATCTAAATACTACATCTATCGATCTAAATACTACATCTATCGATCTAAATACTACATCTATCGATCTAAATACTACATCTATGGATCTAAATACTACATCTATCGATCTAAATACTACATCTATCGATCTAAATACTACATCTATCGATCTAAATACTACATCTATCGATCTAAATACTACATCTATCGATCTAAATACTACATCTATCGATCTAAAATAAAACCCGTCGCGAGACGGGCTTTTTTGCGAATACCAGCTGACCGGCGCACCACCGCTAGCACCACCCAGGGAGGACGTGAAGTGCTGTAGATACCAAGTAATAGGTATTCACTTTGGACGTGAGTTCGCAATTACATCTGTTACACAATCTAATCTGTGACTGTTATGATTCATATTTCACTAACTTGGAATGTTTCGGAATATATCACCAGTTTGCTCAGTAGAACGTTACAAAATACTGAGAAAACTGATACACTAGTGAATTTCTTAATGCTGTGAGGTCAGACAAATGCAATGGAAGCAAAGTTCTTTTATACGAAGTTTGCACCCATATCCCTAAAAACTCCGAAAACTACAACTTTAACTCACCCCCTAAATCTGCGGTGCAAAGTTTGTATGAAAAACTTAATTTTAGGGTACTCTTAGGGTATTTTGTTCCTATTATTGTTATAGGAAACCCTTCGGCACAATTATCTCAATGCGAGTCCAACTCGCATTTCGCAGCTTATTGTTTGGAATTTCAACTTCAGGTTTCCCAGAAAGTTTCGGTGCTCTTACCCGTCTTCCAAAGTTATCGGACTATCTTCCGAGCATGTACCTCATTAGTTGGCTGAGTAACTAATGTATTATTCATAAACGTACATCACAAAGAATATTTGAATCTGGAATACAAGCAAGACACAATCATCATTAGAATTTCACTAGGTGACCTACATTAAAAAGTTCTGTAAAAAACTGGAATTACATAATTTATTCCTTTTGACTCTCAGACTAAAATGTAAATCTGTGATTTATCAAAGGTACTCAGAAGTCACAATGAGAAAATGTAGAGCTCTGTAATAGTAGCGCTCATTGGCTCGCTAGGCACACCATTAGAAACCGGGGCGGCGGCAGCGGCGCGCGGCGGGGGGGGGGGCAAATACAGATCTAGATATAGGTACCATTGTTATTTTTTCGGGGCACCAATTATGTAGATAACATTATGAAATCTACTAAGGCTGGATTTTACTCGAGAGTAACTTCTACTTTTTCATAGGTGACACCCAGATGAGATCACCTCATTTTGAACTGTCATTTGTCATACAAGTTATCCCCGGGATAGTTATTCTCGTATAACTTTTTGTTGGTGAAATCCAGCCTCATAATGATAAATTGATAAAATAAATAAGTACAGTCTTTCAACGATATTTTGGTTGTTGAGTGACATTTACAGGAGGGCGCCAGCTATAACGCAACTTAATGCAACGAACCTGTCATCAACAACCTTCAGCCAGTTGCAGAAACAATCTTTAAATTTTAATGCCCCATTAAACTTTAATGCCGTAATGTCAAGGCATGTGAACTGTCATTGAGCATTATGTACTCAGAAATAAGAGCCATATTTTATCAAAAAATCTAAATTTTATGACACTGACAGGCCATTAGCGTTTAATGGGGCGTTAAAATTTAAAGATCGTTTCTGCAACTGGCTGTTAATTGCTCATGTGTCATCAAGCGTTAGTTCCATCTTTCACCGCGCAGCAGAGATCGTTGGAACGCTAAACACCTTGTCCTGTTTAGTGACGCAATAGCAAGTGATTGGAGGAGGCAAATTATTGTCCTACCCACCTGCCAACAGATTTCATGATTTCAAAGTTTACGTTACTGTCAACAGATAAATTAAATGGAACTTGTCTTCTTCTTGCTTTTATGGAGTTTTTTGTGCAAAAAATGCACATCTTTTGTACGAAAAGAATACACAGAATTTCAATTCGTCATGTTTCCGAATACAATTTTGTCCGTTTTTTTACGCTCTGCTATAATAATGTTTAATATAAATTCCTGTCATGTCTGTCTCTGAAGCAAGTTTGAGCTCTTGTCGATGTTAGGAAGACATCAAAGGATAAATAAACATGTGCAGGGGTTGCTGTAGCTATACCTATTAGTCTCTATAACCTTCTGTCACAGTTCCCTTTCAAATTGATGTTCAAGGGATGGTTGTCGGAAGGAATTGACGACCTTTGTGCTGCGGTTGAGGCAGTGCTTCCGATGCGCGAGGTCCCGGGTTCGTTATATTTATAATTGATAATTTGTAAATATTTGTACATCGTACTATACGGTAAAATACACTGCATTAATTTAAAGTAGGTATTATAAATAACACCACACATACCTGTATACGTGTATTTAAGCAAATAAACGATTTGAATTGAATTCGAACCCGGGTGGGGAGGTAGGAATAATTAATCTCCAGGACTTGTATGTTAACATGTTTGTGATGTCGCTTTTTCTGGTTTCCGCACGACACAGGGTATCTAAGTGTTGGGCCAAAAGCAATGTATGTGCCTGTATGTAAATGTTATAAGCACATTTAAGCTATCCTCTAGAAATTACCCGTATTACTTACAAATTATACATAATTATTAACAATATACCTCGGCTTAGCTTCTCGATATTACGTGAAACTCAGAATTTTCGGGGAAAATGTAAAAGGTTGGTGACTCGTCATTGTACGGCTGCATAGCCATAATACGAAATATTCTATAGAAAATGTTCTTGTTAGTAGATCTCGTATGTCGTTTGGGAATGTGAAACCCCACAGTTGCTATACAGGGGGTATGTAAAAGTGTGTATTCATTCTTTAGGGGTTGCTAGTGGACATAATATTTTTTATTCTGAATTATTTTACGTACGTCGCTCGGACTCTACGACCGACGCTCTCCTGGTCCACGCCTTATATTTATTGAATTTTATTGTCTCTACGAATTGTCATTTTTTACTATGATATTGTCAGAGCAGCTTTTTTTTACTTCTCCAACTAAATACCTGACCGCCCAGCCTAACATTGAAGGATTGGTAAAAATTCAGGTTGTTCAGATCAAATCGTTTTCAAAAAAGGAAAATGTGGCAACTTTCACCCAACGACTTTCCACGCTAGGCCGGTGAGTTAAACCGAAAAAAATTCGAACGAATTTCAAAAAGCACCTCGTTGTTTCAAAATGGACTGAAACTTTCTGAATATTAATTCTGCAAAGTTGTAGCGAACAAAAGTTATTTATTGATGGCTGTCTACTCTGTTGGCTTAATACTGGCACACTTCATACCTACAGGCTGGCTTATTTACTCCATCATGATAATCGACGGACTTTATTTTTTTCAATACGGTAAAACGCTGTAATCTTATAAAACAATAAAGTATTTTTATTTATTTATAATTCAATTTGATATACAGAGATTCGGCCATAGTATCTATTATTTATATTGATTTCGCGAATGTCGGTTGAAAGAACACTACCTTTCTCTTCCATATTAAATTTAAGTATTTTTATTTATGTATGTTTTATTTCCTATTTATATCCATTAATTCTGGTATATATGTACGTATTTGTATGTAGTTTATATTATTATTATTTTTTTATATTATTTATCTTTTTACTTAAGTATTTGATGTTGTACACTTGGATCTACCTATTGTTGATTTATTTATCCTTTCCTTCCTGGGTTTGCTGGAAGAAATCTCTCGATAGAGATAAGCTCGCCTTTGTACATGTCATTTCCATTTTTAATTATCATAATGTATTTTTTGTGTGCAATAAAGTATAAAGTAAAGTAAAGTAAAGTCAAATGTTTTTTTATGGATTTCACTCTACGTAAATCGTGAACAGCTGATCGGACTATCGTATCTGTGTTTCAGTTCAAGTTTATAGTCATCCTGTATATTATCTGACTCAATTTTACATGAATGAGCTTTCGTTTAGTTAAATAGCTGGCATTTGCATAATATTAGTAAACTCATGCAAACCATTTAGAATCCCGCCCGTCCAAACTTTATTTGATAATAGAATACATTTTACTCACTTTAGTTATGTCTGTAATATAACATGGTTGCTTTTCAGAGTACAGTTGAATCTCTGATGTATAAACCCATCAGAATCTGTTATTTTATTATGTAGCTTTATTCAATGTAGTCAAAAAGCTGGGATGTATGTTTGATGATTCTGACAACCTTGTCGTACCTACAAATGTGTAATTATTATAATAAATAAGTACAAACCCGTATACGTAGCGTACTCTACGCTAAATGAATTTATCAAAATACACAACACTATAACATTTCAAAGCGTCACATATTTTCTCATCTACAAGGAGTGGCAGAAACACAATCTAAAGATCACCACGTGTATAAAATTAAGTTTTTCCTGAACCATCTGTGAAAATAGTACCTACAAATGTTTTTTATACGACTTCATAATTTACTTGATGTCTCAGTTATTTTCTTTCGCTTATCGTATGATCCAGCGACTCAAATGTTCGCACACTCAAACATTCTCCTTTTTAGTGATGTCTGATAAACTTTTAATATAATTCATCGAAATGTCGCCATATGTATTAATTCTAAGCATAATTAGGTATAAGTAAGTCCACAATTTAAAAATGATCAAAATTAAAGAGATTTTGGATAGCTAGAAATATCTTTTTAAACAAAGATTTAAAAAAAATGTACGGACGTCGCTGTTTAGTTCATTCGCCACAGCAAATACAATGTTTCTATACAATCTATTTTAATATGATAATAATAATATGTAATCAGAGGCAACACTAATGTTGGCTGCCTTTCTTTTTGTAGCAGTATGGTATGAAAAAATGAATGTAACAACATAAGAACTGCAAACTTACATTAATCCCATAGACATTGTGAGATTACACAAGCATCTTTCGACACATCGACTTTTCGTGTCATCCGTAAAACTCAAGCCTAATCCGCACGATTAATCGACTCCTCAAGCTCTCTCAGATGATCAACGTTGATCACCTCACCCCATCACTATTCCGACCACGTGTTCTGTCGTGAGTTGACACAGATCCCCGGAGGCTCGCCGCGGGTTCGTCACTAATTTATTCATGGCTCATTTTGTCCTAACGGCCAGGTTGGGGGGTAAAAAATGCGAGTCTCACCGATATGGGAAAACGTGGAAATATACCACCCGGTCGAGTTAACTTGAGAGCTCGCTTAGAAGTGGCGTTATGACGTCACGATTCAGGTCTCAAGTTAACACGCACGACCGTGATGTCCGTAGCACCGTACTATGTGACAGAAGTAAAACTTATTTAATCTAGATCGAATGAATTCCACAAGAAATTGAAATGGAAATGAGCACAAAGCATTAATTCGCTGTATCAGCACAAACAAACACGCAAAAATATAAAAATATTACACAAAATCAAGTACAATTTAAAATAAAATAAAGTTCAGTAATAAAACATGACAATACTATTAGTTATTATTGACTATACTATTACCCATATTAAGTGAGTGGTTTCGCTGTCATGTGCAAATGCCGCGACAGCAAAAGGGGACTCAGCATAATGTCACAAGAAATCCTGTGACTCTGGTTTTCAGTCTGGGGGCCCATGTACAATGTGAGTTGAAACACATTACTGTCTTTCTTGTCGAAAACACCTTTGATTACATACAATCCGAGTGAAGGCATTAATGTGCTACATATTATTAAATAATATACAATTTTTTTTTTGTCAAAGTATGTTAAAATAGAGGCACTTATTAAATAGGTACCACAAATCAGACGCCACATCAGTATTGACCAAAAATACAAAAAGTCCCTACAAAAGTTTATTTTGCGTCTTCCTCTCCTTTCATGGGAAACCTCCTCAAATCAGCCTAAAGCCACCTTTTCACTGATTTCTCTGTCGTACATTTGTCAGGCGTCTACAGGGTTCCGTACCCGAGGGGTATTCCCGTCTCTGCTCCGCTGTATCTCAAGAGCTCAAGAGCCACAATAAGAAGAGAGTTGAACATTTCACAGTATGTGTATTTCCATTGCATCTTCATACAAAACATTTCTACACGAGATTGAAAAATGATGCGCGATTGAAGTGGTTCCCATTCATTTTCCGATTTTTCTGGACGTGGTACGGTAACCTTCATGTCGAGTCGGCTTCTCACACATCTATCAACCCCAATATCAAGGGTCCTTGTAAAAAGTGCCCTACTCACTCGGCTGGGAGGCGTTTGGCTAATTCTCCGTGAAGAGAGTAAATCTGCGCGCGACAGGTTAAGCCGAGGTGGTTGAAGACGCTTTGTAGCATCGCAATGAAGGTTCAGGAGGCTTTTTGTACAACAGGGATTCCTATCTCTACCTGTAAGGTCAATAAAGTATATTTAACTATAAGTACCTACTTATTGACTTCTTATGTAAAAGGTACAGTTAATTACTTCATCTTCGTTTTTTGTTCGATATAAAAGTAGTAGAGTAATGACGGTTTAGTCATGTTTGCCATCACCGTCATTAAAACTTACGCATCTCATTGGTTCATGGTCGGCACCGGAATTCGAACCTGCGTTTCCTGCATGAGGAACAAGCGTGAAACCCACCAGACCACGGAGCTCTTCTACCGTTATTTTCTGTTGTTTATTTAATTACATAAACAACAGAACATAAAGCTGATGCTATGTTTATGTTTGTTTTTGTTTATTTAATTAACCAATTTATTTGTTTTGTTCCAGCTTGTTCGATATTCGGCACGGCCCTGGAGTCGACACATGATCATGACGCCAAGCGGACCAGCGTCATGACTGCCATCATGAGAAATCATGATATCATGCATGACCAACGCAATAATCTAATAAACAACCAAAGGACCAAAACTGATACTAAACTTAAGATAAATAATGAAATCTACACTGCCACTGCTGAAATGAGGCATTTTAAAGTAAATGATAGATTTAAGAAAGTAGAGAATATAGGTCTTAGGGTAAAGCGGCAGGAGACATATGACCAATGCGAGCCCTTTCAATGGACGAAGGGAAAAGAATCGATTTCGCATCCGCAGTTGAGAAATTCGAGAAACGGATTTTATTCGAACAGTACGGATTGTGTGACGAATATTAATGGTAAGTCCGGTATTTTAGGGTTAAGTAAGAAAATAAACAAAGCGTCACGTCTTTTCGCATACGGGGTGGCAGAGGCGCAGTTGTGTTCACGTCACGTTCATTTAACTGGGGGCTATTCCATCGCGATAGCTATAGTTATGTGAAGGTTTCACACTGAGCTGAAAAAGTTCAGTTCAGTTCAGTTCAGTTTTTTTATTTATAATTGTCAATTACAGGTCAATTCAGGTCATACTTATTATTACACAGTACATTTAACTTTGAGGTTGATTAAATTACACGATATAATTATAATTAACATTATTAATAAAGATTATTATTAAATTACACACATTAAAATTATATTGGGTACCTAGGTACGTAGGTGGGTAATTAACGTATGAGGCTACGTAAGTGTACTAGTCATAGTCAGGCATTCATCCACACTATAAAACGTCCGCTCGATAAGCCAGTTCTTCAATTTATGTTTGAAACTACTTGTTGTTATGGCGGCCGTGATTTCTAGTGGTAGTCTGTTATAGATAGCGGGGCCCATGACATGCGTGAGCTTATCTGACCGAGCGAGGCTTCGTGGTATCGCGGCTAGTTTTTTTGCGTTCCTAGTGTGGTGTTTGTGTCGATCCCCTAGCTTGATAAAGACATGGGCGTTTTCCCTTACAAAGGTTGCCACCTGCATAATAACAATAGAGGGCAAGGTGAGTATTCTTAGCTCTTTGAAGTGCGGCCTGGCCGACTCATCCTGCGGCAACTTCATGATCGCCCGCACGGCCCGCTTCTGCATTCGGAAGGCACGCTGCCAGTCTGCGGCGCGCCCCCACAGCTCGGTGCCGTATTGCAGTACCGAGTGCACCGTGGCAAAGTAGCAAGTGCGTACCACGTCGCGGGGAACCGTACGCACCAGGCGGCGCAATGCGAAGCACGCTCCCGTCAATCGACCGCACACCTTATCAATGTGGGAGCCCCAGGTGAGGGCCCTATCGAGCTCGAAACCTATGTAGGAAGGCTGTTGCCTCGACCTGGTTAATTTTCACGCCTTCTGCCAGCACTTCCAACTGCTTCATAGGGTGACCTGCGAGGTTACAGTGGAGGAAGTGGGTTTTTTTGGCGTTCAGGACGAGACCGTTCGTTCGGAACCACCTGGCTATGTTTGAGGCAGTCATATTCAGGCATTGCTGCAGTTGAGGTATGTCTGGGGCTATGACTACGCCGGCGACGTCATCGGCATACATGAATATCTCGCTGGAGTCGATGGCTACCGGCAGGTCGTTCAGCATGAGGGAGAAAAGGATGTTCGATACCGACGATCCTTGGGCTACGCCCATTACCGTTGTCAGTGGTCTTGACTTCACCCCTCCTCCATCGCCAACCACTATTTGGGATCGGTTACGAAGGAAATCGGTAAGGAAGCTATGGACCCTACCATCAATACCATAGTGTCTTAGTTTGAGTGCCAGAACATCGTGATCAGCCACATCAAACGCTTTAGACAAGTCACAGCATATCAGCGCTACCTGCTTGTTGTGTTCGCGGGCGTCAAGCACGCGGCGCACAACCTCGCGCGCCAGTGCGGTCGTTGAGCGACCCTCGCGGTAGGCATACTGGCGTTCCGACATCGCATCGGTGTCCGTTAGGTACTCGGTCAGCCGACGGCTGATGCCGTTCTCGAGGACCTTCGAGACAGCAGGAACTATAGAGATGGGCCTATAATTATCCATTTCTGCTCTCTTACCCTTACCCTTGTAAATGGGAGTTATTTTGCTGCACTTCATCGGGACAGGATAGGTTCCGGCCTTTATGCATTCATTATATAACCTAGCTAAGATCGGCGATATCTGGATTGCAGCGAGATTTAGCAGCTCCATTGAGGTGTTGTATATGTCCTTCGTGGGTTTGTGCGGGATGCGGTTTGTTATAATTCGGTAGACTTCATCAGCGGTGAAAAGACGCAATCTCAGCGAGCGGTCAGCAGGCGGGCGGGCACGCGCCAGTGCGGCTGACGACGCAATCTTGTCGGCGGCCGGCGCACCACACGCCGCCGCTGCGGTGGCAAAACGGAGGTTCATTGCGTTAACCGCGTGCTCCTTTGAGGGAAATTTCTGTCCACCAGAGTCTATGGCTACGTCAGTATAATCGACACAAGATGCATAGCCCTTACCCCTCTCTCTGTTAACTACACTCCACATTGCCTTGGTGGCGTTCTGACTACCACTGATTTGTTTAGTGTAAAATCTGCTTCTATCCATGTCAAGAGTATTCAAATACGTGGTTTTTAGAGAATCAGCTAAATTAGTTAGATCGATGTTAGCTGGATATGAAACACTTAGTTCAATAATGTCAAATAGTAGTGATTTCATATTTTTAATGTCTTGAGAAATCCATGATCGTTCCTTTCAAACTGGTTGAAGTTTAAGTGGAAAACAAATATCATACTTATTCATTATTATATTGATCACTGACGCAGCCAAATCCTCTATTGACGCACCAACGCGCGAGAACAAATGGTCCCAGTCCACACTTAGCAGAGCAGCTATAAAGTTAGTTCGGTTAAATGCCGTGTTTGCACGCACTAGGCGGGTCGCCGGCCGGTGCACCTTACTTATTTTCTGTGTTGAGAAATACAAATATAAAGTAGAAAATTAAAAAATTGTTATTATCAAAACAACAATTCGCGAGTAAAGATTACTATTGGGACAGACAGACTAACTGACGGACGGACAGTGTGGAGGCTTAATAATAAGATGCCGTTTGGCACCCTTCCGGTGCGGAACGGAACTGCAGAACTTGCAGAAGAAATCTTCTAAATCCATATCTGCGCCGGTAGTTTAGGCTCTCTGTACTAATTGAAGAATTGAATATCTGGCTCTGCTTAATTGTGGGGAACCTTTTATGGGAAAAGGCGTGACGCTCTTAACGAGTAATTTATTATCCTTATACTTCTTATAGACATTTTTCTCATAAAGTCAACTATTCGAAGCATGAAGTAAAACTAATTTTTGCCCCTTCAATTCAAGATACCGGCTAACGCGGACACTCCTCAAGGTCAAATTTACATGTTTCATGGCCAGCCTACTATACAAATCAAAGTATCATCTACTCCACCTTTTGTAAGGCAAAGCCTCTTTTTCGCCCCCACTGACTGACTGTATAGTATAGTAGAGTAGAGTAACGTTTGTGTTGACTTTCAGCAACGGAGGGGTTCGTGATTGAGCTGACCTTCGTCGATAAATTCCACTTAGAAGGCCATCAGGACTGCGCGTACGACTATCTAGAGGTACTACCACATCATTACCTTCGGTACCGTCATCGCCATATCGCCATCACCTCGGTCATTGTTCATACCCCCCGCTGGATTCCTCTCTTTGACGGCGGAAGCTCCAACCGCAATGCGACATGTCATCAGAGTCATCAGTCCTATTCGGCGATGAGTTAACACCCCATAAAATAAGAATGAAGGAATCACAAAGAAACGATCTCCTTTTCCTGTACAAACAATTTAGAGCTCAGCTTTAGTTGAAAAGTTTTAAGTTATGATCCCCCTGGTAGCTCCGTATGTTTTCTTTATTGGCTTGTTTAAGGATTTATGACTCGCAATGGGTTTCGGTACGTGCAGGGTTTATTAAAAAACTGTCTGTTATGGGATGTGAAATATTATGAAAGCTTGTAATGCCTCATTACATTAGTTAGTGACTTTTTAAAGTTAAGAATACGATCGAGAGATTCGGAGTGAGAGAGAGAGGAGAGATCCCCGATTCGTATACCAGCCAGAGACAACTATACTTTGGAAGGCAGCGACCTTGAATCTCTAATTAAACCCTTATTATTTTAACACCCTTTTTAATAGGTCGGGATCGGATAGAGTGGAAGAGGGGGAGAGAGGCCTTTGCCCAGCAGTGCAGTGGGACATGGTAGGCTAGTAATAATAATAATAATAATAATAACTTAATAGGTCCGTGTCGTGTCATGGTGTAACCAAATATCATCGCGCAACACACCTGGGAATAAAAAAATTGCCTATTCCTAGTTCTTAAACGGTATGCGTATGTAGTTCAGCAGATATGACGATACAGCAAGCGATGATTTTTGATGACAGCCCATCGTTTTCGAAAGGGTTTCTAATCTACCTACTGCAATTTTATTATCAGTAAATTATTCTTATTGTTATCAGATCCACGACGGCATGTACGGGTACGCCCACCTCCGAGGCAAGTTCTGCGGGGAAGCGTTCCCCAACAAGATCACCTCCTCCGGGCCCTACCTGTGGCTGAAGTTCCATTCTGATGACACGATTGAGTACGAGGGCTTCCAGATTGACATCAAGTTTATCAGCTCGCCGGCTAGTTGTGAGTTTAGCGATATTTATCATTGAGTGTCAATAGCTAGAACGCAGTTCCCTCACTTGCCAACCGGTCTATAGTGTCCACTTTTCGACCGACCGGCAGCAGCGCGCGACCGCGTCTAGCATAATAGGGTACACTGTTTGACCAATCTTGGCCTAAGTTACATCAGTGGAAAGGAGATTACGTTCTATACTCTATTTTTATTTCAAAATATTTAAAATCAAATAGAGGTCAAGGAAGGCAGAGTTAAACAACATTTTTTGAAGTCGACTATAATAGGAAGAGTTTATAAAGTTGGGAAGATTGACTGCTCGTATAGAACCTTATGCCCTCCATTTGACTCAAATAAAATACAGACTAAAGCTAGTGGCACTAAGTATATTGCAGCTGTGTATATTACAAAACAATGTCACCCCGAGTTGACGCAATGGTGGCTATGCACAACAACCATATTATGCTTAGTCGTTTGCTAGCTAGAAAAAATATATTTAATAGTGATCAAATTTATCAATGTAGGACTTGTAAAATCAACTTGTTATTTGAAGAAATCGATGTGTTTGAATAAGAATCTTCGTTCCAGATAAAATCCCCGACTCATGCTACATAGACAAGGACGGACCTTACGGGCAGATCGAGTACCCAGCCAACATACCAGCTGACTGCAACAGCAAGGAGCATGCCCTGGACGTGCTGTGGAAGATCAAGACACCCGAGAATACTAAGGTACATCTCATCTCTGATCCACCCAACCTCATTCCGACTTCATGACTGAGGCAAACGCGGAGGGCAACGCGTTAGATATAACCATGTAGCCCACAGCTATTTCTGTGCTGCCTGTTTTTGCTACCGTCCATCTGTCCTCTTTTCATCTCAACTTATCTTCCCGTCTCTCCCCATTCTGGAGCGCGAGGGATAATGTAAGAAACGTTGCAACCTTTCTGGTGAAGTGACACACAGAAACGGTGTGAAATCGGTGCTGATGTCGCAGGCTTCTATCACCAATAAGCAGTGAAGTATGCATGCGAGGATAGCAGGAAAACATGGACGAGGGTTGCAGAAGACCGAGTTGAATGGCGTGAGCGTGAGGAGGTGTATACTCAACACTGGGTTCCCTGATGATGACGAGGAAGATGATTTTAATGCAGTTGCATAACATGACACATGCTTAATTATGACATATTGGCGCTGTCATTTGCCAAACGGGAGTCAACACAAACTGAGTGTCCGTTAAACCTGATGTGGTCGTTTGTGCATCTGGTGGGGTATAATTCATGCGCGTGATTGATTGAGTAATTTTGTTCTCACTCATTGTAGGTGTCAACTTCAACTTCAATTTTAGTTCATGGCAATCTGTCTTATGCCAGACAATTTATGCCAGTGTCATGTGATGACGAAACATGTGAGACGCGTAACAAGATTTAAGAAAGGGTGGTTGACTTTTTGGGATCTGATATTAGAAAAATCGACACAATAATGGTTTAATACAATATTTACAAATATACATGGAACACATAGTTAGTGAGCGACCGACGACTTCTATAATTTAATTTTGTTTACGTGCAAAAACTTAGCCAATAAAAATACTACTTTAGGATTAGGGAATAAGGAGAGGAGGTGGCAGATGTTAATTGGGGTAGGGATATCTAGGGAGGGGATTGAGGGGTATAGGGAATCCATGCCATAAATGGGACAGTTAAGGAAGATGTGATCCACAGTCCCATCTTCCACACCACAATCACAAGTCGGGTCGGCTCTGATTCCGATTTTTTTAAGGAATGCAGGTGTACAGCAGTGACCTAAACGTATTCTACATAATATTGAGACCAAAGATTTAGGGAGATTTTTGAATTTGGAAAACCACGGTTTCGTAGGGATACTCGGCTGAATCGACGCATAACGCTTTCCCTTGGTCTTACTTGAAGCACACCATTCAACCAACCAGGTCTTCTGCATGTCCGTTACAGGTAAGGCCAATAGATCATAGCACTGATTAGTGAAGTGCTTACGGTCACTGGCACTATTCTCTAAGACTGCACATTTAGCCAATTTGTCAGCATGTTCGTTCCCCACTATGCCAGAGTGGCTAGGGACCCATATTAAATTAATTTCAATGTTTTTTTGGGAGCACTCGAGAAGGCAATTTTTGATTTCTAAAAGGATATTGCTGTGCAGTTTTGATTTAAATTGATTTTTCAGGAGGGCCTGCAGACAGCTTTTGGAATCCGAAATGATAAGCGATTTTTTTATGTTGTGTGACTCTATAAATAAGCAGGCTTCCAAAACAGCTAAGCATTCTCCAGTGAAAACTGAGCTTTGGGGAGGGCTCTGAAATTTAATTTCTATTTTAGAATTTTGGAAAAATACTGCGAAACCAGTCATGCCAGATTTCTCCAGCTTTGAGGCATCTGTGTAGAAATATTGCCACCCTTCCCATCTAGAGTTCAGAATGGAGTTAAATGACTGATTGGCCAAAGAGGAGCCCTTGTCAATAATAAGGTCTAAAATTATATTGGGGATGTAATGGATGCATTCAAGGGAAAATTCATATATAGGTAGGTGTACACTTCGTTTGATAGGGGCAGTATTCTCCAGTCTTGTGATCTTCCTATAACTATTGAGGATCAGAGGAGGGGTTTTACATTTCCAGTAAGCATTGTTTCTGTTGCAAATGTTACTTAGATATTCTAATTTTGGAAACAATAGATGGTGAGTGAATAGATAAGCTTTATATATAAAACGGTCAGCAAGAAATTGGCGTCTAAGGTGAAGAGGAGGGTCCCCACACTCCACCTGTAAGGCATTAATAGGAGATGACTTCATGCAACCAAGGATAATTCTATGAGCTTTGGCTTGGATATTGTCTAGTTTATATAGTGCCAGTTTACTACATGGTTCCAGTAGGAAAGAGCCATAGTCTAGTACACTCCTAATGAGTGCATTGTACAGTAACTTTAGGGTAAAAGGGTGTGCACCCCACCATACGCCTGAGAGGACACGGAGGATATTTATAGTTTTTTCACATTTACTGACAATGTAGCCAAGATGGGTGGAGCCTGATAATTTTGAGTCCAGGAATACGCCTAGAAATTTAACACAATTGAGTACGGGGATAGAGAAACCATTTATTTCTAAGTAAATGTCTGGGATGTTCCGTTTCCTAGAAAATACAACCACAGTGCTCTTAGAGGCGGATAGTTCTAACCCATTTAATGATAACCAGTTGATTAATGAGTTCAGGGATAATTGCATAGACTCTACAGCATCGTCAACTGAGAAACTAGGAATGTATAGCGCTAAATCATCAGCATATTGGAGAATTTGACAGTCATCATTTAGAGAGGAGTGAAGAGATGAAGTGTATATGTTGTAGAGCAGGGGGCTGAGAACCGACCCCTGTGGTAGACCTCGCCACACCATGCGGGGTTCGAATTCCTCCCCAGGAACACGTAACGTGATTGACCTAGACATAAGTAGGCTGCATATGCAGTGTCTCATTCTTACAGGGATATTCAGCTCTTGTAATTTATACCTGAGTACCGAAAGAAGGACACTGTCATAAGCAGAGGAAATATCTAAGAAGACGGCTAAGACTGAGTGGTTCTTGGAGAAAGCCAAACGGACATCCGTGGTGAAGATACTGAGACTATCAGCAGTACTACATCCCTTGCGAAACCCAAACTGGGACTTTGCTAAGATATCCTTAGACTCTACAAACCACTCCAGTCTGTTCTTGATCATATGCTCTAGGGTTTTAGCCATTACAGAAGAAAGAGCTATTGGTCTGTAGTGGTTCGGGTTATCAGGGGATTTCCCGGGCTTTAAAATGGGAATAACCGCTTGGTTCTTCCAGGGGCTAGGTACTAATCCAGAATTATAGAAGATGTTAACAATCTGCAGGAAGTACTGTAATGCTGGTAAGCCAGCGTTGGACAGAAATGAGTAGGGGAATCCGTCCATTCCAGGGGCTGAGTCTCGCACATGGGATAACACTGTTTGTAGCTCAACAATGGAGAAAGGAGCGTCTAACGGATCATGAACTTGGGTTGGGTCAGTAGTGTGGTTGGAATAGTCCTCCTGGTGAGGGACAAAATCGGGAGCCAGCTTATTGAAAAACATCTCAGCAATAGGACGAGAAATTCGAGGAGAAGATTGAGCCACACAACCCCGTCTAAACCTGTTTATCTGCCGCCAAACTATAGAAGGAGGAGTAGAAGGTGATAAGGAAGAACAGAATCGTTTCCAACTATCCGTTTTTTTCTTTCTAAATACACGCTTGGATTTGGCGACTATTTTGCGATAGATTATGAGGTTGTCAGTGGTCATACTATCGGCGTAGGCTCGTTCTGCATTGTTTCGTGCTGTGATGAACTCCGTGCATTCCTTGTCCCACCACGGGGGAGAGGAAATTTTGTCAGATGCCGAATTTTTGAGAGGAAATGTTTCGTCCGCTGCTGACGAGATAGCTTGGGTAAACTGGCTGTAGCAAGATTCAGCATTTTCCTCACAAACATTAGGAAGGTTAACTATGTGGGGTCTCAGATTATCAGCAAATTTATCCCAGTTGACTTCATTTAAACGGTATTTAAGTAGGGGGGTGTGGTCCTTATGAGGGATTGAAGAATGTGGCAGGAACATTTTTAATGGGAAATGATCGCTGCTATAAGTGAGACCCAGCCTGTGCCAGTGCAATAGAGATGCCATATCCGGGGAGCATAATGAAATGTCCACGCAACTTTTATTCTGAGTGGGGGGTGTCAAGCGAGTGGCAGATCCATCGTTTAATATACACAGATTGAGATCATCAAACAGGTTAGACAACGCATTTCCAAAACTATCATTGTGGGGTGAGCCCCATGAAGAGTGATGGCTGTCAAAGTCACCTAAGATTAGGAATGGGGGGGTTAGACCAGAGAAAATATTTCTTAAGTCAGAAATAAAAGAAAGATTAGGATGGGGGGTATATATAGATATAATGGAGATGTCTTGGACTTTAACTCCAACAACATTAATCTGGTCACAATGGGGGGGGATAGGGAGCTGTACAGGGCAGGCACGATTATTTACAAAAAGGGCGGCTCCGCCCCATCCATCTTGTCTGTCATCACGGAAAGAACAGTATCCCCGTATGTTAGAGCGGGAACCCGGTTTAAACCATGTTTCCGTGATGGCAAAGACAAGAGGCTTATGTTGATTAAATAAGTATATACAGTCATTGATTTTATTATGGACGCCTCTCGCGTTCCATTGGAGGATGGCTGAAAGAGCCATTGAAATTTTTTAAAACAGAGAAGAGTTGAGATGCTACGTGGTCAGGTATAGAATTATTAGATGAGATAATGGAAGTAATTAGGGATAACAAGAGTGAGACAATATTGTCTGAAGACGAGGGTTGGCTAGGAGATTGGCCTTGAAGGGCACAGCCATTCTGAGGCTCTGGAATAGAGAAGGAGTTGATAAGTTTTTGATGACTTACCTTGTCATATCCTGAAGGGGAGAAATGGTTGGGCTTTTTGTTTTGGAAGACAGTTTTTCTGTATGAAACAGAAGAAGATGAGGGTAGTGAGCCAGGTAAGGAGTTTGATTGGGTTAGAGGGGAAGGGGTAGTTGCTGCCACCTCTGCAAAAGACCTATAGGACGAAGGGAAGGAGCGAGATGCCTCCTCATATGAAGTGTTTCTTTCAGACATAGTAATTTTGATATTTTTTTGTCTCGTTTGTTCCGGACAATCCTTGCTGGTCGCAAAGTGATTGCCAGAGCAAAAAAAGCAAATTGGGCTTAGGGAGCAGGTCTCTGTGGAGTGGTTGTCACCACAACGTGAACATCTGGGATTTGAGCGGCATTTAGTTTTAGTGTGTCCGTACCTGCAACAGTTGTAACATTGGATTGTTGGGAAATGGTACAACTCTACAGGGAGAGATGTGAAGAAAGAATATACCCTCTTAGGGAGAACCTGACCATCGAAAGTAGCTATAACAGATTGAGTGGCTTTCCATTCGGTTTTTTCATCTGAAACAACCTTGCGGTTTATACGGCGTATTTTTAATATTTTACCACATCCATTTGGAACCTCAATGTTTTCAATGACTTCTTCCTCGGACCATTCTGCTGGGACGTCTTTTATAACTCCCATGCGGGTTATATTATATGATGGAATAGTTACCGAATATCCGTTTGATATTAATGCATTGCTTGTTATAAAGGAGTTAGCCGAGTCAGGTCTGTGGAATTCTACCGATACACGGTTTCTGCCCACCCTTTTAACACCATCGTTTTTTATACCCTGAAATTTATTTCTCAGTAAGAACATGCCAAACTTGACCGGGTGAATGGTGGTTCCGGATTGTTGATCTGTTTCAGCTCGTGAAACATGTACAAGAAAGGGAGATTTGTCGGTAGCTGAGTATCGGATACGACCGATATTTTTAGGCACTTTTGTACTGCTGCTGGGTTCCGGTTTGTTTTCGACCGACAAGGCTGTATGAGAGCGTTTACGGGATGAGGCTGATTGATCATTCTCCATCTCCCTACTGTCTTCAGGTGATTTGTATATATTGTCGCTCAGTGGCGAATAAGGGGGAGTAGTAATACCCGACGATACTGGAGATGATGCCTCGAAGGCATTTTGAGAAATATCAGGGGGTTTCTTCTCATTACCCGCCATGCTTAGGGACTCTTAGGACCCCAACCACAGGGGTAATAGGTCAAATTTGTGAGAACTAGTTAGGGAAATCAAGCACACTTGAAACAGACAAGCACAAACAGTTACCAGACACCAAAAAGCCTCTAGCTAGGTAAATAAAGCCAAAATAACAATATTTAAACTCTCAGACATGCGCTAGCCATCAACACTTCCACGTAAAAAGCAGTTTTTTCCTGCACACGTCGATACAAGACCATTGTAGGTGTCGATATCCGTATATCGAATGCGCGAGAATCATGTTTCCCCTGGACCTATAAAAATACGCACTAAGATTATCTCAAAGCAACCTTCCTATCCTAATGGACAACTGGTGTTCCCCAGAAAGTATAGTAATAATTGGTTTCCGTTTGTTGCAGATCTATCTGAACTTCAGCCAGTACCAGCTGGCACTGACGAATGATTGCGAGAACAATGTTGTGCAAGTCTTCGGTTCAGTTCTGGAGTTCCCGGCCAAGTAATTTATTTCTTTACGACGAAAGGATTAAGCAGTAAATACTGCTAAATCCTTTCTATACATAGTTTTTTGTTAGTCTAGTTCCCATGAATCTAGGAAGAAATGCTCATTAATCCAGATATAAATTAGATTGTTTTTTTAAGTGTCTGATTCGAAATTTGGCAACTTCATATCATAATGTCAGTTTTTAACATAATACATTTACAACCTTATAACTCGTGGTCAAAGTCTAATTGAATACTAGAGGAAAAGCTTACGATATAGAAAGTGTTAGAAATATAAACATAATTATCATTATGAACCTTCTGGAATCAGCACAAAACTATTTATGGTCATGGTATGGGCCTAAAGGCAGCGTCTAGTTAAATGAAGACAATAAACTCTTAACCCACAGACTAGCCCACTACTGTGGTTCAATGGCCAACTCGGTGACCACATTGAACGATCAGGGCAACATCATGTATGTCCGTCTGTTCGCCGCGCAGCACGCGAAAGCTGCCTCCCTGAACGCCACCTACACGGCGTATAGGACTGTGGATCCTAGTAAGGACGGTAAGTGGGCATTTGACAAGTGATATCGACGATTTAACAGTAGGGACCATCTCTGTGCGATTCAAGGCTTTGCCGTACAAGTGAATGTTTCCGGCTTCGAAACCTGGCTGGAAAGAAAGGAAATGTCTTTGGGGTGAATCCTTCCCTTATAAGCAACTGGCAACGCATCCTGCCGAAGTGAATTAAACGAAAAGTTGGTTATTTTTCCTTGTTGTTATACATACACATATCTGTTGTTAGACAGGTAGTCTATAGAAATAAATCAAGCCCCAGTCACTCAAAAAAGTATTTTTGCCATCCCGTAACAAAAATCGTGCGCTAATAGTGTAGCAATTCTCATGCCTCGTAATTATTTACAGAAAGATGTCGGAGTGACGAGCTAGACTGTGAAGACAATACTTGCATAGCACAGAACCTTGGATGCGACGGATACGCGCATTGTCGGTTGAAGGCTGACGAGGATCCTGATAACTGCAGGGTATGCTACCTTGGCAAATATGAAAGGGTCTTTGAGGTTTCGGAGGAAGAGCTCCGGCTTGCTTCTCAAGGAGATGCCGGTTCGAGCCCCGGTGCTGACCATCATCAACGAGATAATTAATTAAGTACATTCTTCGGATGTTCTAACGGTGATGGAAAACATAGTGAGGAACCTTCATCACTCCATGGCTGCGGCGATGGGCTAGGCCCCTGTCACGCAAAATAGAGTATTGAATACCAATAAATTTAATCTGAAATCTGAATCTGAAATCTGGCCATAAGTGGGCACAATTTTGCCTGCCACCCAATACGAGAAAAGGCGTGAAGCTATCCCACTACCGCCCCGCCGTCGCCCTACTCCTGGGACCCTCAAAACAGAACCTTCTATTGTTTAAGAGTCAGATAATGCACTAAGACTTTACTTTAAACACTCATTACTCGCTCAACTCTCTTTACTTGTATAAACTTTATTCTTGTATTATGTTTTGCATGACAGAAAGCGACAGAGTCAATTCTGGACCAAGTTCATATACGCGTGATCCTGATCATCTTCTCGCTGATCTTATCAGGGATGAGCTTCATCTTCCTCTTCAAGTGCATCCGGAAGCTGTATCAGGACCATAAGATCATCAAGGTAAACTATCCATTAATGTAGTCATGTATTCTATTAAGTTTATTTGACGACTTTCGTAAAAGACCAGAATGTTAGTGACTTCAAAATACAGATACTATCAAATTAAACTAAGCCTCATTTAAATGCAAATCTCTGTATCTGTAAGCTCGATCTCTCCATTAACTCATTTTTCCTTCTTTTTCCACCATGGTATTTACTAAGAAATTGCCACGTTCGCCTGTGGCCATCTTCTTCTTTCAGTCTCTTCATTTCTTTATGTTGACAGTCAGCTCCGAGTTCTGTCCCTCTCGGTATTTCACCCAGAGGAGTTCATCTTCTGCATCATCTTCTTTTTATGTGCCTCCCTACTATAGCATCGTAAAGCATCGATCTACTTTCAGGAGCACATAAAACAATCGTGTGAGGATCGTCTAGATAGCCTAGTCAGCAGCCGACTGACCCTGGACCCTAAACGACTCCAGCGAGACAGCGAGCCAAGGGCCAGCCTTGAGAGAGAGAACCACACCAACGAGATGTTTAAGCGACAGAGGAATTACTCTCAGAACAAGGTATATCATCTTCTATCTTTGCCTTATTGTGTTAAAAAGAAGGAATGTTTAGTATTGGTGAAAGCAAATTAAAACTGGAATGAGCGTGCCTGTTCTGGTGTAGAGATACGCTACAATCAGTAAATAAAAATTGGTCAAGTGCGGGTTGAACTCGCACACGAAGGCTTCCGCACCATCGTCGTCTGCGCCTAAAACGGCAATACCTTCAATCTCGTCGTCAGTCCTCTCTTGCTTTTAAAAAATGACAGGCTCTATTGTATTGAAATTAACTTAATACCTACTATTTAATTCTAAACACCCTCTTTTCGTGTATTTCAGTATTTTTTGGTTGTTGCGGCAATGGAAATACACATTCTGTAAAACATTTCAACTCTCTAGCTATTACGGTTCGTGCTGTAGGACCCGCTGACGGACAGACGGACGGACGTACAGACGGACAGCAGAGCCTTAGTAATAGGGTCCCGTTTGGCACCCTTCGGGTACGGAACCCTAAAAAACGCTAGACGATTTATCTACTAGCTCGCCCATCCAAAGTCCACGGACCTATGAAAAAAACAAAAAAAAAGTTCGTGGTATTTATTTGTGTACGTTGGACGTTTAGTATCTGCTTATTTCAACGACTGTGCCAACTTTCAGTTCTCCAAACCATTCCCTTTCCCCAGCCCTCAAGCATAGACTCAGACTTCATCCAAGAGACGCAGATAGACCTGGACGACGATGAGTCGTGGAGACGCGCCGGCGCCACCCTCCCGCCGGAGACGGAGGAAGTCAGGATCGAGAGGAACGGCCGGAGGAGGAGTGACCTGAGCAAGATCGAGGAGGGCGTGAGGAAGGAGGTATAAACATAAACATTTACATACAGACACATACATTGCTTCTGGCCCCACCCCACACTAGGATACCCTGTATTGTGGGAACCAGAAACAGTGGCATTACGAACATGTAAACATCCAAGATCTGGGTTTTTTTTAGCCGCGAATCGAAGCCGGGACCTCTAGCATGGTAGGCAGAGCCACAACTGCAGCACCACAGAGGTCGTCAATGAATGTCGTCGTAAATGCTTCTCATCATCACAATTGTCAAGCCAAAACCACCAACTGCTGTGTATAGAATGGTGCAAAACCGGGAAATGAATGGGAAATAATAGTTATTGGTTCCGAAAAACAAACTAAATTTATGACTAAAATACTGATATCCCGAAAAGGCACTCGGCTTTCGGTAAGTTAGTTTTTTTTCGGATATTTAATACTTCCGTTAGGTGAGTTAGGCTTTTTGTTCGCTCGTTTGAATACTAGCCGAAAATAAACACCGGTTACCTACTAAAAGTGATTTATTGACGCTAAATCATTCACGGTTCAGTAATTTGAATACCATCAGCTTACTTCAATTAACCTGAATAACGCACTTTTTGTATTGTAGCAACAATACAAAAGGGCGATACTTTTTTAATTTCATTCTGAGTAATAATGTTAAATCTCTATAGGCCCGTGGCAGGAGTGAAGAGAAGAAAGTGAAGGAGAGGAAGGAGAACAGAGATGCGTCAGTCGGCGCGCCCGACACCAGGGAATCTGGCTGTCAGACGAGAGAGAGTCTGTTCCAGGCTGCGACGAGCCCTGATGGTGAGAACCTTCTTCTTCTTTGGGTTCCATCTCCTCTCGGAGGTGGGGGATCATTACGGAAATATGCTCACGGGATACTGCGGGATATTTTATGCTCATCCCGAACCATTCTCTTAGATTTTGGATCCAGGATGTACGTTGACGCTGGTTTTCTGCGTCCAGTAAGAAATTAGGTTCTCCTAAACACCGCAACTTGTTCTGCACTCCTCCGTACCGAACAGCTGATCGCCGCCGGCCTAAAATGTATGGAGTTGTCAAGATTAAGATGGCAGCTTGGTTGAGTGGTGGAGTATGACTCAATCTCACTCGTATACTCGTAAGAGCCCGTCCCCCTCGGTGGGAACGTTAATGAGCTACACATATTTATTATTATTATTAGAAGTCTAAGTGGCAAGTGGAGGTCTTTAGTCTCTTCCTACTCCGGAAAAAAACGGTATGTATTAGAAGTGTTTGTCCATCAGGCACCGAGTCGGGCTCCGGCAGCGGCCGCGGCTTCTCCACATTCGGCTACTCTGGCGCGACGCTAGCGCGACCCTCGCCGCCCGCCAACACCTCCGAGATCACCATCGAGCTGATAAAGCCCACGAGGCAGGAGTCCCGTGAGTACCATCATCATCTTCATGACCAGCCTATATAGAACCAAGTACGCCAAACGTGACGAATTAAAGGCCCGAAAATCTGCGCAAATTATTCACAATAGGCTTGCGTACTACTAGTCAAAATAGATACTTTTTTTGAACTGTCAAAACGGAACTTTTGTTCCTGAGTTCTATGAAATAACCACAGAGTGACGTCATGTAAAAGTGCCGTCAAATGCCGTCTTTTTTGCACAATATTGACTTCATAAAATATATCTGCTGGAAATATATAATCCTGAGAATGTCAAGCCATTTTGTACATAATGCTTCAACTTGTTCCTAGATTTATTGGATTACCTTGAACGCAAGTCTATTATACTAATGGGGTGCTCACATGCCAGCAATGTGCGAGGATCTTTACTAGGTAGATTGGCTACATGAGCCCCTTGCGAGCCCACGAGCGGCGTCTACAGACGACATCTTGAAGCGGTCGCCGTGACCGAAATCGGTCGGATCACATTATCATCATGATCATAGAGAATAGAACTCTCCTGGCTCTTGTCTATCTATCCAGCCTCCAGCAACCACTGTTGTATAAAGGCTTCCTCATCATTACCACAGATTAATAAATAGTTACTTGTCATTACGCCATTTTTTACGGTTCTGGGCTAACCTCATCCACTGCTGCCCGGCAGTTTTGACGATGTCATCCGACCATGGGGCGGGTGGTCTGCCTCTCGGTATTTGCGCATCCCTGGACCACCATTTGGCTCTTCTCAAATACATATAAAAACATTTCGTCCCTCAGTAAATTAACCCGATCAGCTGATAAATTATTGACCGAGCAAGCCGAGGGTTTCGACAAAATTGCTTTCGTATGTCTGTCCGGATATCCGGCTCTTCTCCTCTACAGGGTCGCATTTCTCAAGCGATTCTCGTGAAATTTTGTGAGCAGGTTGAATTAGTTATATGCAGGAATGAGTTAGTTATTTTTTTATAAAATCCGGTGTGGTAAATTTCATAGGTAGATAATAGGATGAAAATGTTTCTTGGGTTCTTATTAATGGAGTAAGCATGTATATACTATGATTTTCCAAAATCTACTAATTGGATGTCACCTAAGGCCGTTGAAATGTCGAAATCTCAGAAATGTTATTGTTGTATTTGTGATTGTCGCTTAGTAATACATACGATGAGTTTCTTGAAACAATATCGGTACTCGTTGAGTGGCTGAGAATCTGTAATCGAATAACCTTTGTATAAATAACGACTTATTTTCCTTGTCTAACAGGAAAACATTGTCGTAAATGTGTAAAATATATTATTCAAGGGCTGAAACAAAAATATCATCGCAATCTCAATAACAATAACCATCCACGGCAGTCTTACAAATAATAAATGTAAACAATAGAAAACGATACGAAAAATAAATAAATAAAAAACTATGCCATAAAATACTGTTTAGATATATTTCTAACTCAATAGAGGGATTGTGTACTTTTTGCTTATAAAAAACGAAAAAGAGAACCCTTATCTTATAAGGAAACGGAAGTAATATAACTTCGTTGTCCGTTGTCTGTCTGTCAGTCTGTCAGTCTGTCGTTTAAAACTCTATTTCACTCAGGTGAGCTTAGATCCTATTAGAGACCTGAGGTGCAGTAAGCATCTGATATTTGTATGTGGCACGCAAGCTCAAATAGATCAAGACGTGCACTTCATAATTATTATTTTTGTAAGAAAAGTAATTCTTGGTTCAAAGACAAGACTAGAACGCATTTTATAATTCCAGAAACCAAGAAACTGCCGGACCGCCGCCCCATGAGCAGTGAAACCACGCGGTCCGCCCCTGACGTCATCATCGTCTCCAAACCAGTTCGCTGATGGTGACCCCCGGGGCCCCCGCCGTGGGCCCCCACGCCGCCCCTCTACTACAACTACCCCCCCGAGCCCAGGCCCTGCCCTGAAGGGGGGCCCTGCCAGAACTACATCTTCTCAAAAAGCATGTACTTTGAAGACGGGTACTATAGCAGACATGTCAATGACGGTCCAAAAGTTTACGAGTACTGTTTAAAGAGTGATTTGTGTAAATCGAAGACTTTGCCACGGAATCTTAGGTCTTCTGGGGTTGAGCCGAAAGTGCATAGGAGTGTTTGTTTCTATGGGGTCGATGACATATCGCCGTGTAAAAAAACTCAAACGTTTGTGGTAACAGCGGACATTGAGCCGCCAAGATAGCGAATGTGATGAACGCTGTGGAATTCGCCGCTTGCTTTTTCGTAGTTTTGAACGCGCAGTTTTGTAATAGAAGAATTTTAGTACATAATCTAGAGTATTTGCGTTGAAGTTTGTGAGTTTTTTTATATAAATAAATTCTATTAGTGATAGTTATGAGGTTTTCTATTAAGTTGGTGTAAGTGGTTGGCTGCAAAATTAAATCACACATTTTAACAAATGCGTTACAAACCCTTCATGTAACGTACTTTTTTGAAGTGAAATCCTTAAAATATTTTGTAATTACAAAGAAAATATTTTTGTGCCATGCATGCCCGGATGTACAACCTATAGATTAAAAGACGAAAATTAAAAGCCACTTTGTCAGCTCGAAAACTGACACCGCAAGTTTATTAAGCGGGACTTTATTTTATTACATCGTGAGGAAACCTTCATTACTCCATAGCTGCGGCGATGGGCTAGTCCCTGTCACGCAAAATGGAGTAGTGAATCACTGGCTGAAAGTGGGCACAGTTGTGCCTCTGCCACCGCGTATGGGACAAGGCGTGACGCTATGTTATGTTGTTGTTGTTGTTGTTTATTTGATTAGACGTTGTGCATTCGGCTGTCTCTCGTTGGCATTTGTTTTATAGGGGATGATTGTGGTAACTCATATACAGAGTATAAATAAAGGTGTAATATTTTTTAGACCAGACGAATTCTTCTTGGCCCTCGCCCCAACGAGGTCAGCGTCAGTTATATGTATTCAGGATGTCCCACAAGCCAGCTGATCAAAAGCAAAGTCAATGTTTTTGCTGAAGACTGAAGTTAAGGCGCCTCATGAATAAATTAGGGTTTTTTTTTCATGTGTATGTCAGGAAATACTCGGCAAATCATAATCAATTTCTGGTATATGTAATTTGACTATATAATCTAGGGGTTTCATGATGGAAAACGTATTTGGATTTTCTCGATATAAAATAAATGCAACCTCCAAAGTCAACCCTTTTTTTCAATATATTTTCCTATTATACCGCAGTAGCAGTAAATATGATCTTTCTATTAATTATAATATCTGGGGAATTGTTGTTACTAGCGATTTGTAGATTGAAATCTAATTCCTTGAAATAGCTTACTTTTTATGATTGTTTTTCCGTTATGGCGCTTACGTTGATTCAGATAAGGTGCGAGCGCACAATTGCCCTCCCACTTGTTTATTATCAGTTTAAAAAATGGGTAATGAATATGAAGAAAACCTTTAAATCGACGATATATCGCGTATTACATGCGACTGTCACTGGGGTCATGATAGGCTTATGAAACAAGGCAGTTCTATCTGAGGTGTCACTATGAAAGGTGACTTTTGGGACACCCTGTATGTCACTCTCTCTGTATAGATGTTTCTGGTTTTGTTTACAACTTTGAGATCAATTTCAGTAGCTGGCGTGCTCACATATATCTGATGATGACTTTCTGTTACACCCTGTATATGTAACATATTCTAAATTGTTTCTTTACTAGTATTACTCTCGTAATTTTGGGTCAGTTTCAAAGGTTGAAGATAACGTTATGTCATGTTATCATGTGACTAATCAACCGGTTAGCTAATATCTGCATTATTTAAAGGCCGCTAAATACAGTTTAAACCCTTTTAAATACATGGCAATTTAAATGGGAACCTGGCTTCAGGCAATCCTTGGCATGCTTGACTAAGTAATTTAACCTTGTGCCTTGTAAGTTGGGTTTAAGCTGTATTTACCGGCTGTCAAAAAATCTGATGCAAGTCGCGCTCAATTTATTAAACGGCCGGTTATCTCTTATCAGCAACTTGTGAAACGGGCCCTTAGAACTCGAGTTGTCATTATAGGCAAGCGTCTTCCATTCTAATTGACTAATCTAATTTCGATCGTATTCGCCTGGGACGGAGTTGATTCTGCTAACAATAACTTTTTAATTGATGAATAAAAAGTCTTATAATTTTTATACTGTGTTTGTTTGTTCCAAGTCTAAGTCACAAGTTTATAGTTATTAATGAAGGTTCTAGTCTAATTATTTGGAGAACATATTCCTTGGTCGCTGCGGCGATGGGCTAGCGCCCTGGTACGTTAAAAGGAATCTTATTTTTTCCTCTGATTTTTTGTTGGTTTCTAGATTGTTTTGTTGCTCTAATTTGAAATCTGGCAACAGTTTTTCTCTAACAGCTTCTGTTTCTGAGATATAGGTTTCTGAGATAAATTTTCTTTAAATGTCGTATTTTGACGGACTGTAAAGTAAATACAGGGTGACATTTAATCAGTTGACCAATGGGGAATGATAGTACCCATCATTATGAACAACTTTCCTCATGGAAATTTCCATATTTTTCTTTTGCGACCATGTTTCTCTGGGAAAGTTGTTCATAATGTACTATCATTCCCCAAAATTTGGTCAGCTAATTAAATTTCACCCTGTATTTTTTTAGTTTTTGCTATGGCTTTGATGAAAAGACGGTGAATACATGATCCTCATTGCTTTTCATTCATATAATAAGTGGCAAATATATCTTTGAAATCAACGGAAAACATCGTAAAATATGTGCATTATACCTGTTTTAGTGAATCGATTTTTGAAGTAAAACTTCTTGGGGCAGGGGGGTAAAATTTATTTAACCTCTCAACTGTGGGTTATTCATATATTTGCTTTTCACTTGCTACTAGCCGGGTGCTATCACGAGTGGCTAAGAAATGTAACGGAAATTGGAATCGGTGACGTCAGGGTCGGCTGAAGACTTAAAACCGCAACTATTTTCAATACGGTTTTTAACTAATCAGATAAGATAATAATACATTCGTACAATAAAGAATGTTAATTAGTGAGAGAAAAACCTGATGAAACGTTAACAAATAAAAATTATTTTAAGCATTCTTCCACGAGTTCTTGATTTCCGGTATGGCCAAGATGGCGCCGCCGCCGCCGCCGCCGCCGCTGGCTGGGGCAAACAAAACCAGTGACGTGACCAAAAACTACTTCGTTCAACCTCTTTGTTGGAACCGGAACTTATGTTTGACAGCTGTGCGATGCGATCCATACAGTTTGTAAGAAAAGAGTTTCATCAATGTCACATACGGGTCGATATGGATTTCTAAAATGATGAACGAATCGTTTTGTGGCCGGTAACTATGGAATAGGTACCTAAAACGCGCTGCGTAGTCGCGCAACGGGCAGCTAGTAATCGCATAAAGTCACTTAAAATCATCCAAATGTGATATTTAGTTTTCAAGCAAATTCCGATGTGATGGATGGCTGCATTAAGACTTCTTGAAAACAATAAGTAGGTACCTAGAACTGTTCTAAAGCCACTTTTGAAGTAAAACTTCTTGGGGCACGGGGGTAAAATTTATTTAACCTCTCAACTGTGGGTTATTCATATATTTGCTTTTCAATTACTACTAGCCGGGTGCTATCACGAGTGGCTAAGAAATGTAACGGAAATTGGAATCGGTGACGTCAGGGTCGGCTGAAGACTTTTAAAACCGCAACTATTTTCAATACGGTTTTTAACTAATCAGATAAGATAATAATACATTCGTACAATAAAGAATGTTAATTAGTGAGAGAAAAACCTGATGAAACGTTAACAAATAAAAATTATTTTAAGCATTCTTCCACGAGTTCTTGATTTCCGGTATGGCCAAGATGGCGCCGCCGCCGCCGCCGCCGCTGGCTGGGATAAACAATAAACAAAACCAGTGACGTGACCAAAAACTACTTCGTTCAACCTCTTTGTTGGAACCGGAACTTATGTTTGACAGCTGTGCGATGCGATCCATACAGTTTGTAAGAAAAGAGTTTCATCAATGTAACACGGGTCGATATGGATTTCTTTAACAATCAAAGCAATGCATACATTTGAGCGAGACGGCTTAAAGACGTGACGTCAGATGGTATATAATCTGAGCGAGATGCAAATAGTAGTGACCTCAGTGACACTATTGAATGAGTTAAGTATATCACCACGAGCGCGACAAATTGTAGATAAGGAATGGTGGGAAATAAATGACATGACGTATTAAAAGTAAGTACAAGTATAAAATAATTTCAAATAATCGGACGTCTGAAACTTAAAAGTAACTTGAAGCAGAGATCGGATCTCAAAATTGGAAATTTAAATCTCTTTTAGTATAGGTAGGTATAGGTGTATAGTATAGGTACCACTTAATGATCTAGCTACAGAAGTTTTACTTCTAACACGTGTACGGTGCTACACGCGTAACTTTTTTTTATTTTTGGTAACCTCAAAATCACCACGGCCATTGACTCTTCTGGTTAGTTGAAATAAAAAGAATTAATCTGCAAAGAAGTTATGGTCATATTATTATCCAATCTGACCATCAGCTTAAAAACCGTGACGAGGTACATTACGTGAGCAATAAACAAGCACATCAAAATCCTTTGATGAGCTTACATAGACCCCTGCATCGGAAGATATTCATCCAGAACATTTCAACAATCATAACCTCACTTACAGTCAAAATTAATGTTACAGATCTCAACTTACCTAAAGAAGCTTCTGAAAATGTTGCATTTGCATCTCATTTTAAAGAAAACGTTTTGCTTGCTTTGCTTGAATTTGGGAACAAGAAAATCCAAAAACCATAAGGAACTTGTTGAGGACATGCTGTCAAATCTACGGGAATCAGGGTACAACCATAGAGCAAGTATTAGAATAGAGAAACATAGTACACACTGGAAGGCGTCGCCTTTAAAAATAGCATGAATCCAGATGGCGTTAGTGCGCGCTAATAGCATAAGTTTCCAAAAAAAAACCGGTAGTATTTGCTCCATGGTACAACATAAGCATAGGAATATACTTTGTGCACTCACATTTAGATCGTTACCCTATAAATTTTGGCAATATTAGTGAAGAACAGGGTGAAAGAATTTATCAAGATATTAAGTACGCCCAATTGAAGGATGTTATGAAGGAACACTGCACTCTTAAATGATGGTCTATTACTGTTGATGCTTGCGAAGGGATCCAAATTTAGATAAGCATTTAATGAAAACGCTAAAAATATCATTTGACAAAGTTGAATAAGTTGTAGAGGTACTTAAATACCAATTTTCAAGTGATTTTTACTCAAAACAGCTAAACTGTAAATTTCAAAAATTAAAGCTGTTAGCAATAAACCAGTATTTTTCCCCGTAATCAGGAAACCGTATCTACTCAATAACATCAAAAAATGCGAGGAAAGAAAGTGGTGTCGACCGTGATTCATAATTTCTAATAAATAATTGCGCCGAATATTGTGAGAATTGTAGAATCGCCCGCTATAAGGTAATTGTGCCAGTTACTTCCCTCGTTCCTCGGCTGTCAGGAGTCGCTCACGGCGCGCTACCCTACTCCCCGTGGACACGTTTCGTCATCTCAAAATGGAGGACTCAACATTGATAAGGACTTACGCCGATTCCAGCAAACGGTTGGTTAAATATTACATCTAGAAGTTAAGTTTTATACATACAGCAAAAGGTTAATTATAGTAAAAAATTGGTCAAGTGCGGGTCGGACTCGCACACGAAGGCTTCCGCACCATCGTCATCTGTGCCTAAAACGAAAATACCTTCAATTTTGCGTCTGTCGTTTCTTGCTATTAAAAATGTCAGGCGCTATTGTATTGAAATTTGCTTAATTATTTAATTCTAAACACCTTTTTTTCGTGTATTTCCGTATTTATTGCGGCATCCGTATTGCGGCAATAGAAACACACATTCTGTAAAACATTTCAACTCTAGCTATTACGGTTCGTGCTGTAGGACCCGATGACGGACAGACGGACGGACAGAAGGACAGCGGAGCCTAAGTAATAGGGTCCCGTGTGGCACCCTTCGGATACGGAACCCTAAAAATGAAAATGTATCCCTTTAATGTCTCACCGAATGGCCTTTACCCGGATACGTGTAAGATTGAACCATCCTCCGCCTTGCTGACTCAGTGCGGGTTGATAGAAGGGTAAACAATGTGTTAGCGATGTCTGACTCGATGTTGTGGAACAATTATTAACAAGAAACATAACCTAGGTTTGCTGGAAGATATTTCTTGATAGGGTTATTCTCGACTCAAAGTTACCTTGTACAGATGCCAGATCTGTGTAACAGTTACCTACCACAGCAGTTACTAACAGATTAGTGAGTGAACAGCCCCCCTAGACAAAGTTAAACGCTAACGATAGCGAAACGAAACGATAACTTTTTATGTATGCGATTTGACATTTGGCTTCGCTAAGGTGACGTCACGTAGCGATTCCAAATGTCAAATCGCATACTTAAAAAGTTATCGTTACGTTTCGCTATCCTTAGCGTTTAACATTGTCTAAAGGCACTGATGCAATCGGTCCCTCAGCTATATGCTCTGGGGGTAAAGACATGTCTCTTCAAGAGGTTTGAAATTAGATTAATATACTATCATTAAGCTCTTTGGATACTAAGATAGCTATCTTACTCTATCATCTAGTCTAGCTAGATGTTTATAGTGTTCAGCAAGTGCTGTGAATGAAGGCAAGCTTTTGGTTTATCTTAATTTCATTTAATTTCATTTCATTTATACTTTATTGCACAAAAACATAAAAACACTTATCTCTCTCTCTCCCCTCTTATCTTATAATGTAACGCAAAATATTAAAAGTTGTTACATGGAAAATATAACTGGCTAAAAGTAGGTGCCTCTGTTTGATAACTGTTGTTTCTTTATACTAGCTTGTTGATGAGTGTCCACTTCCATTCGCTGATATGTTATCATAATTTGATTATTTTGGTCGCCAGAAAAGCTTTCCGAAGTTACCTCTAAATGTATTTGTTACACATTGTTTTTACAATTTTGCTCTGGATTTCAGGTCAAAGTCAAAGTCATTTATTTTAATTTTAATAATTCTAATTTATTAACCCTTTTACTAATAAAGACTGTGCAACGTGTATGCGGGTAGCGGACCCGGACCCCACTCTGTTACTCTATACTAAACACCCACTACAACTATTAAGTAGTAAGTGTGCGGATTTCAAATATTCGCTAATGTCACTGGAATCATTGGGTTTCTATTCTGACAATGCATTATTGCAGTTCTATGTCTATTGTCTACCCAATACCTACGGTGAAGCACAGAAGCAAAATATTTAGAACAAAAAACAATACTTTATGTAAAACAAACGGCTAAGTCCTTGTCGAATTCGTCTACCGAGGTTTCCACCCAAATCGCATTTTCTTGTCGAGTGAGCATTACCTAGAAGTTTGGTTTTTCAGGGTTCCGTACCCGAAGGGTGCCAAACGGGACCCTATTACTATTACTAAGGCTCCGCTGTCTGTCTGTCCGTCCGCCCGTCTGTCCGTCAGCGGGTCCTACAACACGAACCGTAATAGCTAGACTCTAGCAATTACGACTCTAGCTGCTAGAGAGTTGAAATGTTTTACAGAATGTGTATTTCTATTGCCGCAACAACAAAAAGGGGGTGTTTAGAATTAAATAGTAGGTATTAAGTCAATTTCAATACAATAGCGCCTGACATTTTTTAATAGCAAGAGACGACAGACGCCGAGATTGAAGGTATTGCCGTTTTAGGCACAGACGACGATGGTGCGGAAGCCTTCGTGTGCGAGTCCGGCCCACACTTTACCTTGATCAAGTCACTACAGACCTGAGTAATTGATGATTTTTCACACATTTCGTATACTAATTTAAGACTTTGAGTGAGGCAAAAAACGTAAGTTATAAAGCAAAATTTCATCATCGTGAATATTATAAAAGAACAAGTCGTGACTGACTGACTGACTGACTGACTGACTGAGTCATACATACATAGCGTTACGCCTTTTCCCATACGGGGTAATGCAGGCACAACTGCGCCCACTTTTAGCCAGTGACTGAGTCATCAACGACTAACCCCCAGTTTCTAATGGAGTGGTCAAATGTCAAATGCGATTAATCTTTGATTAATTAAATGTAGCCGCACTTGATTGGCTGAAAGTTTAAACAAGGGTGACCAGTGCCATAGCTAGTTGCAGAAACCGGGAGCAAAGCTAGAAGGCTGGAATATTGAGGGTGAGGGTATAAGCTTCCTATGATGCAGACATAGACATATGTTTATTCGCTGAAGAAAACATGGGTACATTGACAGACAAATTCAAAGGCAGGAAATCAACATTAAATTGTAGAAGTAAACACGGAAGTATTTTTCGAAACAGAAGATTTAAAGATTTAAAGATTTAAAAGATTTAAAAGATTTTAGAAGTTTAAAAGATGACGTACGCCTGCCTCGCCAGTGAAATGGATCCAACTCAGCATAAAGCTGCAACAAGGCTGCAGCGCTGATTTGATTTACTAATAGGCATAAGTGGCTAAGCTAGTGTGCCTACATTATACGGTGAGAATAATGATTTGGATTCACAATTGATTGTGCTATTCCGCACCGCCACGATACATTAGCCATAATTGTGGAAATGGCACACTGTACGGTCCGGTGATTGGTATTGATTGGTCGGACGATTTGATTTGATTGCTGTTTACGCTTTGATTGGAGTTGAAATTTGCGAAGGCTGTCTTTTTGAGGGTTTGTTTCATCTAAGTAAATAATGGTGATTTCAGAAACCTGACGGGCAAACTTTCTTTCTTTTTTAGACTTTGATTATATTCCTCAAATAAAATCTAACAAATTCAGGCCTGGGTACACAATGAATATTAAACTTTGACGGATACTAGGACCCGTAATATTAAACCACACTCAGCTCTGAGAGCCATCTTACCGTATGCCTATTGTAATAAACCTACTTGAAGTAAAGTAAGGTAAACATTAAAATACAAGCACATACAATACTTCTGGGCTCACACTAGGATACCCTTTGTCGTGGGAACCAGAAACAGCGGCAATACAAACATGTAAACATCCAAGACCTGACCATCTGTATTTTTGTTTTCTTCATCCCCAGCCGGGAATCGAACCCGGAAACTCTCGCATGGTACTCAGAGCCACAACCGCTGTGCCACAGAGGTCATCATTCTGTTTCATGTAACACATACACACACACACTCTCGCACGCGCACACCGAAGTTAGTATAAGTGGTTTAAGGGCCGCCACACCACACAGTCGGAATTCCGATTTGGAATTCCGTAACGGAAATATCCCGGACGCAGTAAATCCATACAAGTCTATGGATCTACCCAGAGACTATATATCCAATTGACTGCGCCTGCGGAGGAATGCGGCTCGTCAAACGTTTGTTGTATTCAACAAACGTTTGCATACGCAACCTATGTATGATGACGGGCTGCCCGCCAGACAGATTCGCAGCGGCTGACCAATCACAGCTCTCTTACCTCGTCCTCCGCCGCCCGTAAATTGGTGAGTTGTGTTTCAAATGAAAATGTATCTATGCGCTCTCCACTGGATAAGTCCTCCCTGGATCTACCACGTACAAACGGAAGTTTTCCGTTCGAAATTTTCTCTGATTTGTATGGAAGTTGATCCCTTTTCGGAATTCCGAAACGGAATAATTCCGGCAGTCTGTGGCGGCCCGACAGCAAATAAACACAAGACTCATTATAAGTATCCTTCGTAAGTACGCTTGGTATGTAATATCACCTGTGCCTAATGTGGACGGGAAGGGGGAAGCAGGTGGGAGGGGGAACAAGATAAACGCCTGAACATTATAACGGTAACAAGTGAGAAGATCTCGCGAAAGAAAGTCAGGTTTTTTGGGTGATGTTATTTGGAAAATGGAGCTTCTATGAATAAAGAGGGCATGTTTGTGCCTCTGTCACCCTGTATGGGAAAAAATGTGACTCTTTGCAGGTTCGCCGACAAATCTTATATAACAATGGTTCGCCATTGTTCGGTCGTTCGAGCGGTGTGTTTCTGCGAGTGAAGGGGTAAGTAATCATTATATTGTGAGGATGTATATTTTCATTTGTTTGTGAAATCACCAAGTCATACATGTGTGAATGGAAGAAATCTCTTAATAGAGATAAGCTCGCATTTGTCATGTGTTGTCCACTTTCAATTGTAAAATGTGTTATTTTGTGCAATAAAGTATAAAGTAAGTTGCTGCTAAGTTTTTTTTTCTCTCTTTTACTGTGGATATCTGTTACCGGCTTAATTTTTGTATTTACTACCATTGTTATTTATTTTATATGCTGTTGATGTCCCAAATAAAATAAATAAATAAATAAAATAAATAAGTAAGTAAGTAAAGGTTGAAAATTTGGTGGGAAAAATAACCCCTTGACTTAATGTCTGCTGTCTCGAGGCTAGTACAGACCTGCCAACTTATACTTTGGCAAGAAGTATAAGACAAAAAATAATGGCAGCATAATTATGTGACATATTAGGGCACCACTGCGTGTTTTGATTGACAAGCCAAATATGTCATTAAAGAAAACATGCAGTAGTCAGCAAATGTTGTCATCATTTAATGTCTAGCATTTCTTGCTTCTTCTATAGCTGTGAACTGACGTGTGTTGCTAGTGTCTGTCTAGTATATTGCCATATTTGGAAATTTCGTCCGTGCATAGAATGATGTTTCAAAGATGGCGGTCGTAAAGAGTTCTGAATACTGACATTTCAGGGATAAATTGGTAGAAAAAGGTCTGTATGTGGTCTGTTACTCTATGCTGTACGTTATGTTTTGAAGGCTATTTACATTTATTTATATTATTAATGATGATTAATTTATGAAAACGGAGATGGCGGGACGACCTCGACAAGTTTTTGCCGGGGTGGCCGGAGGTGGCACAGACCAGGGAAGTGTGGACGAAAGAGGGGGAAGCCTTTGCTCAGCAGTGGGACACTTTGATGGCTAAATAAATAAAAAAAAAAATTATGATTAATGATGAATTTATAAAATCACACAGCCATTCTTACAGCTAGTCGGAAACGCTACACGCTATCTGATATTCTGTCTATAAAACGCTATGTAATTCTGTCCCGGTTTGTCCCGCGTGAAGGTGGACAGCGGCCTATAAGTTAACTTTATTATCGTAGAGCTTTCGCTTGTTGCCTACGAGGCGTAACACTTCGTAGCGCTCGTAGTTCGTAGCAGATGGCTACGACAGCGTAGCGCGTAACGCACAGTAGTGTATCCGACAAAATTTTACACCGTTGTTGCACGTTGTCCCTATTGCCTCTGTCCCCATTACCGGTGTACTTCTATGATATAACATCCAATAATCTTCACAAGCATATTTACAATAAATACATAAAATAGCGTCACGCCTTTTCCCATACGGAGTGGCAGAGGCACAATTGTGCCCACTTTTAGCCAGTGATTCGATACTTTATTTTCCGTAACAACATAATAGTTAGTTCATATTCATATTCATTTATTGCACGCCATAATAACATTAAGGTCTTAAAAATAGTGTAGATAATTATGGACCCTGTTGGGCACAAGCAATATTCTATCTAATATAAGTACTTAAGTATTATAACCAAATTATTATACTCTATTAAGTAATTTACACATTAACAACAGTAACAAGATATTATACACTTTTAAATAACATTAATTATATGCCATATAGTTAGGCCTAATTTGTATGTGGATGCTAAAGAAATATAATTGAAACAAAAAGTAAACTTTAGAAAAAACCGACTTCCACAAACCCTATTTGATTAGATTGAGTTTAATACTAACTGTAACCCCCTTATCCCCCCCCCCCCTTGGGGAATTAATTTTGTCAAATCCTATATCAGTGCTACCCCACGCGACTAAGGAACCCCTATACAAAGTTTCATGGCTCTAGGTCCACCGGTTTAGGCTATGCGTTGCCTGCCCGTCAGCCACGCATTGTATTTGTACCTAGTATTGAGCAGTTCTGGTGGCCATATGTGGTCTTCATCAGCAGTTCCGCATCACAATATTATGCTTACCATGTGCATTTGCACGAGTTATTATGAAAAACACAAAAATCACTATAGGTCTGCCTATAATATTTGAAGAGTTCTCTCGATTTCTCCAGGATCCCATCATCAGATCCTGACCTGGTGTCAATGGGACCACCCTTGAGGTATTACCTATACGCTGAAAAAAGATTTGTTCAAATCGGTTCATAATTGGCGGAGTTATCGCGTAACAAACATAGAAAAAAAAAAAAAAACATACGGGTCGAATTGAGAACCTCCTCCTTTTTTGAAGTCGGTTGAAAAATAGAAATAGGAAATGTAGTGACAGTGAGTAAGTATTATTGACAGTTAATAACCCACAGCGAAAAATGAGGGGTGAGTTTGAAGCGTCTGTCTGTCTGTGTGTGTTTGCCAGTATTCTAGCGGGTGGATGGATTTTAATCCGGTTTTCTGTAAATCGTAATTGACTTCAATGCCATGACACCTATTTCCGCCAATAAAATCGATTCCGAGGTCCGAAAGTTATAAGCTTAACAAGGAAATAAGTCCGCCTTACAATAAAGTTTTCATTTAAGTATCGGGGACTCCATTCTATCTTTCTATATTTTACTTTACTGGACAAAAAAAGCCACTTACTAATGGAAAAATCATGTTCAAAGAGCTTAATAATCTCTAATAATAGTATTCTGTTACACCCTGTATAATGCAGTGTGCAATTAAACTGTATGTAGTTTAATAATTGAAACAAAAAGTAAACTTTAGAAAAAACCGACTTCCACAAACCCTATTTGATTAGATTGAGTTTAATACAAACTGTAACCCCTTATCCCCCCCCCCCCCCTTGGGGAATTAATTTTGTCAAATCTCATCTCAATGCTACCCCACGCTACTAAGGAACCTCTGTACAAAGTTTCATGGCTCTAGGTCCACCGGTTTAGGCTATGCGTTGCCTGCCCGTCAGCCACGCATTGTATTTGTACCTAGTATTGAGCAGATCTGGTGGCCATATGTGGTCTTCATCAGCAGTTCCGCATCACAATATTATGCTTACCATGTGCATTTGCACGAGTTATTATGAAAAACACAAAAATCACTATAGGTCTGCCTATAATATTTGAAGATTTCCCTCGATTTCTCCAGGATCCCATCATCAGATCCTGACCTGGTGTCAATGGGACCACCCTTGAGGTATTACCTATACGCCGAAAAAAGATTTGTTCAAATCGGTTCATAATTGGCGGAGTTATCGCGTAACAAACATAGAAAAAAAAAAAAAACATACGGGTCGAATTGAGAACCTCCTCCTTTTTTGAAGTCGGTTGAAAAGAGAATCCCATAGTCTTATGGAAGGTTTCATACCTACACAGTGGATTACTATAGACGAGCGTTTGACAAGTTGCAGTTCGATATAGTAGGTGATTGCCCCGGCTTTGTTCGGCTCCGCCGGTAATTAGTCTGTCAGTCCGACGACACGGTTCACGGGCGTTGGGCTGAACTATATTACAGTAGGTATAGTTGACTTGTAACTAACTACTATACTAATATGTAGGCAATTGTTGTGAGATGGAAAAAGGAAGGGTTTTGCCCAGCAGTGGGCGGTAAAAAAGTTTTGTAAACATTAATGTCCCCTCTTTATCGGGATACAAGTAAGGTTGAGCCATACTCCAGCACGCTGGCTCAGTGCGGGTTGGTGGAGGGGTGTCGGGCTGTTGCCAACCCGACTGTCAGAACATATCAAGCTCCCATTAGGGCCACTGACACTGACTTTACGACTTTTTAAAATATAAGCTAGTCAAACAGTCTTTATACTTTATTGCACAAAATAACACATTTTACAATTGAAAGTGGACAACACATGACAAAGGCGAGCTAATCTCTATTAAGAGATTTCTTCCAGCAAACCTAGGATGGACAGGAAATAATTTAACAACAGGTAGACCCATGTGCACAACATTAAATAAGATAAAACTATAAACTACTTAACAATACGTACATAAATACCAGACTTATAGATATAAATAAGTTAAGCAAATATACCTAAATAAAAGTACTTAAATTTAATACGGTAGAGAAAGATAGTGTTCTTTCAACCGACTTTTAAATATGTTGAGTGACGGACTGTCTCTAATAGCGTTGGGGAGTTCGTTCCAGAGTTTTATGGCGCGAAGTCGGAACCCATGTTCGTAGGCGGCAGTGTTGTGTCCAACATAATATCTCGCATTTTCCCATATTTGGTGGCAGAAGCACCAACTATGCCCACTTTTAGTCAGGTATTCAGTACTTCATTTTGCGTGACAGGGGGTTATCCCATCGCCGCAGCTATGGAGTAATGAAGGTTTTCTCAAGATGATTTTCCGAGAAAACCTTTCGCAATATTCGGACCGAGTCAAGTGTTGACTTATAAAACTAAGGGAGCAGAGTTTGGGTGCCTTCGCACTTCCACGCTAACTAAGTGGTCATTAAATTACCACTACCCTTTTGTGTGGCATGAGAAGACAGCTTTCCAAAGCTATTTTGGCTTGCGGTGAGAGGTGGAACTAACGCTTTCTGACAGGTTCGTTGCATTTAGTTGCGTAGAACTGGCGCCCTCCTGTATATATAATAAAACCGGCCAAGTGCGAGTCGGACTCGCGCACGAAGGGTTCCGTATCATTATCTATAAAAAAAGCAAAAAAATAATATTGTATGGGAGCCCACCCTAAATATTAATTTAATTTTAATTTAATTATTTATTTTTTAAGTAAATAATATACTCAATATACCTATTGTGAATATTTTAAGCGTCTACCTGCTACCATTATCAATATCGAGCAAAAATGAGCAAAAAAATCACGTTTGTTGTATGGAAGCCCCCCTTAATATTAAATTTCTTTTGATTTTTAGTATTTTTTGTTATAGCGGCAACAGAAACACATCATCTGTGAAAATTTCAACTGTCTAGCACGGTTCATGAGATACAGCCTGGTGACAGACAGACGGACGGACGGACAGCGAAGTCTCAGTAATAGGGTCCCGTTTGGCACCCTTCGGGTACGGAACTAAATGTAGGAACAGTTGTGCCTCTGCCACCCCGTATAGGAAAAGGCGTGACGTTATGCTATTTAAGGTTACCTTGTGGAACCATGGGGGACGATTCTAGTTCGCGTCCGCAGGAGTGTACCCACCGAAACCCTGCACGCGTCCCCCGGGTGGTGCTAAACGAACTCGAAACCATAGGCAAATAGGCTAATTAAAAGGAATTTAAGGTTACATATCTCCTGGCCCCAAACTAAGACACACCACAGCACAACACATAATATATTTTACGACACTGTCAATAACCAGCATGTCTCTCTGGTAAAACAGTCACAGATTCATTTCACATCGTTCTCTGCTTGCTTGGATTCAACATTGAGGCATAGAACAAGGAACATATGGAACCGCCTTGCTCAGAAATTTTCTACACAAATGCTATTGCAAAGAGAGCGTTGGATGAGGGAACAAAGAAACAAAACACAACTACAGATGAAAAATAATATTGGTCACCATAGTAAAATTTTCAATGTGAATAATTTATGTGTGTGCGTGAAATGAGTATTTTGTACAAAAATTAATTCTGTGCTGTTTTTTTAAAGCTGAAATAAGTAAATTCGACATAAACAATCTTACCTACACGTTGCCTAACGCGTTCTAAGCGTTTGCCGACATCTGTACAGTATTTTTAGGGTTCCGTATCCAAAGGGTAAAAACGGGACCCCATTACTAAGACTCCGCTGCCCGTCCGTCTGTCTGTCCAACCGTCTGTCACCAGGCTGTATCTCATGAACCGTGATAGTTAGACAGTTTTTTCACAGATGATGTATTTCTGTTGCCACTATAACAACAAATAAATATTTAAGGGGCTCCCATACAACAAACATGTTTTTTTTTGCCGTTTTTATGGATAATGGTAAGGAACCCTTCGTCCGACTCGCACTTGGCCGGCCACTTATAGTTCGAGTGTAATTCGTTCTTTAGAGTTTCGATTTCTTGCTGGAATTACGTAAAACTTTTACAATAATAAAATTATTATTTAGTACATTGAAGCACAGCTGACTTCCAGCAAGAATCAAAGAAGAAGAGAATCTCTTGTGAAGATTATAGCGGTTTCAGTAAAAATTGTTCTAACTATTGCGGGTACGGAATCCGTTTGTGCGGCTGGTTGGTGTACTTGACTGTTTCAGTTTCATTTTGTTTTCGCTTCCGTTTGACGTCATTACAGAGCTTATGGAAGCTCATTTAATCTCAAAGCTAACGTACCAGCCACAGCAGCACAGATAGATATTATACTTGACTTTTCAACCGACTTCAAAAAAAGGAGGAGGTTCTCAATTCGACCCGTATGTTTTTTTTTTTTTTTTTTTCTATGTTTGTTACGCGATTGCTCCGCCAATTATGAACCGATTTGAACAAATCTTTTTTCGGCGTATAGGTAATACCTCAAGGGTGGTCCCATTGACACCAGGTCAGGATCTGATGATGGGATCCTGGAGAAATCGAGAGAACTCTTCAAATATTATAGGCAGACCTATAGTGATTTTTGTGTTTTTCATAATAACTCGTGCAAATGCACATGGTAAGCATAATATTGTGATGCGGAACTGCTGATGAAGACCACATATGGCCACCAGATCTGCTCAATACTAGGTACAAATACAATGCGTGGCTGTCGGGCAGGCAACGCATAGCCTAAACCGGTGGACCTAGAGCCATGAAACTTTGTACAGAGGTTCCTTAGTCGCGTGGGGTAGCACTGATATAGCATTTGACAAAATTAATTCCCCAAGGGAGGGGGGGATAAGGGGTTACAGTTAGTATTAAACTCAATCTAATCAAATAGGGTTTGTGGAAGTCGGTTTTTTCTAAAGTTTACTTTTTGTTTCAATTATGCATACTCTAATTTGATAATCGGTGTTCTTGTTCACCTTTTTCCTACTAGGCGGAGCTCCGGATTGATGACTAAATGTGGCGTGAACTCCCATTTGATGCCATTTCATGATACAAGTATACGACCATTTCTGAATTGGCATAACATACGCAAGTTTTTAAAGGTATTATGTTCATTAAACTAGAATTAGCTTTACACAGAGATGAGCAAAATCTCTGTGGTGTCGAAACCTAACATAAATTCCTTTTTAACCGACTTCCAAAGGGCGATGTTTACAATTCGTCAGGCTTTTTTATGAATGTACACCGATAGCGCCTAGACGGATAGACCGATTTGAAAGTTTTTTATTTTTTAAAGGATTGGCCTTCTTATTGGTCCCATTAACACCAGGTCAGGATCTGATGATGGAATCCTGCAGAAATCGAGGGAACTCTTCAAATATTATACGCAGACCTATTGTGATTTTTGTGCGTTTTCATGATAACTCGTACATTTGCTCATGGTAAGCATAACATTGTGATGCGGAACTGATGATGAGACCACACATGGCCACCAGAACTGCTCAACACTAGGTACAAATACAATACTAGGCGTGGCTGACGGGCAACGCATAGCCTAAACCGGTGGACCTAGAGCCATGAAACTTTATACAGGGGATCCTTAGTAGCGTAGGGTAGCACTGAGGTGGGATTTGACGAAATGAATTCCCCAGGGAGGGGGGGAGGGGGAGTAGGGGTTACAGAATCCATTTGGGTTTGTGGAAGTTGTTTTTTTTTTGTTTCTTTATACTATGGTACTGTAGCGACTTTGTTTGTTTGGTTGTTGCATCATAATAGGCAGATAGATCGATGACGTCACCAATATCGCGGGAAAAATCTGGATACGACTGGCACAGGACCGAATATGTTCGCACAAAAAGGAGGAGGCTTATATCTACCATCACCCAGCAGTGGGCGGAAACAATGATGATATTAGCACCTTTAAGTATACTTCATAGATTGGCTTAGTTTGGTGTAGCGAGGAAACTTTGGAAGGAAACTTTTGGGTCGTGCCCCCTGTCACGCAAAATGGAGTATTGAATAACAGAGAGATAAACTCGCCTTTGTACATGTTTTTTCCAATATTAAATGTCTGTATTATGTTTTCTGTGCAATAAAGTATATGGTGAATAACTGGCTAAAAGTGTTGACGCTAAGTTATGTTACGAGTATGAAAGCTTCCCTTTGGTATTAGTTTAACTTATCGCGTAAATAATCATTTGTCTCTGTTTGTTGCGACGCTCTGTGAACGACGCGTGTCGTAATCGTAACCAAAAGCTTGATAAGACTGTAACGACTCGAGCTTACTAAGCTTACTCGAATGGAAGTCGCACGAAAATATATTTTTTGAGAAACAAGATGAGTTTTCCGATCATCATAGCAAACCATATATTGGGGAATGATAGTACCCATCATTATGAACAACTTTCCTCAAGAAACATTGACGCAAATGAAAAAAAAAATTGGGTCTCCCATAGTACATAACTTGAAATCTGATCGGGGCAATGTACTGAGGGACGAAAAAAAATTTTCATTTGCGACTATTTATGTTTCTTAGGGAAAGTTGTTCATAATGATGATCCGTACTATCATTCCCCAAAATATGGTCAGCTAATTTAATGTTACCCTATATATCCAAAAGAGTGCCCGTGATCGCAAAATGCTGTTTTGCATCCTGGTACTGACCATGTACCAATAACATGAGTACATAAGGTTAGGTAGGTAAGCAAAGTATTTATTAGCAACCTTTTTTTTTAAATAGAATCCTTTCTTTAAAGAAAACTTTTGAATATTTTATTTTATTATTATTCTTATTTCGTTAGATTGTAATCTAGGTTTGCACAATTTTACGGTGACATAAACAGATTTGTTTCGGATTTCATTTCAGATTAAAAGGGCTCAATGGTAGTGACGTCATCCAACAAGCGTTCCCTTTCTCTGCTGCTCTAATTAGTCGAGTGCCGTCTCTGCACAAGTGATACTCTGCACACCCTCTGTACTGACACTGCTCTGCGCACAGAGTGAGCAGGACTGGAAGCGCCGACTGAAATCCCTCTTAGCTCTTACACACGCTCGAGAGCATACAGAGTCCCGTATTTCTTTTTCTTAATCTATCGCCTGGGCACTGGCTTTTATTGGTTCAGTGAGGGTTGATAGAGGGCGGCCAGAAAAAGACATGAAAATTAAGAATCATTTGATTTTTATCCCCCACAATTGAATTTCAATACACTAGGTGACGTCATCAACATAACTAATTCCGAGTCTACAAATTAGACTAGGGAGTTATTACGTCACGTCCGCAGGATATAATTTGATCCTAGCCCTGCACGGACGCCTATTCCGCCGCCGTTCTGATAAATACGTGACATTGGTCTGTACCTACCTAATAGTAATAGAAAGACCGCCATTAATTACAAAAAAAATCTAAGCTAAACAAATACCTACTAAAATCTCTAAAACCACATCATATTATTTAGAGTGGTGAGCGGATGGCGTCTCCAATATAATTCCTCCTTGGCCCTGTGATTCACGCTATCAACACCACATTAGTCTGGACTATGAAGAAGTTTTTAGAACACAACCAGACGTTACATGCACTAGGACAGAGCTTTCCAGCATTAATTTTCATGTCTAGATTTACTGAATGAAATCTTCACTTTACTTTACGTAAACTTTTTTCCACAGAACAATAAACATGTAATTCAAAGAAAAACATGTGTAAATGTGTTTTCTGTGTGTCTGTTTTGTGAATTACAACAAAAAAGAACTTGTACTTATCTAAAAAGTTATACAAAAAGTGGCTAAGTGCGAGTCGGACTCGCCCATGAAGGGTTCCGTAGTATCATATAATTATTATACTGGATTTTTGTGTTGTTACTTTGTTTTTCATAGTCTTTGTATGAATGCCAAAGTTATCTTTGCAGATTTTAATAAATGTTTTATATCTTAAAAACTGATTATTATATTTTGTTCAAACCAATTTTCATCGAAAGTTTATATTGAGGTACACAGCATATATTTTTTATAGATTTATCAATCTCTTACTTTAAAAGTTAGAGGGGGGGGGGACACAATTTTTTCCACTTTGGATGGGTCTGTCTCTTTAAAGATAGACTTTGAGGTAAAATAGTTTTAGAAACCTCTACTTCATTTTTGGAGACCTATCTATAGACAACCCACATATATAGGTTTGATGAAAAAAAACATTTTGGTTTCAGTTTCTCCTTAATTTTTTATTTTTTTTCAGTTTTTGTATAAAAATCGTAAAGCGGTTCATAGAATACATCTACGTACTAAGTTTCAACTGTTTAGTACTAATAGTTTTGGAATAAAGTTGCTGTGACATACGGACGGATGGGCGGACAGACAGACTTGACGAAACTATAAGGGTTCCTTGTTTCTCTACGGAACCCTAAAAAGCGTATTTTAATAAGCAGAATATCAACTGCCTACTTATAGGCTCACGCGACTTGTTCCCATACGCGAAAGCAGAGGTACAGATGCAATACTCTATACTACTGCTACGTACAACAAAATATGCGAAGCGAGGCCAAACAATAATAATAATTAACTATACGCCTCTAACGTCCACACAATTAATAACACTAGGTACCTTAAACACTTCTTAACAAAGCCCATAATTGCACGACATTTCATTTAACCCCTAGAGCGTCGTAAGCCCTCTCTGAACGTTTTTAACCTCTCAGACGCGAGCGTTATAACTTGGAAGCGCTCAAGGGAAAACTATACCTTCCCCACCTCCCCTTTTGCCTACCTCGCCCCGCTACCCCCGATTGGGTGTTCAGGTCGCACCAGATATCTTTGACACTAAATTAAATGTGACCTCTCTCTCTCACACACCCTACTTTAACATCCCTAAATTAGGTCCAGTTAATAACATCGTGCAACAAATCGAAGAATGGAAACGCCCATTTATAGTTTTTCTCACATTAAAAATCGTGTTATGTGTGTATGTGTACTCGTATGTAGTTCAGATAGGAACATAATAATAACCGGCCAAGTGCGAGTTGGACTCGCGCACGAAGGGTTCCGTACCATTATCTATAAAAAAACCGCAAAAAAAATATTGTATGGGAGCCCCTCTAAATATTAATTTAATTATTTATTTTTTAAGTAAATAATATACTCAATATATTGTGAACGTTTTAAGCGTCTACCTGCTACCATTATCAATATCGAGCAAAAATGAGCAAAAAAAATCACGTTTGTTGTATGGGAGCCCCCCTTAATATTAAATTTCTTTTGATTTTTAGTATTTTTTATTATAGCGGCAACAGAAATACATCATCTGTGAAAATTTAAACTGTCTAGCTACCACGGTTCATGAGATACAGCCTGGTGACGGACGGACAGACAGCGAAGTCTCAGTAATAGGGTCCCGTTTGGCACCCTTCGGGTACGGAACCCTAATAATATGGCGCCATCGAGCTGATGATGTCGAAGGCGGGTTTTTTAATGCCTGAAATAAATAAAATTATTATTATTATATTTTGAAATCCCTACAATCTGGGCTCATTTCATTCACCGTGACAAGGTGTATTAATATTTACTGGCGTATTTCATACTCGTAATCATTACCAGACATTCATAATGGAGCTGGAAGGTAATAGCCGGAACATTATTTTCAACCGACTTCAAAAAAGGAGGAGGTTCTCAATTCGACCCGTATGTTTTTTTTTTTTTTTTTCTATGTTTGTTACGCGATAACTCCGCCAATTATGAACTGATTTGAACAAATCTTTTTTCGGCGTATAGGTAACACCTCAAGGGTGGTCCCATTGACACCAGGTCAGGATCTGATGATGGGATCCTGGAGAAATTGAGGGAACTCTTCAAATATTATAGGCAGACCTATAGTGATTTTTGTGTTTTTCATAATAACTCGTGCAAATGCACATGGTAAGCATAATATTGTGATGCGGAACTGCTGATGAAGACCACATATGGCCACCAGATCTGCTCAATACTAGGTACAAATACAATGCGTGGCTGACGGGCAGGCACCGCATAGCCTAAACCGGTGGACCTAGAGCCATGAAACTTTGTACAGAGGTTCCTTAGTAGCGTGGGGTAGCACTGAGATGGGATTTGACAAAATTAATTCCCCAAGGGTGGGGGGATAAGGGGTTACAGTTTGTATTAAACTCAATCTAATCAAATAGGGTTTGTGGAAGTCGGTTTTTTCTAAAGTTTACTTTTTGTTTCAATTATTTGTAAAGTATTTTGTCTTGTACAACCCATCGAGTTTGGATTCATTTGATTCGTTTTAACAAAGTATATTTATAGACTTTGTTAAAACGAACCAAACAAACTGGAGACAAAAGGCTTGCGTCCAAGGTGATCCAATAAATCTAGGAACAAGTCATAAGTTGAAGCATTATGTACAAAATGGCTTGACATTCTCAGAATTGTACATTTCCAGCAGATATATTTTATAAAGTCAATTTTGTGCAAAAAAAGACAGCACTTTTGATGGCACTTTTGCATGACGCCACTCTGTGGTTATTTTATAGAACTCAGGAACCGAAAATCCGTTTTGACAGGTCATAAAAAGTATCTATTTTGACTTGACAGGCCACAAGCCTATTATTTACTTTCGGCATGTATTTAACGCGGCGACAAATTGATACCATTCCGGATCTTAAAAAAACTGAAAATGGATCGTAAATAAACTACTTTGGCGACTAATTTGAGGTAGCATCTTAACTAGAAAGCGGCGGCTTTTTAATGAGTTTTGAGGTTTTATTTAAATTTTATCTGGCAGTGATTTTCTTTTGTGGCAATTGAATTTCTTCTAAGGCGACAAATTATTGGCGGATAAAAAAGTTAAAATAGGCTTTCATAAATTCTAAAATGGGGTTGTCAATAACCTTGACCAAGGTCTTAAAAAAAATTCTCATTTCGCACCTTTCGGTCATAGACAAAAGGCATGTGACGCGGTCAGTACAAGCTAATGCCCGCATGCATGGAGCTACTGAAAAGGAACTGATCACTGATCAGTGACGGACGCTTCGTCACATATTTTATGAATGGATTATGGAATAAATGTGCAATGGGGCATGTGTTGTAGAGAGGCAAAAAAGATCTCTATTATAAAGTTAAATACAATGCAGTAAATGTACTCCATTACCCCGCACCAGGGAGCACTTATCCAGTGGAGAGCGCATAGATACATTATCCTTTGAAACACAACTCACCAATTTACGGGCGGCGGGGGACGAGGTAAGAGAGCTGTGATTGGTCAGCCGCTGCGAAACTAGCTGGCGGCCCGTCATCGTACATAGGATGCTACGTTGAATACAACAAACGTTTGGCGAGCCGCATTCCCCTGCAAGCGCAGTCAATTGGATATATAGTCTCTGCCCCGCACCAACATAAAGTGATTTGTTCAAAATTATCTGTAGCTAGTCTTGTCCTGATGATGCTTCTTAATTGTATACCCCTTCTCTATCAGAAGTTCAGAAGGACACCGGTCAACCAACCTAACAATGGCGAACAATAGATAGATAAGATGTGTCGACCAAGGGTAATATCGTGCCGTGCATAATCATAAGGACTTATTGGTGCATTAAAAATTCTGGCAATGGCGATCCACAGGCAAAACGAATCCACCGATGGCGCTAGTAGCGGTCCGGCCATGTCAATGTCAAACTTTGTTTATGTTTTCGCTAAGAACAGATTTGTAGTTAATTTTAGTTTTATAGGGGTTTAATTTTAGTTTTATTGATCTCTGCATATCCTCGAGTGCATTGTTGCAACGAAGTTTTTTGTCCGAATTGCTTTTTCCCATCGCTTTTTCAGGTCGGGATTTTTGGGAAATAGACGAACCCCATTTTATCACATCCTGGTACGGCACAAAGAGGCATATTAGTGAAATCTATTGAAAATTTATCAAAAACCACAGAAAAACGGATCAATTGTACGGGAATGACAGTTGATGACAGTTCAGCCTGGCCGTACCGATGCGCCCTCTACAGGGATAAAGTGGCAGTGTGGATCCCCTTTCTGCACGACAAGGCAGTTTAACAGTTCCATTATTCGACATCGAAGCAAAATATATTCGCACTTTGCTTGTAAATTGTGTACGTACTAAATTGAGGCACAACTCACAAAAATTAAAATTCTGTAACCAATTCGATTACTCAGTAACAGTTTGCACCAAGTTTTCTTGGTTCCGAGCGAGCTGTAGCCTCTTTTCCTCATCATATCTAACCTAATGCGAGAATGGGAGGTCACAAACCACCGCTCAAAGTCAAAGAAACTTGGCGCGGCCATTAACAATAGGGTAATCAATAAATAATTTCCGTGCGGTTCGGCGCTCAAAATACGCGAACAATCAGAAATCACTGCACCATTTACATTTTTAATCACAACTCAGGGAAGGGCGCCCTAAATCTTGGCACCAACATTAAAATTCAAGCGTACTTTGATTTACAAGGTGTAAATGAATTATTCATAATTCATAATTTCTTTATTGCACACAAAAGTTACATAGGACAGTAAAAAACATAGAAAACGTGTACAAAGGCGAGCGAATTAATGCAAAATGAGAAACTACTTTGTTAGGGACATTCTGAGCAACTTTCATTATGAAACCGACAATCTCTGTGTCGCAGCGGTTGCACATCTGCCTACCATGCGAGAGCTCCCGAGTTCGAATCCCGGCTGGAGACAAAAAAAAACCCAGGTCTTGGATGTTTACATGTTTGTGATGTCGCTGTTTCTGGTTCCCACGACACAGGGTGTCCTAGTGTAGGGCCATAAGTAATGTATATGTGTCTGTTTGTAAATGTTTCTCTTCTCAATAGGTACATAACAAATCAGCTGATCCACTCAGGCAACTGGGAAGTGAAAAATCAAGTTGCTCTGATCAAATCGGTTTCGTAATTAAAGTTGCTCATAATTATGTCCATAACAATTATTAATTTTGCGATAATTAATTTACACGTTGTATTGTACACGGGCAAAGCGGTTCTGTGTAAACTCGAGTAGGTAACTAGCAAAATGGTAAACCATGGCCACTTAGGTCAAAATAAGAACGAGTAAAATATCCAGGGTTCCGTCCCCGAAGGGTGTCAAAATGGACCCTATAACTAGCTTCCGCTGTCCGTCTGTCTGTATGTCAGTGCGACAAAATGATACGACAAAACGAGCTAAAGATGGTCATGATGGATCATGCTTGCCTCTCACGCAGGAGGTGCAGGTTTGAATCCCGGTGCTGACCATGTACGAATGAGATACTACTCGATTAAAAGTTACTCTTTTGTTGGTAAAATCCAGCCTTAGGTCAGTTTGTTGAAATCTTTTTTGAAGGCGAAAATCCAATGATACAAAAACCAGATTTTGGCGCTGAAATATTCAGCTGTTCCGCAGTAAATCTGAACATTATCTCTTTGATTCATACGGCTGGATTGAAAACTGAAAAAATCTCGAGCTCAACTCCCGTGTGCATGAGTGACTGTTATTTTTCGAGTTTTAAACTGCGCGAACTACGACGATATTTTTTGTGGACAATTAAAGCGGCTCTCATCAAATTGGATTTGTAGTTTTTCAGCATTTCTAGGTCAATAAAAACCGCCTTCATATTTATAAATCAGACATTATAATATATCTGTCGTGACAAGAATAAAATTGATCATTTTGTATTGTGGCCAACCATTTTATTATCTGGATGACCATTTCATGAATTTGGCAAAAAGGGTATGTTTCCCTGTTTCTCGTATGGTTTTAAGCTTGTGAGGTACTTCTGGTTGCCACGATACAGTGTGTCAAAATTGTAATAAACATTCAAATGATCAGTAGGGTAGCAGAAATTTTAATTACCCATCATAATGCTCCGTGGTCTAGTGGGTTTCACCTTGCTTCTCACGCAGGAGATGCAGGTTCGAATCCCGGTGCTGACCATGTACCAATGAAATGATTAATTATCGGACACTCCGTGTTTCGGATGGCACGTTAAGCTGTAGGTCCCGGCTACTATCACTACTTCGCGTAGTATGTAGTAGTCGTAAAACCCCTCCAACAACCCGCAATGAGCCAGCGTGGTGTAGTATGGCTCAATCTTACTCGGATCCGGGTAAAAGCCTGTGCACCTCGGTGGGGACATTAATGGGCTACATTTACTTTACTTACATCATAATGTGATGCCATTTTGTTAAAAATGTCAATCGTCTGAAATCACCACATGCAATTAGGTAGGTAAATAATACGACTGATTATTATCTGACTTCTGCATAGAAATATACAAAATGCATCTCAAGTACGCGATCGAACAAATCCAAACATTGATTCCCCGCAAAGCTGCAATATTTTTGGCAAACGCATCGGTGACTCTAAAAGATTCCCAACCCCTGGAATCTTGCCAAATACACTATAACACCTTTTAGTTTTAGAAATAGTATTCAAGCCACAGTCTAAAATATTTACCAACACCTTAATAGCTACTGTGCGCCTTTGAGTACTATAAAGTTGTAAAAATGTTGCTCTATGACAAATAAAAGTCAGGGGTGTGAAGCTGTGAATGCAGTTGGACAGTTTATGGTGCAGTCGTGATCATAGTCGTGACTCTTGACTCCATGGGGAAATTATTGCTCTCTGTGATATCTGAACTGAAGGTAATAATAAGTGTGTTTACAGTTAAGTAGTAATAGAAGCAACTTTGGAGCTAAGCTTGCCTTTGTACATCTTCTCTGAGTTGTTTGTGATTTGTAATGCTATCTTAAGCAACACCTGTTATTGAAATTATCTGAAGTTTTGATTTTAACTTGGCTGTTAAGAGTAATATCTAATACTGTAGGTCCTACAGTATATTCAATATCATGTCAAATGCATAAAATCATTTAGCAGTAGTAATTTATTCAAAACTATAATCGTCGAGTAAAGTATTTCTTGTTGCTTATACACCCCGTACAGGAAAAAACAAAAATATCTACAAAGTGATCGTAATCAATCATAATGTCATCAGGATATTTCAATAAAAACTCCCCATCTGTGGTCCCCTGGGTATTCGTTTCAGCGAATTGTGCGCCCTTTTCTATGGCGAAAAAATCTGATGATAATTTTAAGAAACCAAGAAATTTACTACTTTTTGCGAATGCGATATTTTATTCGCTTGCATTCAATCAGCTTTATTTTATCTACGTAATACTTAAACTTGACACATCTTCTTCTTCTTCTTCTTCTTCTATCAGGGGGATGTTGTGCCTGCACTTGGCCCACGAGAGCGGGGCCTTTGTGCATGTCCCCTGCACCTGCACTCTAGTTCAGCCATCCAAACTTGACACATTTTCACAACTACTTTTGCAAGTAACTACTTACTACCAAATCGTATTACTACATAATTATGTGGATAAAAATCTACATTCAAACGAGTAAAAGGCTTGCACCTTATATAAACTAGAGCGTTGTATCGGCGGTATGTAGCCGCCTCAGCAACTTATTCATAATTTGCAAAGAATCGCAGCAATCTTCTGAAGCTGGAACGAAACAGAATAAATATGAGAATGTAATATTTTACCCTTTTAGGAATCCGTAATCTGCATAAGCAACCCAAAGTCAGATGATATACTTACTCAAAATTACTGAAGTTGATATTTTACTCGTAACGCAAACGCTTAGCTTTTATGTTTTCCAGTTATAAAAAAAAACTTTATAACTTCTCAGTTATTGCGTTACAGTGGAAAAGGAGTGACGATGTCGCTTGTAGATAAATGAATAGATTTTATTAAGATTTACATAACATTATCCCTCTTATTCATAAAATTTATCAAGCCTTTGTTATCTAAAATGTGTTTTGTCCCTTTCAAATACAAATACAAATACAAATACAAATTCGTTTATTTTGCCAAACAGAGTACAATAATTATAAAACTTACTAAAATGTGCGGGTACTTAGAATTTTTAATTATATGCGATCTGCGATCCCCGCACTAGGCTCACAAACACTTTCAAAGTGAAAGAGAAAGACAAACGAATGTTAACGGATTTTAGCTATAATAGGTTTATTGGACGTTTATGAATAAGAGCGTACAACTATAACTTTAGTATTAACAAAGACACAATGCCCATTACCCCACATAACCTGTGTCTATAGGGAACAGTAACGTCAAAGACACAATGCCCATTACCCCACATAACCTGTGTCTATAGGGAACAGTAACGTCAAAGACACAATGCCCATTACCCCACATAACCTGTGTCTATAGGGAACAGTAACGTCAAAGACACAATGCCCATTACCCCACATAACCTGTGTCTATAGGGAACAGTAACGTCAAAGACACAATGCCCATTACCCCACATAACCTGTGTCTATAGGGAACAGTAACGTCAAAGACACAATGCCCATTACCCCACATAACCTGTGTCTATAGGGAACAGTAACGTCAAAGACACAATGCCCATTACCCCACATAACCTGTGTCTATAGGGAACAGTAACGTCAAAGACACAATGCCCATTACCCCACATAACCTGTGTCTATAGGGAACAGTAACGTCAAAGACACAATGCCCATTACCCCACATAACCTGTGTCTATAGGGAACAGTAACGTCAAAGACACAATGCCCATTACCCCACATAACCTGTGTCTATAGGGAACAGTAACTTCAAAGACACAATGCCCATTACCCCACATAACCTGTGTCTATAGGGAACAGTAACGTCAAAGACACAATGCCCATTACCCCACATAACCTGTGTCTATAGGGAACAGTAACGTCAAAGACACAATGCCCATTACCCCACATAACCTGTGTCTATAGGGAACAGTAACGTCAAAGACACAATGCCCATTACCCCACATAACCTGTGTCTATAGGGAACAGTAACGTCAAAGACACAATGCCCATTACCCCACATAACCTGTGTCTATAGGGAACAGTAACGTCAAAGACACAATGCCCATTACCCCACATAACCTGTGTCTATAGGGAACAGTAACGTCAAAGACACAATGCCCATTACCCCACATAACCTGTGTCTATAGGGAACAGTAACGTCAAAGACACAATGCCCATTACCCCACATAACCTGTGTCTATAGGGAACAGTAACGTCAAAGACACAATGCCCATTACCCCACATAACCTGTGTCTATAGGGAACAGTAACGTCAAAGACACAATGCCCATTACCCCACATAACCTGTGTCTATAGGGAACAGTAACGTCAAAGACACAATGCCCATTACCCCACATAACCTGTGTCTATAGGGAACAGTAACGTCAAAGACACAATGCCCATTACCCCACATAACCTGTGTCTATAGGGAACAGTAACGTCAATTTTTCTTCTTCCCCGTCCGGGAGTCAGACCCGGGACTGGCAGGCTGAGCTTTGAACTACAACGCCGATCGACGCACAGAACCCAGCACAAAAACTGCAGTTCACACTCACCATCAGTCGTTGGCCTGCACTGCAGAAATGGTGTAAAAAATGCACGCACTTTGGCTCCGCGCCAGGGGTGCGCCGCTGTATTGGGGTTCTCTTGTCTGATCCCGATATAAAATTCTATGTCTTTTTACCTGAGTCGCTGTGGCCTAGCCTAGACCGTCTATGTAATAAAACACTAACACTGACTGATTGATCGTTACCGTTGGTTAGCAAAAGGAAACGTAGTTTGTATTCACGGGTAAACGTTGAGAGGTCGAATGTTGAAAGCCCAAGCGGCCGGCGCCGGCGCCGCCCCGGTTTGATTAAACTATTTGTTAAAGTCTTAAACACAGACTAAAACAGTGGTACCAGCTTAAACCAGTATTAACGAATTCCAATATTAATAAACGTGGTGCATGCAAGGAATGAGTGCCATCTGATTCTACTCTCGAATTAGTAATCTCACTCTGAGTTAAACCTGAGAGTGACTAAGTAGTCCCAAAAATAAGGAATTATTAACAACAGAGTAGAATATTTTTATTAGTAAGACAGGGTTCTTTTGTAGAAAATATGAATAATCATATCTGTCAGTTTAATTGGAGTTGCTATTTTTTTACTTAAGTATTTGATGCTGTACACTTGGATCTACCTATTGTTGATTTATTTATCCTTTCCATCCTGGGTTTGCTGGAAGAAATCTCTCGATAGAGATAAGCTCGCCTTTGTACATGTCATTTCCATTTTTAATTGTCATAATGCATTGATTTGTGTGCAATAAAGTATAAAGTTGCAGAATGAACTTCGACAGTAAATTATTTCGACATGTAGCGAACTTCAAAGACACATAGAGATGAGCGCAACTATGCCCATTCTACCCCACATGGAAAAAGCGTGACGATATGTTTGTTAGTTTAGGTAACAAAGCCGACTGCGCCATAACCACTCTTGTTTAGTGGCATCAACAAACATTAGAATCACTAACGACGGCGCAGTCGGCTCATAAAGTGGTTTATTTCGTGTTGGTACAGCCCTATTCGTCCATTATGGTGGACATTAACGTCCGAATGTCCACCGGGATGGACAACAGACTGGGCGTGATGTTTTGTGTGTGAATAGGAAAGTATGTTTACATTAAAATTCTTTTGAATCTTCTGATGCTTTTATTTCCTCATTTGTTCCATGACGGACATACGGACAGACGGACATACCGACAGACGGACAGACTGACAGACGGACAGACTGACAGACGGACAGACGAACAGACAGACAGACGGACAGACGGACAGACGGACAGACGGACAGACGGACAGACGGATAGACGGACAGACGGACAGACGGACGGACGGACAGACGGACAGCGAAGTCTCAGTAATAGGGTCCCGTTTGGCACCCTTCGGGTACGGTACCCTAAAAAGCAGTTTTAAGATATAAAACATTTATTAGAACCGCAAAGATACCTTTGTCATCCATACAAACACTATGAAAAACAAAGTTACAACACAAACATCCAGTCTTATAATTACTTGCTCCTACGGAACCCTTCATGGGCGAGTCCGACTCGCACTTGGCCACTTTTTTTAAATACAAACTAATTCAAAAATAGGTGTGGTTGGTGATGGTGGTGGTTACAACTGTTGATTCCGTACACCATGTAGCTTGTTGATCATAAGTGTTAGCTTCCTTTCGCTAAAGTATTTTAATTTCAATAATAATTTCATGACCAGTTTCTTGCATTTAATTTCTAGCATTTCTTACCAAGCTGTAAAACCCTTTTTCGTACGAACCTCGAATCTGATCCCTCAGGCAAGTGTGACTGAACTAAGATATGTTACAGGAAAAATCTGTATATTTATAATCTTACAAGATACCGAGATATCAGAAAGTCCTCTTGTTCTACTTGTTATTTGGCTAGCGGCCAAATGAAACAGCGTTTCCCAAAGATTATTCTCAATAAACACATGGGCCTGTGCATGTGCATGCGCATGGGCATGGGCACACACACAGAATGTGTGGACAAACATGACGAAGGCCTTGTCATCTCTGGAGATAAACAAAACAAACAAAGACTATGCACCTGGTAAATATCATACCTACATTTGAACTAAAATATTCAAATTCTGAAATTAGTATTCTTGGATTAATATTCACAGTGTGGGAAATAAATATCACAGTAGCGCATGAACATCATCATCATCACTGGCGATCGCATCCTGTGAAAGACAGGTTTACAAGTATACCTACTTATAGTATTCGTTCGCACAAATATGTTTGAGAAACACTGCACTGAGTATCTGTACATAATATAATGTATCATACATTGGCAATTCAAAGTTGTAAAAGTAAATTATGCATATAAAAATAAACATAAACATAAAAGTTTACATACAGGCACATAAATCATAAAAATCTTTCAATTCAAGCCCAATAGTTTCAAATAAAAATTCAATATATGTGAACTGGAAAAGTTATTATGAACAATTTCTATTACTGAGAAGTTGTGAAGTTCCTTTATAAAAACTATCAATAACTTTTTTTCAACCATAAAATTATTTTTTTAAACCACAAAACCGAGAAAAACAGGCTATCGGAAACCTATGCCCATAAATCTGCAGGCCCGGCCTACCAACGACGAATCTACTTTATTTATTGTGTGCAAAACCGATTTATTTAGCTTTCAACGTCTGTTTTTTGTAGTTTTCCCGACACATCCTAATCGGAAACGATTCGGACATTCGCTTATTTATTTATATCACAAATACTTTATGTAGAATGCAACAGTAGATAGTATTACTTACCATCATTTGTTTCTTAATTACATGAATAGTGAATTAAACTTTACAAGAAAAAAATTCTTAATGGAATCAGATTCCAGATTCCAAAAACTCGAATAAGTACCTAAGTACTTTAAAATAGGTATGTACCTACCTAACAACTAGATTATTTAAAAGTTTTAAATTAAAAATGAAAGTGTACAATATGACCGAGCAAGTTTACAACAATTACCAAAAAGGTTTAACACAAAACAAGATGAATAAACCTTTTTAGGCCGCGCCCCGGCCGCCCGCCCCATTCAACCTCCTTACTCGAGGTTCACTTTTGAAAAACATTCTTCGCAAATACGCCGCGGGAGTTGGCAAAGAATTTTGTTTCTTCGAAAATGGCGCGAAAATCACACTTTGAAAACAAGCGAAAACAGGGAAATCTGCTACGGATTTTTACTTTTAAGACCCCTCCGCACTACGACAGACTTTCGGCCGATAGTTTAGTCGGTCTCCATGAGTATTGAAGATGTATTATGTATCGATGTAGATGATTTGCAGTGCGCAAGTATTGGAATCGGCAGATAAATAAATTAGATGAGCTGCGCGATTGTCTTCAAACTGAACTGTCGGCAAACTATCGGTCAACTGCTAATTAGTAGCTCTCCTTCAACGCGCGCAGACTCACCGACCCGATGATTCAGTTGAGTCAGTGTGCGCGCTGGCAGCCCAACCATACCAAACTATCGGTCGATAAAAAAATCTACCGTCTGCGGCTCATAAGTCGAGCTAGATGACGAGCTAAGCATGAACTCAAACAAACTTAACAACTCCATATAAACTTGTAGGTATGTATTTACATTGTATGAGTTTAGTCATTAGTTTAGCCATCTAGCTAGTTAGTAACCTAGTATACTCGTACAGTTCCCGTCAGGGAAAAAGACACAGTGTGACAGGGATAGCATGTGTGTACCATAAAACTTTCAGGCGCCGCAAACACATCCCATCCCTGTCGCTCTGTCATTTTATGACACGGGAACTTTCATTTTAAATATTCACACAAGGTGTTCGGTTGCAGAAAATACCCGCTTTTTGCGCGTAAAATCGTTCCGGATTCGCGACAAAAGAACAATTTTCCACACAAAAAGAGATGACGATCGTCGATTTTAAAATAATAACAGCCGCCAGGCTGAATGGGTGATCAATCAAAGTCTGCTGACTAATAAGGACTGCAAATACCAAATTTTGTAGAAAATGTCCCCCGAAAGGGTGAGACTATTTACGCAGCTTGTGAAATTCCGTATTGAATAGGCGATTAAAGACAATTCTCTTAAATGTAAAAGAAGTTTGAAACTTAACATTTTTATAATTATAAATATTAAAAGAATTTTGAATCCCTACTTCCTCGGTGTATCTTATAAAATGAATATGCAATATTAGAACTATTACCTAATATAATTATGTACATTAATACAAAACAAAATAACGGAACGTGTTCCGGATTCCAGCACGGATTGTTTGAGTTCAGCGGACACTTCACTGGATTATATAATACACGTTTACATTGATCCAGTGCCAGTCCAGTGCTGGAATCCAGTGATACTGGATCCAGCTAGTGGATCAATATAAATGTCATTGCCGTCTTCTGAATTCATAAGTATTATGATCCGTATAAATATTTATGTTAATGCATTTTACAGTACTGTATTTTGTATTTATGCTGTAATTCCGTGTTGTTATGTAGTTTTATTGCGCACTAGGACTGTCCTCGTGCATCCACATTCCTGTCCTGCCTAGGTTTGCTGCTAGAAATCTCTCTTTAGAGATAAGCTCGCCTTTGCGTATAATGTTCCTTGTAAATGATTTTTCTAAGTTTCTGTGCAATAAAGAATATGAATGTGAATGTTTTATTCAATGCTTCTTAACTTAGGACTTCATAAATTTAACACGTTCATGCCAATTAGAATGTTATTTCAGAACAATTCAACAGCCGTTCTCAACTTTTCTGACGTGGTTATTAAGTTTATACGAGTTTGGAAATTATATTAATTGACCGAGCGAGCGAAGCGTCTCCGTTTCAGGTTTGGGCAAAAATGCTTTCGTATGTCCGGTTGTTCTCCTCTACAGGTCGCATTTATGAACCGATTCTCGTGAAATTTTGTGAGCAGGTTGGAAAAATAAATAGAATTTTTTACTCGAGCCAGTTTTTAGATTTTTTTCAAAATGGCGGAGATATAGGGTTTTAAAATGTAAAAAAATCGCTACAACCCAAACGGCTCGATGGATATTAACAAATGAGGTGTCGTTGGATTCGTAAAGACCATGAGAGTGAAACAGACTATATAATTTTAGTAAAAAGTCAATAGGTTGTATTAAAGATCGCGAAATGTAGTTTACAAAGTTATTGGTGCGGCTACTTTCATACTGCATGTACGTAACCAGGTACATTCATAAGTTTGTATGTGTTATTGAAAGAAAATTATTTGGGTTATTTTTTTTTATGTGTGTTAGCAGTTCAGCTTTCCCACCGACATACTCGCGAGGTCTACAGCTCACAGAGCCACTAGTTTTAGGTTAATTCACGTCTTTCAAGACAATCAGATTTGTGAAAGTCACTACAGTGAAAATAGCATTTCCGTACGTAAATAACGGATGCAGGTATTCAGCTTGACTTGCTCATGCTTTTACAGGATGTAATAGAAATTTGTTATGTGAGTATGGCAGCCAAAAATTTTACATTTAGCGAAAAAAAACTGTCTCTCTCCTATCGAGTAGGTATTAAAAATTCCATATAAAATTAATGATAACTTGTAAATTGATTCTGGTTTCTTTATTGCACAAAAAACTGACTACAGACACTTAACAATGGAAACACGTGTAAAAAGGCGAGCTTATCTCTAATAAGAGGTCAGAGAAACTTTATTTTTCACTTCCCAGTACATTTTGACCTGAGTGGGTCTTCTTTTGTATGGAGAAGTGAAAAATAATGTTGCTCTGATCAAATCGGTTTCATAGTGAAAGTTGCTCTGAATTATGTCCCTAACAACCCTTAAAAATATTTCACAGTTACCCTGTAAATACATACATACAGGTCTACCACATAACCCTCCTTTTGGCTTCACTGCTAGTCAGGAGCACTAAAATAATAAATAACCGGCCAAGTGCGAGTCGGACTCGCTCCATTATCTATAAAAACCGCAAAAAAAAAATATGTATGGGAGCCCCCCCCCCCTAAATATTAATTTAATTATTAATTTTTTAAGTAAATAATATACTCAATATATTGTGAACATTTTAAGCATCTACCTGCTACCATTATCACTATCGAGCAAAAATGAGCAAATAAAAACACGTTTGTTGTATGGGAGCCCCCCTTAATATTAAATTTATTTTGATTTTTAGTATTTGTTGTTATAGCGGCAACAGAAATACATCATCTGTGAAAACTGTCAAGCTACCACGGTTCATGATGAGATACAGCCTGGTGACAGACAGACGGACGGACGGACGGACGGACAGCGAAGTCTCAGTAATAGGGTCCCGTTTGTCACCCTTCGGGTACGGAACCCTAAGAAATACCAGCTAAGGGAGGGAAGAGGGTATAAAGATTTTTTGTGTGGGATTTTCACACGACTTTCCGCGAATGTTTTTCATCACAGCAGAAGGTAAACAAACCTGAACGAAATGCGGAAGGTGGCGGAAGTAAGGGCGATTAGCTAATACATTTAATCACCACTTAATTATTAATAAATTAATATCCATAGAACACCGACCGACCCTTAATTACCCAAATGCTTAATGAGGGTTGTTCTTCGAGGGTACAGAAAGAAATGAAATTTGCTGGGCCACCCCACATAGGAAATAATAATAAATCTAGCCCATTAATAAAACCCTTGAATTTTGAACTTTAAACATTAATGTCCCCACCGAGGAGCACTTGCCTTTGATGGATACGAGTAACTTGAGGCTTGTGGGCTGTCAAGTCAAAATATATACTTTTTAGGGTTCCGTACCCGAAGGGTGCCAAACGGGACCCTATTACTGAGACTTCGCTGTCCGTCTGTCCGTCCGTCCGTCCGCCCGTCCGTCCGTCCGTCCGTCCGTCTGTCACCAGGCTGTATCTCATGAACCGTGGTAGCTAGACAGTTGAAATTTTCACAGATGATGTATTTCTGTTGCCGCTATAACAACAAATACTAAAAATTAAAAGAAATTTATTATTAAGGGGGGCTCCCATACAACAAACGTGATTTTTTGCTCATTTTTGCTCGATATTGATAATGGTAGCAGGTAGACGCTTAAAATGTTCACAATATATTGAGTGAAAATGAAAATGAAATGAATGAAAAAATGAAAATGAAAATCGTTTATTGCCATAAGGAAATACAATTCACAGGTATGCTGACCCTCACACTAGGCATAGCCTGTCTCGTGAGGGAGGAAATAAACATTTGACAATCCCTATTTGCGGCGATAACATGAAAATTGAATAAAATTGAATTTGAATTTAAGTTTAACAAGTATGTATGAGTATATTATTTACTTAAAAAAAAAAAATTAAATTAAAATTAAATTAATATTTAGGGGGGGCTCCCATACATTTTTTTTGCGGTTTTTTATAGATAAGGGCACGGAACCCTTCGTGCGCGAGTCCGACTCGCACTTGGCCGGTTATTATGAACTGTCAAAACGGAACTTTTGTTCCTGCGTTCTATGAAATAACAACAGAATGTCGTCATGTAAAAGTGCCATCAAATGCTGTCTTTTTTTGCACAAAATTGACTTTATAAAATATATCTGCTGAAAATATACGATTCTGAGAATGTCAAGCCATTTTGTACATAATGCTGCAACTTAAGACTTGTTCCTAGATTTATTGGATTACCTTGGCCACTAGCCTATTCTAGTAAAGAAGTAAAGAGATTTGAGTTTGAGTGTGACTTGTACTTGTAATTCATGTCTGCCTGTCTGTCTGTCACTTGGCCGTATTAGGAGTTGAGTTTCTTGAGTGGGCAATGGGCATGTATGGCCCACAAAAACATACGCAGACTGCGGCAAAGTTACACAATCTGATTACAGCTGATATGCAGCTCATACAACTCTTCTTAGTTCCCAACTTTGTTTGTTATCGGCAGTTGAATCTTTCGGTTCGTTTTCAGAAGTCATTCCAAGAAATGCTGCCATCTATGTTTCTTGGGAAAAGTTGTTCATAAAGACGGGTACTATAATTCCCCAAAATATGGTGAGCTAATGAATCACATTTAATAAAAAATATGGTGAGCTAATGAATCACATTTAATAGAAAATATGGTGAGCTAATGAATCACATTTAATAGAAAATATGGTGAGCTAATGAATCACATGTAATAAAAAATATGGTGAGCTAATGAATCACATGTAATAAAAAATATGGTGAGCTAATGAATCACATGTAATAAAAAATATGGTGAGCTAATGAATCACATGTAATAAAAAATATGGTGAGCTAATGAATCACATGTAATAAAAAATATGGTGAGTTAATGAATCACATGTAATAAAAAATAAGGGTTTCCCATTTCAAGAAACGTTATTTTTTGTGTAAGTAGGTATATTTTTTATTGTACGATAAACTTTTTGTGAATCCGATTTGCACTTGGCTGGTTTAAGTAATAATTTTTTCAGTAACTAGGTACCTACAGGTGTAAATAAACACTCATATCTTAACATAACATAGCATCTAAGAAGAATAGATATAATCACGCCTTCCCCTACCGGAAGGGAAGGCAGAGGCACAGAGGCACAACTGTGCCCACTTTGAGCTGGCTCAATCACTGGTGATTCAATAAACACCAACCACCCACCATTAAAAAAATCATCCTGTGTCAATTACAGTCCTCACAAGCAATATGCATTAGAAATGATACTCAAGTGTTCAATTCTCAATTCCACATCGAAATGCACTTAAGACAAAATGTTTTCGTGGAACAGCATAATTCTACAATTCACGTTCTTCTGAACAGAGGACAGAATAAATAAGTAATTTAGAATAGAATAGAAAGCACATTTATTCAACTGTCACAATACACAAAACACAGCAATAACAAATTATAAACAGAAACAAGTAGGAAATAAAATATACACAAGACAAGAATTTGAGGTGAATTAATAAGTAATTGTTTCTGTAGTAACTGAGTTCGTACAATTTGCTGTGTTCATAAATTGATAAGACGATATTTTACAAAAATTAATTGCATTTCTTATACCGTCTGGAATAGCATTTCTTATACCGTCTGGAGTAGCATTTCTTATACCGTCTGGAGTAGCATTTTGGGACACGTACACCTATGTTTTTTCTCCGTCATTGTTTTCAGACTGCATTCAGTAGATATTTGATGTTATACACTTGGATCAACCTATTGTTGATTTATTTATGCTTTCCATCCTGGGTTTGCTGGAATAAATCTCTTGATAGAGATAAGCTCGCCTTTGTACATGTTGTTTCCATTTTTTATTGTCATAATGTATTGATTTGTGTGCAATAAAGTACGAGTATAATTAACTGCTTGACTTAAGACGTAAGTATAATTGAACTGCTTGACTTGGGGGGCAATTCTCGAGCTATCAAGATCATATCCATGGTCGAAATATCGATTAGAGATAACGAATATCGCAATCGCAAACAAAAAAAACTAAGCTCACAACCCGCCTCACGAACCGAGATAATAAATATAAGTAAATCGAGATCCTCTTCGACGGAGATATTATGCGATATGAAAACCGATCTCGACTATGGAGATGATCTCCAGGATCCTGATCTGTCGCCAACTTTACCGTTACTCGAAGGTAGTAAAGCTCGAAATCCGGTTAAGTTGCTAGATAGGTACTCAACGCCAAAAGCTTTTAGCGGTAATCGAGTCACTGATTTCTTCACGAATATATATTTTAAGACCTGAAGTCGTGAATGGGCTTGCCTGCTGTCATGCAAAATGGAGTATTAATAACAACTGGGTAAACATGCCGCCTGTGCCACTGCCTCTACATATGGAAAAACGCACAACGCGTGACTCTATGTTTATTCCCATTTTGCCTTTGTCTACGGAACCCTGAATCGTAATTAGAATGGTGTAACGATTTCTATGAAACTTCTTCAACCGTAGCGGAGTCGTTAAAAAGTTAATAACTTCTTCAAAAATATACAAATTTAAATAATTACTATATTTACCTTTCCTCATTCCTGGACAATATTGATGTTTGGCGTAACTTATTCATATATTTTTTTCAATTAAAAGTTTTTTAAGCATTTTTGATGAATTCTGCGATTCAGATAGAGCTCGTCTAAGCTGAAATGACGCGCCCCACTCCTTGGTTTTTTATTTACTTGTCATACAAAACCAAGGAGTGGGGCGCGTCATTTCAGCTTAGACGAGCTCTACCGTGAGTGTGCGTAATTAATTGTGACTAGCAGTTGCCTGCGGCTTCGCTCGTATTGATGCCGAGGGGCACAGGTCAGCGCCGGGATTCGAACCTGCATCTCGGCCTGAGAAACAAGCGTGAAACCCACTAGACCACAGACAACTGGAGCTTATTTAAAATTTTCAGATGTTCTACCCAACCCATCTGTTAACATTTCTTACCATATGCTACATAGTACAACTAGCACTTAACTTAGAAGCAGCGAAGTGCCCTCCAAGACACGTCTACTCCTGGAAGCGCCACGAATGCATCCCGTCGAAGCTAAGCGTACATGACTACCTCATGGCTGTTCCAGTACGGAGGTATCTGATACCCAGGCCTACGCACACGAGGTAAGGGGAAATCTGCTTTCAGCTGCGGCAATTGGCTAACCCGGTGACATGCGAAGTGGGGAATTGAATACTTGCTTAAATATGGGCGTGTAGCTATTATGTTTGTTTGCAATCTGGGGACACGGCAGTGCCCCGCCAAGTCCAGCTAAGGTAGGCTAGGCACAACAGTACCATTCTTTACGGAAGCCATTCTCATGCATACTCGACCCCGCATGTAACTTCGTTGATAAGGCGAGAAGACTGAATTATCTGTGACTGAGGGCACAATGTAATGTAATAATAACATGTCCCCAAACTTCAATCAATTTGAACGAGTAAGTTTAAAACAACTTAAAGTTCCCTAATTTATCTATAATTTTATGTTTTTCGATAGAAAGAGGCTCTTTAGCTAAAACGGATAACGAGACGTCTCATCAATCAGCCCACACCTACCCACTGCTGGGTTGTCATTCGTCCATCTGGCTGGTGGTCTGCCTACTAGTCGTTTTGCGGTTCTGGGTAGCCACTCCGTTACCGCTTTGGTCCACCTTCCGTCATCCCTCCGTGCCAAGTGTCCTGCCCACCCCCACATCAGTCTCGTGATTCGCTTGCCGAAGACGGACGTCGGCGACCTTAGTGCGACGTCTTATTTCTGTATTTCGTATACGATCCTGAAGTTTGATGCCTAACATAGCACGCTCCATGGCACTCTGTCTACTTTTAACATATTTTCTTGTCGGCAGACATAAAAGGAAGAGGAAAATTGAAGAAGAATTACATGTGCCATCACAAGGCATAGATCTATTTGATATTCCAATGTACGCGGCCCTTGGAACCAAGAAGAATTACTCCAGACAGGAGGTCATGTCCAAATTGCTAGACCAAATACACCTGAGGGGGGGAAAGAAGTATAAAATAAGATTTAATTAAATAATAGTAATAATGAATCCATGATGAATTTATTAATCGACTCTGAGTAGGTATACATAGATGGAAACGAGAGATGATGACGACCTCTGTGGCGCGGCGGTTGCGCATCGCCTACCATGCGAGAGGTCCCGGGTTCGAATCCCGGCTGGGGACAAAAAAAACCCGTGATGTCGCTGTTTCTGGTTCCCACGACACAGGGTATCCTAGTGTGGGGCTAGTTGCAATGTATGTGCCTGTATGTCAAGATCGTAGCAAGTGGAGGACTTTAGTCTCTGCCGGATGTCTGAGTACAGCCGTTGCTAAAAGTTGTTTATCACCGCCGCCGCCGCCGCCGTGCAGTTATTTGAGAGAAGAGCAGTTAAGTCTACGCCGTCGTCGCCCGGATTTTACCAACGAAAAGTTATACGGAAAATAACTATCCCGGGGATAACTTGTATGACAAATGACAGTTCAAAATGAGGTGATCTAGGTGTCATTGGTGTCGATGAATATATGAACCAAACAAAAAGTAAACTTTAGAAAAAACCGACTTCCACAAACCCTATTAGATTAGATTGAGTTTAATACAAACTCTGAGTACAAACTGTAACCCCTTATCCCCCCCCCTTGGGGAATTAATTTTGTCAAATCCCATCTCGGTGCTACCCCACGCTACTAAGGAACCTCTGTACAAAGTTTCATGGCTCAGGTCCACCGGTTTAGGCTATGCGTCGCCTGCCCGTCAGCCACGTATTTGTACCTAGTATTGAGCAGTTCTGGTGGCCATATGTGGTCTTCATCAGCAGTTCCGCATCACAATATTATGCTTACCGTGAGTAAGTGCACGAGTTATTACTAAAAACACAAATATCACTATATGTCTGCCTATAATATTTGAAGAGTTCCCTCGATTTCTCCAGGATCCCATCATCAGATCCTGACCTGGTGTCAATGACCAAAGGGAAGGTAAACCCATTTCTATTCACTGGATTATCGTGTTTGTGTTCGTGTTTCCGATCCTCCTATCCCACACGTCCCTCCCGTCTATCCGTTGGTAGGGAAGAATGGACGTTATTTCTACTTTTTGCTTTTTAGTGAGGGATATTGTTCCACTTATCTCCCATCTAGATTCCTTAGATTTTGTAGTTTGGGACGCTAAAAGACTATTTTTTTACAATATTTTATTTCCATCAGTGCGGTGGCACCCAGATACATAGACCGTTGACTTTAACTTGCCTTCCGGGGCAATCATCATGAATTATTGTCTGGTGACCCTGAAACAATAAGGCAAGGCGTTAACTATACCCTGTCCTCAGATGTGGTAGCAGAGGACCCATCAACAGACCTCAAAATCTCAGCTGCTAGACTACCTTACCTACCAAGTGCTACACGACCTGCTACCGAAAGAAGGGTCCTCTACACAACGGTGACCTGACCCATATAGTGGGTATAGATGGGCGACAACAGTATTCCAAGCTGTAGGCACTAGTTACACAACAAAAAAGACACATTCAGCAAAATATGCAGGTTTTTACAAGGAGTTTATGTAAGGGGAGGTAGGTATAATGTACAAGAACCATCTCATGTAGCTTTTCTTTGGACACTGTTGCTGGCTTCACAAGTCCGGTATGGCTTCCGTAATTCAGGACGCACCGAAATGCAATAGGTACAGATTTTTTCAGTCTACAAATTGCGGATCTGTATTCAGATACTGAATCCTGAAAATCATTTAAAGTGCGTCTCAGGATTCAGAGAGCCTTTCCGCATGTGTGAAGCCAGTCCAACGTACCCAGCTGACTGGGCATCATTCTCTTCTCTTCTAGAAGATGCACTCAGCTTTCCGAAGATCTCTTGGCGCGCGGTGACCGGGTGGCACTAACGCTTGATGACAAATGAGGAATCAAATGTCTGTGTTGAGATGACAGGTTCGTTACATTAAGTTGTGTAGAGCTGACGCCCCCCTATAGACGTCACACGTCAGCCAAAAGATCGTTGGATGATGGATGGCTCTACATACTACCTACCTACAGGGTGCTCATCCCATACAAATTATAATTAGCTACCCTTCGTAAAAAAGAGATGGCGTGCGGAGTAAGATTTTTACTTTAAACGCCATGGTTTCAGTTAACATACTTCTAGGTGGCGCTATTCTTAGAATAAATGCGCGAATCTTAGCGCCATCTCGTGGTATTTGAAATTTTTCTATGGTGCTGCACCAAGCAATAATGGCCTCGAACTAAAGAAGCTTCCGTAGTACCTACCATCTCAGTTTACGCCGGTGTCATATTTTGTTCTAGGTGGTCTATCTGTATTAGTATAATACAGATAGACCACTGTGCTGTGCTACTACTAATGAGCAACAGAAACAAATGACTATCTTAGCAAAGTCAAAGTCAAGTCTTTATCCTATCTTATCAACAGGGTCATAAAGGTGATCGCACAGTGTCAGCAACGCACACCGCACGCGCCGTACGCGCCGCATTTTAGAATTCGATGTATGAAATCGCACGTTTCACCCACACCGTACGCGCCGCATTTCGTAAAATGTGCGAGGCTATCAGTAAATGCGGCACGTACGGCGCGTGCGATGCCGACACCTTGTGCGATCACCTCAAAAAGCCACCCACCGTCCAGAAATTCCACGGATCGTACTGAGGCAACCAGAATCGTTGTTTCTTCTTAGGAGACTCTGACTCTTCAGCACCCATATGATCTGGTGTGTCCGGTATAAGATGATAAGCATATGGATCGTTCAATTCTCCGGATTTAGCCGTCGGGTATGCGGAATCCATTCTCAGCTGTGTCTTGTAGCCTAGGAGTCTAAGTAGAGACTTGATATCGCCACCGTGTTTTAAGGGAATGTGTATCTTTTTTGGGGAAGCTTTTGGTAGATTTCTGATATCGTCCACTAGTTTAGCAAAGGTATTGGTTTCTTTCTTTTTCCGGTGTCGGTTCAGGGCTTCTAGAGTATTTTTATTGGAGTATATTTTGTACCGACTGTTTCTTGGTTGCACTATCACGATGGTATCGTAATCATTGTTGTCTGGTTTCCGTGATACTTTGAACAAAGGTCGATACCATCCTTTGTATGTGGGTAAGTATTCAATACCGGAATTCCTTAGGCCATGCGGTACCTTACGTTTTACTAGAATCTTGCTCATTGCGGCATTTAGTTTTGGATGCTGGTGTAAATTATCCAGATGTTGTCCGACTTTGTTTACGTGGAAGTTGAGGTTCAGGAATCTTGTTTTAAAGTGATTTAGTGCTTTTTTCACATGATTATTGTTAACATTCTTGCTCTGCGCTGGTATTTCTAAGTCTAATACATGTGGTGCTTCAACACCGGAAGTTCTTAGGGCGTGGGGTGGTATCCGTTTTACCAGAATCTTGCCCATTGCGCCATTTAGTTTAGGATGCTGGTGTACAGAATTGAAATGTTTTCCGACTTTATTTACTTGAAAGTTGAGGTTCAGAAAATTTGTTTTAAAGTGATTTAGTGCGTTATTGACATGATTCTTATTAACACTGTGGCTCTCCGCTGGTATTTCTCTGACCAATAGATTTGGTGCTTCAATACCGGAAGTTCTTAGGGCGTGGGGTGGTTTCCGTTTTACTAGAACCTTCTTCATTGCGCCATTTAGTTTAGGATGCTGGTGTACAGAATTGAAATGTTTTGCGACTTTCTTTGAGTGGAAGTCAAAGTTCAGGAATTGTTTATTTAAAGATGAGAGTATATTTTTGACGGCCACATCATTATTTTTAACACTCTGCTCTGGTATCTCTCCGGCCAATATTAGAGACGCGCATAATATGAGAACATAACATTTTAATATGAGCACAAGCATGTTTATATATACTTATTTTGCGCCGGTAGCGTGCTTTTGTCCCCCCCTGTAGGAACAGGCGGGTCGCAGTGATTCTTTTTGTTTTTTATTCGCGCTTGTCGTATAACAAGTAGCAACCACCATTAAATTAATTTAAACATTCGATCATTGTATTCGGTCAACCATGGTATTTTTCTTTATCAACAGTGACGGTTTCTACAGAATATTCAATGATTAGAATGACGCTAAAGACTTCGATTCTACAGTTAGACTTATAAATATCCCTATCACTTTCCTGTCGTGATAAAGTACTAACGATAAGCCAGTGGCTGGTTTCATAATATAATTCTTTTTTTATCGTGTCCTGTCGCGGAAAATGAGGGACAGAGTTATAGCGCATAGTTACATTATACAAAATTTATGATTTATCTGGGTTAATATGATCGAAGTTTATCTGGGCTAATCTAGAACCTTTGAGACAGGGCCTAAAGTTGGACCATAACCTGTAATTACAGAAAACTAGACGTTATGCTAAAATATTTAATAAATATACACAATGTACCAACATACAGTCATTATAATACATGATAAACAATGCCAGATGGCCCGACGACATGAAGAGGATAACAGGAATTCAATGCAAGTCACTGCAGGTAACTGCCGGCAACTACAGGCAACTGCGGGCATGGGCGCCGGGAGGGGGGCGCAAGGGGGGTGCAAACTAAATACCTGTATATCCGGTGCACTGGCACCCCATGAGGTCCGCTGATGCCGCCCATGAGCTTCTCTGGGTTACTGGTAGTCTATAAGTGATAAGAATGCAGTGGAGTCATCACCGACCGGCGGCCTAGCCACGCCCCATAACCAAGCCAAGTTCACAGTGACAAGTTTGTACTATATGTGGGTAGTTGGTACCGCCCACGCCGACCGCGCCGGTGCTGGCGCTCACGACATCGTCGGGCCGGCGCGCTGGAAGACAAACACGCGCCGCGACGAGCTCGAGTGCAGGGACAGGCCAGCGACAGACTAGGTCATCGGAAGGTGGTGCGCATTGCACGGTGTGCGGGGCGGATAGCCATAGGCCAGAGGACTGCCGATACAAACGGTTTATTTGCAGCAGATGCAAACAAAAAGGCCACCTACGTAGGCAGTGCTAGGTACAGCCTGGACCAGCGCATTCCCGGCATGGCAACAGAAACATGTATCACGTTGACGCGGCGCAGGAGTCACCGGAGCAAGGGGACGATAATTATATCGAGGATTTCTCGGACATGGAGGAAGATTTTCATCACCTGAGTTTGAACAGTTATAGACCGGTGAGCATGTGTTTGATGGTCGGTGATGTGAAAATAAAAATGGAGGTAGATACTGGTTCCGCGGTATCGTGCATTAGCAAGGCAACGTACGATACCTATTATAGTTCATACGACATTGAACCTTATCCCTTAATGTTAAAGTTCTATGACGGAAGCAAAGTTAAACCGCTGGGTTTTATCAAACCAAAGGTGGAATATAAACATGTTGCCATGAATCTAGAATTGTTTGTGATTGAAGGGGGCACCACTTCTTTGTTAGGCCGACATTGGTTGTATGAGCTAGGAATAAAAATTCCCATGGTAGGAAGTTATTCCCTATCGGATCAGGTGGCAAAGCAAAACAACATCTCAGCTGGACAAAATACTGATGTTAAGTTGTTACTCCACAGGTATAGGGACTTATTCAGCGGAGGACTAGGAAGGTACAGCAGGGGTAAAGCTGTACTGCACGTACGCGAGGGCGCCGTGCCGGTATTTTGTCGCGCGCGCCCGCTACCATACGCGCTGCGCGACACTATAGACGCGGCGCTGGACGGCATGCTGCGCGACGGCATCATCGAGCCGGTGGAGACCTCGGAGTGGGCTACGCCTTTGGTGCCGGTACGCAAGGCTGATGGTGGCTTGCGTATTTGTGCGGATTACAAGGTAACCCTAAATCCTGTCTTGCTGATCGACAAATATCCGTTGCCTAAAGTGGAGGACTTATTTGTAGGCCTTAATGGAGCGAGGTATTTTTCTAAAATTGATCTCTCCCAGGCATATAATCAGGTAGAACTGGATGACCCCAATAATTTAACGGTCATCAACACACACAAGGGCCTATTCAAATACAAACGGTTGGTGTATGGGTTATCGTCAAGTCCAGGCATATTTCAACGTATTATGTCAATGTTGTTACACGATATCGCTAATGTCCAGGTATTTTTAGACGATATAATTTTGGCTAGCTCAGATGAGAAATCATCTGAAAAGATTGCAAGAGGCAGGTCTGAAGCTGAAGGAGCAAAAATGTCATTTTATGATGGATGAGGTCAAGTATTTAGGATTTATAATATCTAAAGATGGAATCAAAGTGGACCCCGAAAAAGTGGAAGCAGTAACGAAAATTCCGCGACCAGTCAGTGTTTCGCAATTACGATCGTTTTTAGGCTTAGTCAATTTCTATGCCCGATTTGTACAAAACATAAGTACAATCCTATCGCCCTTATATGAGTTGTTAAAAAAGGGGGTACAATGGCAGTGGAGTCACAAGTGCGAAGCAGCTTTTAAAAAGATAAAGCATATTTTGACGAGTACAGAAGTACTTGCTCATTACGACCCCAATAAACCGTTGATTCTCACTTGCGACGCGAGCCCAGTAGGTATCGGCGGGGTGTTGACTCAAGTAGACGGAGAGGGGATTGAGCGACCGGTTTCATACGTGTCGCGCTCTTTATCACAAGCGGAATATAATTATTCACAGATAGACCGGGAAGCGCTAGCTATTGTATTTAGCCTAAGGAAACTACATCAATATGTTTATGGTAGACAGTTTACCTTGCGTACGGACCACAAACCGCTCGTAAGTATTTTTGGCCCCAAACAAGGTATCCCAATGATGGCAGCTAGCCGGTTGCAGCGCTGGTCAGTCATTCTTGCAGCATACACTTATGATATTCAATACATCAATACCAAACAAAACGGGGCTGACAGTCTATCACGGTTGCCAATACAGGCGGAGGTAGGAAACGAAAAGTTAAAGATGCCAGAGCAAAGCCACCTTCATTTCGTAGCAGATGAAATGTTACTGGACTACCATGAGGTGAAGAAACAAACATTCATGGATTCGTTGTTGAGCAGGGTTTTAGGTTACATTAGGACCGGTTGGCCGGAAAACAACGAAAACAAAACGCTGCAACCGTACTTCAACCGCAGAGCCGAGCTGTATGAAGAACTTGGCTGCGTCATGTGGGGCCACCGGGTAGTGATACCTACAGCTTGTACACAAAAGGTTCTAAAGGATTTGCATGAATGTCACATGGGTATAGTTAAGACAAAGGCCATAGCACGTAGTTATGTGTGGTGGCCGGGCGTGGACGAGGCGGTAGAAGCGCTGTGCCGGGGCTGCGCGGTGTGCGCCGCGGAGGCGGACGCGCCGCCGCGCCAGGCGCCTGCGCCGTGCCCGTGGCCTGCCCAGCAGTGGTCACGGATACACGCTGACTTTTTAGGTCCAATAGAGGGAAAACTCTTTTTGGTGGTAGTGGACGCTCGAACAAAATGGTT